>CM063500.1:63353957-63388957 GCA_032207245.1 Pardosa pseudoannulata | reverse complement strand
GATTTCCAGTGTATAAATAAACCTTGCCAAGCGGACTGTTTGCTCCCATTTTTTAATGCTATATTTTTCGTTACTACTTTCAACATCTTGCAAATGTTATATATTTGTCTTTTTGAATTAAAACGAAAATTTTTTATTCCATTAAAAATGTCCTCCGAGAAAAATTTTTTTTTCGCAACATCCATTTCCATTTCGGAAAACTGCAAAATCGAGGAACGCCGCCAGGTTTTTCGTAGAAAAAGGCGTTGCTTTTGTTTACTTTATAAAGTGTAATTAAAAAAAAATTGAATAACCGCAAAAACAAATCAACCGTGTAGTTGACTCTGCATCTGATTGTAGGGAATAAACATCGTGGAGTTATGATAGCTTTTGTAAGATATGATTAAGTTATCTGGTAGATCTATATGTTAAAATATTGACTCAAACATGTGTGGGAGCTCATATAAGTTTTAGAATAGAGTGCGTATTTATAAATGTAACCAACTGATCTAAAATTTTAACTGTAATCGGATCTATCGAGAGAAAAATCAAAAAGTAAATTAACGGCGACTGGCGCCGGTTTTTTTTCATTTTACCTTTTATATTGTGTGTTTATTTTCATCTCTTATGAAAATGTTGCTGTACTCGCTAACTTGGTGTAGTTTTATTTGGAAGGCTACAGCTTACTTTACGCTATACGAGGGCTAATGATACAGGAATATACTCCTTAAAGCCATTTCCAAACGGCTACGGACATCCACCTGCAGTTGGATTTGAACCCACAAACTCTAGTACTGAAGAGCAGCACCCTACCCAGCGTTTAGACTGGCTCACTTGTCAACCGGTAAGTTTGAATTCAGAGTAAGGGATAATATAAATTAATCAAATTAATTTTGCATAGCATTAAATATTAAATTACATAAATGATTAACCCATCAATTTTTATAATTATATTAAATTATAAAAAATTAGTAAATATTAAATTAAATTAATAAAAATTAATTCAAATTAAATTATTTAAAACTATCAAAATTAATTATAATAATAATTAATTTAATACTGTTTGTACTAATGGTAAAATTATTAAAACATTTTTTTTGACGACTGGCAAATGGGAGAAGTCTGTAATCAGAAGAAAAAATTTTCCCCCTTAGTTAAGGCTGATCAAAAGTTAGAGGATTCTCTAACGAACCATTACAAACGCCTTACACCATTTAAAGTAAAGTAAAACATCCTTTAAACTGCAAAATTGAGGCACGCAGCCAGGTTTATGTAAAAAAAGACGTTGCTTTTGTTTACTTTATAGAGTGTAATTAAAAAAAAATGAATAACAGCAAAAACAAATCATCCGTGTAGTTGACTCTGCATCTGATTGTAGGGAATAAACATCATTGAGTTATGATAGCTCTTGTAATATAGGATTTAAGTAATATGGTAGGTATATACCTTAAAATAAGGACTCAAACATGTGTGGGAGCTCACATACGTTTTAGAAAAGAGTGCATATTTATAACTGTAACCAAATTATCTGAACTTTTAACTGTAGTCGGATCTATCGAGAGAAAAATCCAAAAATAAATTAACTGCGACTGGCGTCGTTTCTTTTTTTTTTTTTTTAATTTTAGCTTTATATGTTGTGTGTTTATTTTCACCTCTTATAAAAAGGTTGCTGTACCCACTAACTTGATTTAGTTTAATTTGGAAGGCTACAGTTTATTTTATGCTACAAGAGGGATAATGACACCAAAACCTAATGCTTAAAGTAATTTCCAAACGGCTATGGACATCCACCTGCAGTTGGATTTGAACACACGAACTCTAGTACTGAAGAGCTTCAACCTACCCAGCGTTTAGACCGGCCAACTTCGTCAACTCATAAATTTGAAGTCAAAGTAAGGGATTATATAAACTAAATTAATTATTTAAATATAGCATTAAGTATTGAATATTAAATTAATTAAAAAAGTAACGCAACAATTTTTATAATTATGTTAAATTATATAGATTAGTAAACATTATATTAAATTAATAAAATTAAAATTATTATTACCATCAAAATTAATTATAATAATTTTATAATTAATTTAACACGTTTTGCTCTAATAGTAAAAATATTAAATTTTTTTTACGACTGGCAAATGGGAAAGAAGTATGTAATCAGAAGAAAAAAATTTATCTCCCTTATTTAAGAATGATCAAAAGCGAATGGATTCTACAACGCACCATTACAAACGCATTACAACCTTTAAAATAAAGTAAAGCACGCTTTAAACTGCAAATTGAGGAACGCAGCCAAATTTATGTAGAAAAAGGCGTTGCTTTGTTTACTTTATAAAGTGTAATTTAAAAAAATTGAATAACAGCAAAAACAAATCAACCGTGTAGTTGATTCTTCATCTGATTGTAGGGAATAAACATCATGGAGTTATGATAGCTTTTGTAAGATATGATTAAGTTATCTGGTAGATCTATATGTTAAAATGACTCAAACATGTGTAGGAGCTCACATACGTTTTAGAATAGAGTGCATATTTATAACTGTAACCAACTGATCTGAACTTTTAACTGTAATTGGATCTTTTAAGAGAAAAATCAAAAACTAAATTAACGGTGACTGGCGCCGGCTTATTTTTCATTTTAGCTTTTATGTTGTGTGTTTATTTTCACCTCTGATGAAAATGTTGCTGCACCCGCTAACTTGCTTTAGTTTGATTTGAAAGGCTACAGTTTACTTTCTGCTACACATAAGAGATAATGAGACCAAAACCGACTGCTTAAAGCCATTTCTAAACCTCTATGGACATCCACCTGCAGTTGGATTTGAACCCACGAACTCTAGTACTGAAGAGCAGCACCCTACCCATCGTTTGGACCGGCCAAGTTTGTCAATCGATAAATTTGAAGTCAAAGTAAGGAATTATATAAATTAATTAAATCAATTATTTAAACATAGCATTAAATATTAGATATTAAATTAATTAAAAAAATTAATGAAAACAATAAATTAAAGTTTTTAATTATATTAAATTATATAAAATTAGTAAATAATAAATTAAAACAAAAAAAATTAAATCAAATCAAATTATTTTAAATTATTAAAATTAATTATAGCATTTTTAAATTAATCTAATACAATTTGTTCTAATGTTAAAATATTAAAACATTTTTTGGACTACTGGCAAATGGGAGAGAAGTATATTATCACAAGAAAAAATTCTCCCCCCCCACTTAAGGATGATCAAAACTGAGGGGATTATTTAACGCTCCATTACAAACCCTTTACACAATTTAAAATAAAGTAAAGCACGCTTTAAACTGCAAAATTGAGGAATGCAGCCAGGTTTATGTAAAAAAGGCGTTGCTTTTGTTTACTTTATAAAGTGTAATTTAAATAATGATTTACGGCAAAAACAAATCAACCGTGTAGTTGACTCTTCTTCTGATTGTAGGAAATAAACATGATGGAGATACGATAGCTTTTGTAAGATATGATGTAGTATTCTGTTTGATTTATATGTTAAAATTAAGACTCAAACCTATCTGAGAGCTCACATACGTTTTAGGTTAACTTGTAAATTTACAAATGCAACCTGAACTTACCTGAACTTTTAACTGTAATCGTATCTAGCCAGAGAAAATCAAAACCAAAATTAACGCCGACTAGCGTCGGTATTTTTTTTTCATTTTAACTTTATATGTTCTTTGATTATTTTCACCTCTTATGAAAAATTTCCTGTATACGCTAACTTAGTTTGATTTGATCTGGAAGGCTACAGTTTACTTTATGTTACATGAGGGATAATGAGATCTAAACCTACTGTTCAAAGCCATTTCCAAACTGTTACGGACATCCACCTGCAGTTGGATTTGAACCCACGAACTCTAGTACTGAAGAGCAGCACCCTACCCATCGTTTGGACCGGCCAAGTTTGTCAATCGATAAATTTGAAGTCAAAGTAAGGAATTATATAAATTAATTAAATCAATTATTTAAACATAGCATTAAATATTAGATTTTAAATTAATTAAAAAAAATTAATGAAAACAATAAATTAAAGTTTTTAATTATATTAAATTATATAAAATTAGTAAATAATAAATTAAAATAAAAAATTAAATCAAATTAAATTATTTTAAATTATTAAAATTAATTATAGCATTTTTAAATTAATCTAATACGATTTGTTCTAATGTTAAAATATTAAAACATTTTTTGGACTACTGGCAAATGGGAGAGAAGTATATTATAACAAGAAAAAAATTCTCCCCCCCCCCACTTAAGGATGATCAAAACTGAGGGGATTCTTTAATACACCATTACAAACCCTTTACACAGTTTAAAATAAAGTAAAGCACGCTTTAAACTGCAAAATTGAGGAATGCAGCCAGGTTTATGTAAAAAAGGCATTGCTTTTGTTTACTTTATAAAGTGTAATTTAAATAATGATTTACGGCAAAAACAAATCAACAGTGTAGTTGACTCTTCTTCTGATTGTAGGAAATAAACATCATGGAGATACGATAGCTTTTGTAAGATATGATGTAGTATTCTGTTTGATTTATATGTTAAAATTAAGACTCAAACCTATGTGAGAGCTCACATACGTTTTAGCTTAACTTGTAAATTTACAAATGCAACCTGAACTTACTTGAACTTTTAACTGTAATCGTATCTAGCCAGAGAAAATCATAACCAAAATTAACGCTGACTAGCGTCGGTATTTTCTTTTTCATTTTAACTTTATATGTTCTTTGTTTATTTTCACCTCTTATGAAAATTTTCCTGTATACGCTAACTTAGTTTGATTTGATCTGGAAGGCTACAGTTTATTTTATGTTACATGAGGGATAATGAGACCTAAACCTACTGTTCAAAGCCATTTCCAAACTGTTACGGACATACACCTGCAGTTGGATTTGAACCCACGAACTCTAGTACTGAAGAGCAGCACCCTACCCATCGTTTGGACCGGCCAACTTCGCCAACCGATAGATTTGAAATCAAAGTCAGGGTTTATATAAATTAATTAAATTAATTATTTAAATATAGCATTAAGTATTGAATATTAAATTAATTAACAAAAAATTAATGAAAACAATAAATTAAAGTTTTTAATTATATTAAATTATATAAAATTAGTAAATAATAAATTAAAACAAAAAAAATTAAATCAAATTAAATTATTTTAAATTATTAAAATTAATTATAGCATTTTTAAATTAATCTAATATGATTTGTTCTAACGGATAGATTTGAAATCAAAGTCAGGGTTTATATAAATTAATTAAATTAATTATTTAAATATAGCATTAAGTATTGAATATTAAATTAATTAACAAATTAACGCAACAATTATTATAATTATATTAAATTATATCAATTAGTAAACATTAAATTAAATTAATATATAGATAGAATTATTTAAAACTATCAAAATGAATTATAATAATTTTTAAACATACCATTAAATATTAAATTAATTAAAAAATTAACGCAATAATTTTTATAATTATATTAAATTATATAAAATTTGTAAATACTAAATTAAATTAATAAAAATTAACCCTTTGACTGCTCATCCCGCGATTTCCACGGGCAATTCAAATGTAGCAAAATTTGCTCATCCCTCGATTTTAGCGGGCATGTGTTTTTCTTCCTTTACTAAGAAGCACATTCCACCTTTTCACCGTTTAACCAGTGGAATAAATTATATACAGTATTAGACATTTAATTTAGTAATAAATAGAAATATATGACTAGAGACTATAGTTATAGTAGAAAATAGAATTATAGATAGTATGTTATAAATAGAAATTAACTGTATTTCAATTGAAATTTATTAAAAAATAATTTTTTTATGTGATAACATCTGGAATTACTTTTTCTAAAAGCTTAGTTTCTCATGATAAAAGTCAATATAAAGAATATTTTCTAGAAAAAAAATTAGTATTTCAATTCTCCAATTTATATATATATATATATATATATATATATATATATATATATATATATATATATATATATATATATATATATATATATATATATATATATATATATATATATGTAAAGAGACTGACTTCTCGGTGAGGGGTTGCAGTCATGGCCATAAAAAGGATACCGTTTCAGCTAAAGACCTTTATTAAGATAACTTTGAAGGACGGGTTCCCACTTCATCATAGGGACAAACTGAAGGGTCAGCTAGCATGAAGTTCTATGTACAAGACACTTAACACCTGGGTCAACATCTGTGGGAAAATATCTCTAGAAAAATCTGTCTCCGCTAGCGTGTATCTCCTTTTTATTTGGAAATTTCCTAAATTGTCCGCTAGGGTCATGTAGGTTTATAATTGGCCAGGTCCCTTCTCTGAGGGCGTAACCTGTAGCCCCAGTGGTCAATTTAGGTTAGGGGTTAAAAAGGGGAATGGAAAATGACGCGGGAATTTTTACCCTTGATTTAAGTTTTAAAAACCCCTGAGAATTTTCCTTACATATATATATATATATATATATATATATATATATATATATATATATATATATACTTATATATGTCTATATATATATATATATATGTATATATATATGTATATATATGTATATATGTATATATGTATATATATATGTATATATATGTATATATGTATATATGTATATATATGTATGTATATATGTATATATGTATATATATATATATATATATATATATATATATATATATATATATATATATTATATATATATATATATATATATATATATATATATATATATATATATATATATATATATATATATATATATATATATATATATATATATATATATATATATATATATATATATATATATATATATATATATATATATATATACTTAAACTATGCAACAAAAAAATACGCAATTTTTAAAGAGATCTCGGTTTACAAATTGAGCAGTCAGAGGGTTAATTCAAATTAAATTATTTAAAACTCTCAATATTAATTATAATAATAATTAATTTAATACGGTTTGTTCTAATAGTAAAAATATTAAATTTTTTTTTACGACTGGCAAATGGGAAACAAGTATGTAATCAGAAGAAAAATTCTCCCTCCTTTAAAGAGAATCAAAATTGAGGGGATTCTTCAATGCAATCATTATAAACGCCTTACACCTTTTAAAGTAAAGCAAAGTACCCTTTAAACCTCAAAATTGAGGTACGCAGCCAGGTTTATGTAGAAAAAGGCGTTGCTTTTCTTTATTCAATAAAGTGTAATTTAAATAATGAATAACAGCTAAAACAAATGAACCGTGTAGTTGACTCTTCTTTTGTTTGTAGGAAATAAACATCATGGATCTATGACACCTTTTGTAAGATATGATTTAGTAATCTGGTTTATGTGTATGTTAAAATAAACAACGTATGTGGGAGCTTATATATGTTTTAGAATAGAGTGCATATTTATAATTGTAACCAACTAATTTGAACTCTTAACTGTGATCGAATCTATCCAGAGAAAACCCCCGAAATCTAAATTAACGGCGACTGGTGTCGATCTTTTTCCTTTTAGCTTTTATATTGTGTGTTTATTTTCACCTCTTATGAAAATATTGCTGTACACTCTAACTTGGTTTAGTTTTACTTGGAAGGCTACAGTCTACTTTATTCTATACGAGGGCTAATGACACAGGAATCTACTGCTTAACCCTCCGAGTGGTACACACCGAGGAAAAAAAGCTCCAAAAATACGCTGAAGTTTTATTGTGTCAGTGACCAAAGTGTTCTATGATTTTTTACTTCACCCTTTGTCGACTAGATTGGAATATTTGAAACCCACCCTCGTTACTGTCCCTTTACTTCCGGTTATAAATAGATATATAAATAGACATTATAGATTGTTAATTTTTAATACACATAAAGCTCGTCAAGTCTCGAAGATCATCCCATAAGAAATAATGGGTTCTAAAAGTACAAATAAAAATATTCTTTAAGAGAATGATTTCTATCTTTTTTACGAAAGTCATCCAAGCTATTTAAGTGGTGCAATTAGAGATACATTTGTTACCGCAAACGAAATACTTCGAAATAGAGATTTACAAAGCCATGAAAAGCTATCAGCGTCTTTGTGCCTCAGAGAGTAGGTGTGCAGTTCCTAAACAATCTACCTGACCCTCCTACCTCAAAACTCCATAGGGGAAAACACTGGCAGAAATGTACATTACATCCATTTTCGGAACGTTTTGGAGGTCGAAAATTGTACATGACAACCGCTTTGAAAACATCATCGGTTTGGCGGAATTGTACGTGCGAACCGCTTAGAGGGTTAAAGCTATTTCCAAACGTCTACGGACATCCACCTGCAGTTGGATTTCAACCCACGAACTCTAGTACTGAAGAGCAGCACCCTACCCAGCGTTTAGCCTGGCCAACTTCGTCAACCGGTAAGTTTCATTTCAGAGTAAGGATAATATAATAAATTAAATCAATTTTTAAATATCGAATTAATTATTAAATATTAAATTAATAATAAAAATTAACGCAAAAATTTTTAAAAATTATATAAAATTAGTACATATTAAATTAAATTAATAGAGACTAATTCAAATTAAATTAATAAAAATTAATTCAAATTAGATTAATAGAAAATAATTCAAATTAAATTAGTAAAAATTAATTCAAATTAAATTATTTAAAACTATTAAAATTAACTATAATAAAATTAATTCAAATTAAATTATTTAAAACTATCAAAATTAATTATAATACTAATTAATTTAATACATTTTGTTCTAATGGTAAAATTATTAAATTTTTTTTGACGGCTGGCAAATGGGAGAGAAGCGTATATTCAGAAGAAATAATTATCCCCCTCAGTTAAGAATGATCAAAACTGAGGGAATTCTCCAACTCACCATTACAAATGCCTTCTTACATCCTTTAAAATAAGGTAAAGCACTCTTTAAACTGCAAAATTGAGGCACGTAACCAGGTTTACGTAGAAAAGACGTTGCTTTTGTTTACTTCATGAATTGTAATTTTAAAAAATGAATAACAGGAAAAACAAATCAACCGTGTAGTTGACTCTTCATTTGATTGTAGGGAATAAACATCACGGAGCTATGTTAGCTTTTGTAAGATATGATTTAGTATTCTGGTCGATCTTTATGTTAAAATAATGACTCAAACGTATGTGAGAGCTCACACAGGTTTTAGCTTAAAGTGCATATTTATAACTGCAACCTGAACTTGTCTGAACTTTTATCTGTAATCGGATCTATCCAGAGAAAAATCAAAAACTAAATTAATGGCGACAGGCGTCGTTTTTTATTTTAGCTTTATATGTTGTGTGTTTATTTTCACTTATGAAAACGTTGCTGTTCCCGCCAACTTGGTTTGGTTTGGTTTGGAGGGTTACGGTTTACTTTTGCCACCCGAGGAAGGTGAAGATGCATTATAGAAACAGTGTTTTTTTTTTTTAAATTTGGCATGTTTTTGGCGGTTATTTCTGCTATTCTTGGTGTCGCCTAGGTCAGGTTGTATTTTTTGTTCTTGACATTTTCTGGGATTTATTAATTTATTTATGGCGGGTTTAGTTTTTTCGGTTCTTACATTTTTTAAAACTGTTAAAAAATATGAGAATGCTTCTTAGACATACTGTGGGGAAAATATGAAAATTAAGACAGAAAAGGGATTGAGAGATGGGTTTGTTTGGATTTGTTGGAAATCTGTGGATGGTTAAGTTTGTGGCGCTACCAAGTCGATTCGGGTGGTGGTACAGATGCATTATAGACGCCGTGTTTCTTTGTCACCAAATTTGGCGATTTTATCGGGCGATGAGTGGGTTGGTGTGTTTGCCCTGACTTTAGTGTTGGGGTATGGCAGCTCTAATCTGTTCTCTTACCCCATTGGTGCATGTGATTTCTGACGTCAGTACTCGGCACTATCCAGAAATTTGCATCTTAGCTGTTATTTTTGTTTTCAGTCACCTAGATGAGGTTGTATTTTTTTGTTCTTATCATTTTCTGGGATTTAGTAAGTAATTTTTTTTTGTTATCATTTTCTGGGATTTAGTAATTTAGTTATGGTGGGTGTAGTTATTTCGGTTCTTACTATTTTTGAAATTGTTAAAAAGTATCAGGATATTCTAAATCAAACAAGATGCTTTGGTTTGGAATATTTTGTTTTTGTTCTTATCATTTTTTGGGATTTAGTAATTTAGTTATGGTCTGTGTAGTTATTTCAGTTCTTACTATTTTCGAAATTGTTGAAAAGTATTAAGATATTTTAAATCAAACAAGATGCTTTGGTTTGGAATATTTTGTTTTTGTTCTTATCATTTTCTGGGATTTAGTTAATTTAGTTATGACACATGTTAGATTTTTTATAATATGAGTGCTTATTAAAAGGCTATATATTGTGTTTATTTTGTTGATATATATCATAAATATTAGCAATCTGTTATTTATTTTTCAAATAACTTAAAAAAATGATAGTTGTTATGCTAATTTTATTTTAATAATGCTTTAAATTGTTAATCTGTTTTTTTTCTTTTAAAGTTTAGTTTTGTTAATGTTGTATTTCGAATATGCCATGTGACCGCCGCCATGCTTTTTTTTTGGTGATCTTTCAGAAAACGCGTACAGCCGCCATGTTTTTCTATTTGGCGATTTTTCAATACACGCGTTTTTCTGTTGGCCGCCAAAAAAAAAAACAAAAAAACATGGCGGACGAGACCGGCGTCTATAATGCATCTGTTCCCTTGGTTCAATAGATCTAAAATAACAATGGAAGAAGTAATGTTTTTAAAACATAATATTAAGAAGGATGTTGAGGGGTAAACGCCCCCTCACATGTTAGATTTTTTATAATATTACTGCCTTTTTTTAAAAAAATTTTTCTTTTGTTAATTCTTGTGTTTCAAACATGCCACGTGACCGCCGCCAGGTTCGTTTACTTGGCGATTTTCCAAACAAGCGTATTTCTGTTGGCCGCCAAAAAAGACATGGAGGACGGGACCGGCGTCTTTAATGCATCTATTCCCCCGAGGGCTAATGAGGCCGAATCCTGCTTTCTTAAAACGAATTCCAAACGATTACGGACATCCATGCCAGCAGCTGGATTTAATCCTATGAACTCTGGTACTCAAGAGGAGGACCTTACTCATTCGGTTATCGTCTAGAGGCCTGCCACCTTGATCAAATTAAAATATAGATATAGTATGTTTGAAAACGGTTAGATTAGGCGAAAATGTTAGGCTACCATGCTCAGAGCTTTATCGTCAGGTTGGCGGGGGTACCCTGTTCTTCAGTCAAGCCCACATAATAAGATGCCAATGGAATAAATTGTGCTATAGTGCTTTAGTAACAACAACGGGACAAGAGATTTTAAACCAATCGGGACAAATCAGCGCACATTGTTAGGCTCGGAATAAAACTTTCAATTGAAATAAACAATGGATTTTTATAAGAATTGTTTTCGGATAATATATTATTTAATTCAGAAACTCCATTGAGATTTTTTTCTTATTTTGTTTTGACAATTTTTCGACCTCTGACTTATATACTTCATACTGCGGTACGGACGAAAAAGTGTGTTCTTCCGACCTTGATATTTTACTTTCAAGACGTTGGCCTTGAATTCAGATGGAAAAAAAAATTCCTATGAGAGTCGGAGGCACAATATTTTACTTTCTTGACGATCCTGATATTTCAAAAGAACTTTTTTTTGTAAAAAAATATAACAAGCATTAAATAGACCATTTACTCCTAGCTTTGTATATACATGAAAAGAAACTAGAATTAAATGTTTTTACTTTTACTGAAAAATGTGCTAGACAATGAATTATTTTTCATTGATATATCGTATCCGGAATGCCCGGATACTGTGGAAATTTTAAAGGCGGTATTTTGGCTTAATTTGTGACACGCGTGTTTTTTTATATATATATATAGAATTAAATGTCTTTACTTTTACTGAAAAATGTACTAGACAGTGAATTATTTTTCATTGATATATCATATCCGGAATGCCCGGATACTGTAGAAATTTTTGTAGAAAACAGTAAACACTGTTACTACATGTTTTGTAAAACTGTAGAAGGCCGTATTTTGGCTTAATTTGTGAGACGCGTCTTTTTTTTTATATAGAATATAGAATTAAGTGTTTTTACTTTTACTGAAAAATGTACTAGACAATGAATTATTTTTCATTGATATATCATATCCGGAATGCCCGGATACTGTAGAAATTTTAAAGGCGGTATTTTGGCTTAATTTGTGAGAAGCGTCTTTTTTATATATAATATAGAACTAAGTGTTTTTACTTTTACTGAAAAATGTACTAGACAATGAATTATTTTTCATTGATATATCATATCCGGAATGCCCGGATACTGTGGAAATTTTAAAGGTGGTATTTTGGCTTAATTTGTGACACGCGTGTTTTTTTTTATATATATAGAATTAAATGTCTTTACTTTTACTGAAAAATGTACTAGACAATGAATTATTTTTTACTGATATATCATATCCGGAATGCCCGGATACTGTGGAAATTTTAAAGGCGGTATTTTGGCTTAATTTGTGAGACGCGTCTTTTTTTATTTGGAAAATATTTACACAAGCTTATTTTACAAAATAAAATACTTTATGAATGAGAAGACTGGAGCATAATTATTTTCTATTATATTTTCTCAACATTTAATTGAAATGCAAATCAAAGCAAGTAAAATTTGTAACATACGATTTATTTAAAATATCTTTGCATAAAAATATTTTACAAAATAAAATTCATTATAACTCAAAAGCTTGGAAAATGGTTATTTTATATTATTTTATAACGGATTTCGTCGAAATGGCAGTTAGTGCAAGTAAAATTTGTAAAATACGATTTATTTTGAAAATTTTTATGTAAAAATACTTTACAAAAAGAACTGTTTATAACTTGGAAGTTTGGTAAAAAATTATTTTATATTTTTTTATTAGATTTAAATGAAATGCTAACTAGTGCAAGTAAAATTTGCGACATATAATTTATCTGGAAAATCTTTGTAAATCTTTCACAAAAAATAAAATATTTATAATCATAATTATTTGAATTTGAATTGATTGTCTAAAACATAATTTTATATTACTTTTAATTAAATTCAGCTCTAATTCCAAAGAGTGCAAGTAAAATTCGTAACAGTAGAAAGATATTTGTACAAAAATATGTTTCCATTAAAATTCTTTATAATTTGGAATCTTAGAACATAATTTTTTTTTAGATAATTTTTTATTAGATTTAATTTAAATGTCAAAACTAATGCAAGTAAAATTTGCAATAGGTGATTTATCAGGAAAGTATTTTTATAAAAATCTTTTACAAAATAAAAGAAAAAAAATTCATAATTTGTAAGCTTAGAACATAATTATTTTAAAAAACATTTCAAACACGTTGTAAAGATTTTTTATCATTTTACTGATTATATTAAGAATTAATTTATTTTGAAATGTCAAAACTAAAAAGTAAAATTTGAAACATGTGATTTATCAGGAAAATATTTTTATAAAAATCTTTTACAAAATAAAAGAAAAAAAATTCATAATTTGTAAGCTTAGAACATAATTATTTTATATTATTTTTAATTAGATTTAATTGAAATGTTGACCGGTGGAATTCAGGTTTTGGTCTGGATATACATAATTAATAGTACCTTGTGTTTCTTTTCGCTCTGTCTCTTTTTTAATTCATTTTATTTTTATTTAAAAAAAAACAGTTGGCTGTTTTAATTTCAAATAAACAATGATATTTAAAACTGTATTATTTAGAAATATTTGGTGATCACTGTATACGGCTTACGAAAATATACACATTTTTATATATAGTAGTTATATTCAATACTCAAGGTGCATTTTATAAAAGAAAACTAAAATCCCAATCAGGCCAGAATTAAACCACAAGAAGATGCTGAGGCTTTTGAAGAATAAGGACATAAAAATTTGGAGATATTTATAAAGGACATAGCCTACAAACTACAATTTATTTTAAGCAGTAAGTTCAGTCCAATTTTCATTATACTACTGTTTAAAACAGGAGTTTTCTTTAAATTATTTATATCTTATCGAAAAAACATTTCAAACACGTTGTAAAGATTTTAATTATCAGGTAAATTACTGATTATAGTGTTACGAATTAGATTTAGTTGAAATGTCAAAACTAATGCAAGTAAAATTTGCAATAGGTGATTTATCAGGAAAATATTTTTATAAAAATCTTTTACAAAATAAAAGGAAAAAAAATTCATAATTTGTAAGCTTAGAACATAATTATTTTATATTATTTTTAATTAGATTTAATTGAAATGTTGACAAGTGGAATTCAGGTTTTGGTCTGGATATACATAATTAATAGTATCTTGTGTTTCTTTTCGCTCTGCCTCTTTTTTAATTCATTTTATTTTTATTTTTTAAAAAACTGTTGGCTGTTTTAATTTCAAATAAACAATGATATTTAAAACTGTGTTATTTAGAAATATTTGGCGATCATTGTATACGGCTTACAAAAATATACACATTTTTATATATAGTAGTTATATTCCATACTCAAGGTGCGTTTTATAAAAGAAAACTAAAATCCCAATCACGCCATAATTAAACCACAAGAAGATACTAAAGCTTTTGAAGAATAAGGATGTAAAAATTTGAAGATATTTATAAAGGATATAGCCTACAAACTACAATTTATTTTAAGCAGTAAGTTCAGTCCAATTTTCGTTATACTACTGTTTAAAACAATAGTTTTCTTTAAATATCTTATCGAAAAAACATTTCAAACACGTTGTAAAGATTTTAATTATCAGGTAAATTACTGATTATAGTGTTACGAATTAGATTTAGTTGAAATATCAAAACTAATGCAAGTAAAATTTGCAACATGTGATTTATCAGAAAAATATTTTTATAAAAATCTTTTACAAAATAAAAGAAAAAATTCATAATTTGTAAGCTTAGAACATAATTATTTTATATTTTTTTAATTATATTTAACTGAAATTTTGACCGGTGCAACTAAACTTTCTGACATACGATTTTTTTTGAAAATTTGAATAAAAAATTTGTATAAAATAAAATTCTTTATAACTTAAAAGTCTGGGACAGTAATAATTTTACATTATTTTTTTATTACATTTAATTGAAATGGCAATCAATGCAAGTAAAATTTGTAATATACTAGTACTATTGCACCCAGAAGGAAGTGTCAGGTCACATATGCAGAATATGAAATAACATATGCACACCCAAGAATTTTCCTCGAAGTTGAAATATTTCAGAATATTTCTTTTATATTACTATTATAAGTGTTCTAAACTTGAAAAAAAGAACTTTTCTTTTGTTCTCATAATTTGTGTTCATCAATAAGAGCGGAAACGATTCTTTCTAAACTAATTACTGCAAAAAAACAATATTTTTGCTGCGTCTGTAAAAGTGCCTATACATATTTTTTTCTACCTCCTTCAACAACTTGCTCGCAAAGAATTACAGAAGCGTTTTTATCTTCAAGACATTTTCCCAATCATTAAATAATAATAATAAATTTTTTAATGATGCTAGACTTGTTAAAAATCATATCTGTCCTTGAGCAGTTTATTAAATTAAGATTGATATGGCGTATTTTTTAATTTTACCAAACCGGGATTTTTTTCTAATTTTTTATAACCTGATAAAAATTATATCAGTCCTTGAACAGTTTCAAATTGCAGAAATAAGATTAATATAGCGTATTCTTTAATTTCATCAAGTGGTGATTCTTAACTAAATTTTTATAACCTGATAAAAATTATATCACTCCTTGAACAGTTTCAAATTTTAGAAATAAGATTAACTTACCGTATTCTTTAATTTTACCAAGTGGTAATTCTTAACTAAACTTTTATAACTTGGTAAAAATTATATCATTCCTTGAACAGTTTCAAATTGCAGAAATAAGATTAATATAGCGTATTCTTTAGTTTTACCAAATCGTGATTTTGTTTCTAAATTTTTATAACTTGATAAAAATTATGTCAATCCTTGAAGAGTTTCAAATTGTAGAAATAAGATTAATATAGCGTATTCTTTAACTTTATCTAGTGGTGATTCTTAACTAATGTTTTATAACTTGATAAAAGTTATATTAGTCCTTGAACAGTTTCGAATTGTAGAAATAAGATTAATATAGCGCATTCTTTAATTTTACCAAGTGACTATACTTAACTAAATTTTTATAACTTTATAAAAATTATATCAGTCCTTGAACAGTTTCAAATTTTAGAAATAGATTAATATAGCGTATTCTTTAATTTTACCAAGTGGTGATTCTTAACTAAATTTTTATAACTTGATAAAAATTATATCAGTCCTTGAACAGTTTCAAATTGTAGAAATAAGATTAATATAACGTATTCTTTAATATTCCCAAGTGGTGATTCTTAACTAAACTTTTATAACTTAGTAAATATTACATGTCCTTGAACAGTCTCAAATTGTAGATATAAGATTAATATAGTATATTCTTTAATTTTATCAAGTGGTGATTTTAAACTTAATTTTTACAACTTGATAAAAATTATATCAGTTCTTCAACAGCTTCAAATTCTAGAAATAAGATTAATATAGTATATTCTATAATTTTACCAAGTGGTGATTCTTAACTAAATTTTTATAACTTGATAAAAATTATATCAGTCCTTGAACAGTTTCAAATTGTAGAAATAAGATTAATATAACATATTCTTTAATTTTACCAAGTGGTTATTCTTAACTAAAGTTTTATAACTTGGTAAAAATTATATCTCCTTGAACAGTCTCAAATTGTAGATATAAGATTAATATAGCGTATTCTTTAATTTTATCAAGTGGTGATTTTTAACTAAATTTTTATAACTTGATAAAAATTATATCAGTCCTTGAACAGTTTCAAATTGCAGAAATAAGATTAATATAGTGTATTCTTTAATTTTACCTAGTGGTGATTCTTAACTAAATTTTTATAACTTGATCAAAATTATATCAGTCATTGAAGAGTTTCAAATTGTAGGAATAAGATTGATATAGCGTACTCTTTAATTTTAGAAAATAGTGATTTTTTTTTCTAAATTTTTATAACTTGATAAAAATTGTATGAGTCATTGAACAGTTTGAAATTTTAGAAATAAGATTGATATAGCATATTCTGTAATTTTACCAAATCATGATTAATTTTCTAAATTTTTATAACTTAATGAAAATTATATCAGTCCTTGAACAGTTTCAAATTGCAGAAATAAGATTAATATAGCTTATTCTTTAATTTTACCAAGTGGTGGTTCTTAACTTGATAAAAATCATGTCAATCCTTAAATCCTTTTAAATTGGGGAAATTAAGTTTGGTATATATTTATTTTTTAATTATCAGTAATCGTACTCTTTAATTTTAGCAAGTGGTGATCCTTAACTTTTATAACTTCACAAAAATTATATGAATTCTTGACCAATTTTTAATTGGAAAAATTAAGATTAATATAGCGTATTCTTCAATTTTATCAAGTAGTGATTAACTAAATTTTTATAACTTGATAAATTTATATCAGTCCTTGAACAGTTTCGAATTGTAGAAATAAAATTAATATAGCGTATTCTCTTTAATTTTACCAAGCAATGATTCTTAGTTAAATTTTTATAATTTGATAAAAATTATATTCATCCTTGAACAGTTTCAAATTGCAGAAATAAGATTAATATAGCGTATTCTTCAATTTTACCAAATGGTGATTCTTAACTAAATTTTTATAACCTGATAAAAATTATATCAGTCATTGAACAGTTTCAAATTTTAGAATTAAGATTACTATAGCGTATTCTTGAATTTTACCAAGTGATGATTCTTAACTAATGTTTTATAACTTGATAAAAGTTATATGAGTCTTTGATCAGTTTCAAATTCTAGAAATAAGATTAATATAGGGTATTCTTTAATTTTACCAAGTGGTGATTCTTAACTAAATTTTTATAACTTGATAAAAATTATACTCGTCCTTGGACAGTTTCAAATTGCAGAAATAAGATTAATATAGCATATTCTTTAATTTTATCAAGTGGTGATTCTTAACTAAATTTTTATAAATTGATAAAAACTGTATCAGTCCTTGAACAGTTTCAAATTGTAGAAATAAGATTAACATAGCGTATTCTTTAATTTTACAAAGTGATGATTCTTAACTAAATTTTTATAACGTGATCAAAATCATATCAATCGTTGAGTACTTTTAAATTGGAGAAATTAAGTTTGATATATATTTATTAATTATCAGTAATATTCTTTAATTTTACCAAGTGATGATTCTTAACTAAATTTTTATAACTTGATAAAAAATTATATCAGTCCTTGAGCAGTTTCAAATATTAGAAATAAGATTAATATAGCGTATTCTTTATTTTTACCAAGTGATGATTCTTAAATAAATTTTTATAAATTGATAAATATATCATCTTGAACAGTTTAAATTGTAGAAATAAGATTATTATAGCCTATTCTTTAATTTTACCAAGTGGTGATTCTTAACTAAATTTTTATAACTTGATAAAAATTATATTCGTCCTTGAACAGTTTCAAATTGCAGAAATAAGATTAATATAGCGTATTCTTTAATTTTAAGAAGTGGTAATTCTTAAGAATATTTTTATAATTTAATAAAAATTGCATCAGTCCTTGAACAGTTTCAAATTACAGAAATAAGATTAATATAGCATATTCTTTAATTTTACCAAGTTGATTCTTAACTAAATTTTTATAACTTGATAAAAATTCTGTCAGTTCATTGAACAGTTTCAAATTGCAGTAATAAGATTAATATAGCATATTCTTGAATTTTACCAGTGATGATTCTTAACTAAATTTTTATAACTTGATAAAAAATTATATCAGTCCTTGAGCAGTTTCAAATATTAGAAATAAGATTAATATAGCGTATTCTTTATTTTTACCAAGTGATGATTCTTAAATAAATTTTTATAACTGGATAAAAATTATATCATTCTTTGAACAATTTAAAATTGTAGAAATAAGATTAATATAGCTTATTCTTTAATTTTACCAAGTGGTGATTCTTAACTAAATTTTTATAACGTGATCAAAATTATATCAGTCGTTGAGTACTTTTAAATTGGAGAAATTAAGTTTGATATATATTTATTCTTTAATTATCAATAGTCGTATTCTTTAATTTTAGCAAGTGGTGATCCTTAACTTTTATAACTTGACAAATAATTACATCAATCCTTGAGCATTTTTAAATTGGACAAATTAAGATTAATATAGCGAATATTTTAATTTAACAAAATGGTGATTGTTACTAAAATAATTGCTTCTTACATAACAATGACAAGATACAACCCCCATAATTAATTTCTGGGTACGTCACTGTAGATGAGTATACCTTTTTAACATAGATAAAATACATCTAGTCAAAACATGTATCTAGTCTGTGACTTTTTAAAATTTATTTTTTAAAAATAAGACTGCGTTCTGTAACTTAAAAAGTGTATAGATTGCTACAGAACATGGACAGAAGCAAAAAACTTCTTACGTTTCTCAACTCTTCAACAGAGTTCACAAGATTTTGCTAAAATAGCTATCAAACATGAAATAACTGAAGAAATTGATTTAGAAAATTTAATTAGAAAGTTTGTAGAATTAAATGTCAGAAAATAGAATTTAGATTTTTCTCTTGTTTATTTCGTTATTTGTTTTCAGTTTAGCTCTTTTGTTTTTGTTTTTTTAGGTTATTTACAAGTTTTTAAACAAAAGTTTCATTTTTTAAATTTATATTTACGGGTTTCTTTTTTTGTAGGAGCGATTAAAGTTTTAGAAGTTTGTATCTATCGATAATTTATCTTTTTTAAAAGCAATTTTGAGGAGAAGGGTTCTTTTTACATTTAGATTCTTTTTTGAGGCGGTAAAATCTGAGCACATATGCTTTATATTTTGCAGTCAGACATCAGAAAAAGTGAAAAGAGACGTGCATATAAAGCATTTTGTATTACAGCAATATTATTGGCATATTGAAACTTTCCCTCAATGATTTCATCGTAATCTTTAAATATATATATATAATATATATATATATATATATTATATATATATATATATATATATATATATATTATATAAGCGATAAAAATTTTGATTAAAAGAGGTGATATGACGGGAAGAATGAATTTTTCTGTACAGTAGCAGTACATTTGGTTGATTAACAGTACGGCAAATTTTCCGTTGACTAAAAAATTGTAAAACTGAATTCTATGCCATTTCAGCTGTAAATTCTAGATTTTTGTTTATAAACCGTATAGCTATCGTCTGTCGGATAAAAAAAGTCGAAGTACCAGTAACTATAGTCAATATTTTCACAGTTTCATGTAAAAATTCTCCACATAAACTTAAAACTAATACATTTTATGTGTATTCCACATTTCATTTTTGAAATCTCATTTTCAGTACAACTGTATAAAATGAAATAAATCTTTTACTTCTACGATAGAAATTTTTTTTGAACTTTTGAGGAAAAAGTCATAGCTTCCGAGTAGTCAGAAATGGATTGCTTTGTTTATGCACGCTTGCCAAATGTATTGCATAACAGATTATTTTTAAAGGTTAATGTCTCTCTCAGGGAATCATCACTACTTATTTTGCTTTCAAACCCGGTTCATAGATGGCGCCACAAAACGAACATTTCGCTGTTTTCAGATCTGTGATGTTTAATGTGTTTTACTTCAGTGGGAGACATTTCCTGTCTTTTATTTACTTGCGTATGATGTATAAAGAAACTATCGTTATCGTCATAGAATTTAGAATCGTAATTTTGACAAATATCGATATTTTATCTCTCCTCAGCCACACCCACACATAGTAAGGAGAAACATTATTAAAATTATACCTGAGATGGTATGTATGTCTGTCTGTGCCGCCGAGAGTAAATCCGGGACCAGATGGGAAGGAGATGTGTGGTACCTCGGCAAAGTCCGAAACCAAAGAGAGAGGATATTAAAATGCTGGTATAGTCCGTCCGGCAGTAGAACCACGTTTGGCACTCTGCCAGGAATGACAACAAGATGTCAGAATATTTGATCACCCGGAAGAGACCAATCACAGATGAGTATTATTGAGTGTGGGATAAATTTGGCGATATTTTCGCTTGGCGAAAGTATTTTGGCTTGGACTGATGCAGTACACGTGCTGACAGATAAACTCCTCGTGCTATGTCAATTATTTTGCAACAATTTCTGGGACATAATACTAATTTTCTATGGTCATGGCTGAGGCAAAAATTAGTTTCTGATTAATTTTTCTTCACTGTCGTGCCCTAATCTGTTTTGCAACTTATTGTGAATGAAGGCAAACTTTCAAAATAATATTTCTATGAAGAACTTTCAAACAGCTGATTTTTTCAATAAATGAGTAAAATGTAATCATTCTTCAGTTTTCTTTCATTTTTCTTATACTAGTCTTGTTTGGTATATTATACCCACTTGGGATTTACTGCCATAAAATCCTACAAGTAATCAACCTCTATACAAAATCTCTTTTGGATAAGGGATTTTTAACGGTTAAGAATCTCTATGCCAATAGTGAGATTCGAATCTGAGGACCGAAAGATAGCGCCGTACCTATGGGCCATCGTCTGGCTGTTTTCATTATTTTAATATGAACCAGATATCCCCTATTTAATAGTAGCCTAAGTTATTTGTCCGTCTGTCCTCGAATTTATGAAGCGGTTGAACCTGGAATCTAAAGAGGCATTCATAGTGGATTCTTGATGAGTTAGTGTTAGCAAAATTCAAAGCGAGCCAAGTTTATCTTTTCCTAAACTACCGATCCAATTCTAAAATAAATTGGTATAAATATGCTTCATAACACAGCAGAAAATACTCGTATTTAAAATGTTAGAAATTCACCTCATTCCCCCATTTTGAGCGCTTAATGTCATTATTTCACGCCCTATTTTCCCCGATTAAGAGCAGGCGAATAAATTCATCAATTTATCACGCAATAATTAGGTAAAAATAACATTTTTATAGCATTATGACGTCATTCCTTTAATCATCTCATTTAATCATATCTTATTTTGAATTATCCCCTATATAATAATAGCCTAAGTTATCTGTACGTCTGTCCTCGATTTAATAAAGCGGTTGGACCTGGAATGGATAGAGGCATCCATAGTTAGCAAAATTCAAAGAGAGTAATGTTTATCTTCTCCTAAACTATAGATCCGATTCTAAAATAAATTGGTATAAATATGCTTCATATCACAGCGAAAAATACTGCCTCCTTTAAAAAGTTCAGAATTCACCCCTTCCCTCTTTTTGAGCTTTTAATGCCATTATTTCAACTCCTATTTCCCCCGGTTAAGAGCAGGCGATTAAATTTATCACTTTATCCCATAATAAATAGGTAAAAATAACATTTTTCTAGCATTATGACGTCATTCCTTTAACCATCTCATTGAATAATTTCTTATTTTAAATTATTTAAATTATGCCTTATTTTCATACGTTTTATCATTGATCTTAGATATTACGTAAATAATTTTGGGTGCTATCATATTACAGTCGACATATGTCACTGGTGACTTCTGCATCATAATGATGTCAGAGAAGGAAATTTATGGTACCAAATTTCCATCTCTGCCGATATTTGACGTCATTATGACGTAGAAGTCACCACTGACATTTGTCGACTGTAATATGGTAGCAGCCTTTATTTTATATTTGGCTTAAATAATAAGGCAATTTGCCGCAACGTCACGAATTATTATAATGCCCTTCCCATTCATTTTCATGTTTACAACAGCCAATAGACAAACAATAAACTGCCCTTCCGTTTGAAACTAAAGCCAGAATTGTCATAATTTGAGAATTTGCCCTACTGCGTGAAATCGCCTTATAGATTAGGTACATATGAGATAATTTTAAATTGAATCATTGATTATTTTTTGTTTCGAGATAATTCTCAGACAAAAAACAAACCATTTTTTTACCTGCCTCATAAGGTACTTTACAATTTTGGAAAATTAAAATTTTACTGATCTCGTCATATGACGGTCTATATGCTAGTTTAAATATAGTCTGCATTATTTTCAAACGTTTTACTATTGAAGTTAGATATTACATAAATAATATTCCTTTAAATTTGGATTAAATAATATATTAGGCATGCATGTGATAATTTTAAATTTAATCATAGATTATTTTTTGTTGCATGATAATTCTCAGTCAAAAAACAAACCATTTTTTTATTTGCCTCATAGGGTACTTTACAATTTTGGAAAATTAGAAATTTACTGATCCCGGCATATGAGGGACTATATGCTAGTTATAAATATGTATCCAGTTAAAACCTAATTCAATATTATATAAGCGATTTCGCGTAACGTCACGAACTGCTATAATGCCCCTCCCATTCATTTTCATGTTTGCAACAGCCAATTGTCAATTGTCAGAATTGTCATAAGCTGAGATGTGTCTTGCTGCGAGGGATCGCTTTGTACATTATCCTACTGGCTGCTACTCACAGTAACTTTAAACGATCGGAATAGTCGATTTTTTAGACTGGCTACGTCATTTTGACGAAAATCCCGTCCAGAGCAGCAAAAGCTCAAATCTTCGATATAATCCAACGTGCCGAAATGCACTTCTAGTGATGTCAACTAGTGGTGTAAATGATCGTCGTGAGTAGCAGCCACTTTCTCGTATGCTACGGGTGCTACCATATAGAACAATTTGTTGCAACGTCACGAACTACTATAATGCCCTTCCCATTCATTTTCATGTTTACAACAGCCAACAGATAAACAATAAACTGCCCTTCCGCTTCAAACTGAAGCCAAAATTGTCATGAATTGAGATGTGCCCTGCTGCGTGAAATTGTGGCCGAGATATGATAGGCAAATTTCTCATCCTAATGACGTCAAAAGTCGCCAAGAGATGGGAATTTGGTACCATAAATTCTCCTCTCTGGCGACTTCTGGCATCGTTATGACGTGAATATTATCAGTGACATATCTCGACTGCAAAACAGTAGCACCCATAGTATAGAAAACGTATTGCAATTGTCCAAAAATTCGACCTCGAGATTGCAAAATACCATTTTTGGAATTATTGGGTATTATATAGGTATATCTGTATGTTAATCGAGGAGCTCAAAATATGTTTTGATTTAGAGAAACCAGATTTTGAAAATGTACATTTTAGAAAAATTGTATTTTCCTATTAACTTTTAGGTTTCTTCCATCAACAGAAAGTAGCAGCTTACATGCTTATTTCGGTTACTATCCATTTAAAATCTGATTGTAGATATGTTCTTACAAATTTGCGTCTATTTTCTTACAAATAGGTGGACGATGAAGTACACTGAAAGTACCAAAACATGTTAAAAAATCCAGGAAAACCATTTCGGCCATTTACATTTCGAAAGTTTAATTAGTCAAAAAATATTAAACATACACCAATCCAAAACCGCTTGATTGTGTGTCAAATTCCTTTTCATTGTTGATTTGGTGTGAATAAATGAGCGTTCTCTAATTGTCGGTATCATAGTTGCCCGATCCTTGGTATACCATTAAGTCCTCCTCCCAACATATATGTAATATATTATTATTATCCCTAAATAGATATCTACAATTCTCCCTTTTCCTTTTCCAAATTTAAATACTTAATTTCCCAGCCATATCTATTGCCACACTATAATCAGTTATCATCAAACACTTATATCAAACACATATATATCATATAACACATATATCACATATATCATCACACACACAGATATATATATATATATATATATATATATATATATATATATATATTATATATATATATATATATATATATATATATATATATATATATATGTCAGGTTTAAAAATGGTGTTAAGAATCAAGAGAATTATAATTAAAAATAGTTGTGTGTCAAATTCATTTTCATTGTTGATTTGGTGTGGATAAATGACGAATAACATAATAGGAGAACGATATCATAATAGGAAAAAGACACACCCTCGATCGGAACTATACAGAGTAAAGAAGCTGATGCGGAAGTAGACATAAGAGTTTTGCTTAGGTAGCAACACCAAAAAAGACAATTCTGAGCGGGAACTTGGGCTAACAACATCCTCTACGCTTGTCGTACCAAAATGTGAACAAAGGATATCTAAATGGCATTGCCATGGACAAGAGAATTACAATGAAGAAGTTTTTATATACTAAATAAAATGTATCTTCCATGCCTTAATTACTCGGAGCGTGTCATATATATATATATATGTATATATACGTATATTATATATATATATATATATATATATATATATATATATATATATATATATATATATATATATATATATATATATATATATATATATATATATATATATATATATATATATATATATTATATATATATATGAGGACCTAATTCTGAATTCAAATTATAATATCAAGTACGTTTATGGATTTGCAAGGACTATATGTCAGTAACACCGATGGTCGGAAGCTGTCAAGGACTTGGTACAGTCGTAATATAAAGACCCAGGATGACTGTGGCTGACTGTAAACTAGTGAGATGGCAATGCAGTCCTCTGTGTCACCTTAGTCAGGCTTCTAATATTTGTGGTGCTGCCTGTAATGCTCTGGCACGGGAACACTCTTGTGGTTGTGGGATGTCCCATTAAGTATTTTTACGGTGTCCCTGTCGGACAGAAGAATCTCCATTCCACCCTCAGAATTTTACTGCCACCTCTTTTTCATTTTTAACTTTTTTTAATCTTTTCTCTTCTATATAAGTTTTATATCTGATCTTCCTCTTCTCTCATCATACCAATCAACAGAGCTGTACTTCTTAATTGGTTGTCTCTTCCCCGCCTTTAAAAAGCAAACATAAGGGAAAACGTTATCCCTTGAAATTGGGTACTCCCAACCGTTACGAATCTTAAAAATTGGTCCCTCAGGGAATCAAATAATTCCACAAAGGTGCATTCTAACTAACTGACATGAACAGAGACACGATTCTAATCTAGGTCTGGGATCAGGATCCCTCACATGACGAACAATTTTTATAGGTCCATTCTTCTTTACAAAAGGATGTGATGAGGTCAGATTTAGATCCATTTCATCTTCCTGTTCTATTTATATTATTTCCATTTATTAAAAGATCTAAATCACCTCACCACAGTCATTGTACTATAATCTGTTTGTAGTTGTCCCTTTGCACAAACTGCATACATATGCGAATGTATGCACTTTGGTGATTTTTTTTACCTCAATTAATGCAAGTTGAAGAATATTGGATATTTTTATGGCTTCATGACTTCAGATTAACTAGGAGTTCTCTTTGCCAAACAAACCAAGTAATAGGTGCTAATCTCTCGTGTAATAGGTTGAAGATTTTTTCACTGGTTACACACACACACAATAAAAAATTCCAGTGTAAACAAATTATTTATATATGTTTGGATTTATGTCAACAATGTATTTGAAGCTATCTTCTCCCCCCCCCCGGATGCTGAATTTATTTAGACCATTTAAATTCCAGAATTACAATTAGTTAAAAAGAAATTCCTTAAACGTGCAAAAATAACATGTGGTACCATATACTGACTATAGTTACAGTCATGAGCTATGCTTTTCTGTCTTCGAAATGTCACAGTGTTAAAACCACTTTTTGTGAACAATGCGAGGAAGTCAAAGTTTAGTTACTTCTGATTTTTTTCATTTATAATATTCATTATACTAGTGTTTTAATGCAACCTACGAGTTTTAAAAATATTTGATATATACATACACATGTATAGATTTTTGAATAAGGTTCCCCACACCACATTATATTTTAAATCCACATAGATTCCATCTCATGTGATTTAACACATTGACAGACAGTATTAACAAGTGAAGTTCGAAAATTAACACTATATGTTTTTGTAATTTTTAGAATATTAGGAGTATAGTTTTACTCTTTCTGCTTAAATAAACTTAATTTTGATTAATTCAGCATTTGCACCTATAGCCGTCATGGCTTCAGCGGACTCTAAACACTAAGTAATGGGACGATTGCGGGTGTAACAACAAAAGTTCAAAAACGTAAATGACATCTTTAATGACTCAAATAAGCAATTTTTTGCGTACAACAAAGCGTTTTTGGAAGTTTTTCACGAAATGTTAGTTCATTATAAAACACAAATAAATAAATAAAAAAAATGTATTATAATTTTATTATTATTACACATTATTTTCGGTGTGGAAAACGAAATTCAATCCAAAGAATTGTTTCCAAAACATGACACTAGGCTTCTACTTGTAAGCTGGTAAGTACACATTTGTGCCGCTATAGCCGTAGTGTCTAAAAACGACCTCTTCGGTTTGGACGGCTATATTATATATATATATATATATATATATATATATATATATATATATATATATATATATATATATATATATATATAAGAAGATCTAATTCTGAATTCAAATTATAATATCAAGTACCTTTGTGGATTTAAAAGGGCTATTCACCAGTAACACCGCTGGTCGGGAGCTGTCAAGGACTTGGTGCTGTCGTAACATGGAGGCCCAGGATAACTTTTGCTGACCGTAGACTTTTGGAATGGTAATGCAGACTTCCGTATCACCTCTGGTTTGGGCTTATAAGTATTTGGGGTGCGGCCGTAATGGTATGACACGGGAATGCTCTTGTTGTTGTTGAAGTCCCAATAGGTATTTTTACACTGTCCCTGTTGGAGAGAAGAATCTCCACTTCACCCTCAGAATTCTACTGCCACCTGTTCTCTCTTTTTTAATTATCTTTTTCTCTTTTATATAAGTTTAATCTCTGATCTTCCTCTTCTCCCATCACACCAATAATCAGATCTGTCCTTTTTAATTGGTTGACTCTTTCCCTCCTTTAAACCGCAAACAGGGAGAAAACCTTACCACTTCAAATTGGGCACTCCTGACCGTTACGAATCTTTAAAATTGGTCCCTTAGGGACTGTGGACTTCCAGACGCATGCATCGAAGTACAATGGCCGACTTGTTACCGGCGAGGAAAACAGTTGATGCCCTACTTTTATTCTCTGGGAGGTGGGACCTCGGTAACGATGGAGTGGAGCCATAAATTCTAGGACTGTGACACTGTAACATAATAGCTATCACGCCCTTGATGGCTAGCCAATAAAAATTAATATCGAGGCATATCGATAGCCCTCCTAACCTCCCCAGCCTTTGAGAGTCTCGGAAAATGAGTGAGGTCATGCTGTACCGACTTCCCTTCGGGGAGCTTTAAAAACAGGGGCGAATTTGCGTTTCTTGGGGCTTATGAAATGAAAATTCCCTCTTTTCCAAATTTTCTTCAAAATCTTGCTTCTAAGTTTAATAAAAACTCAGAATTAATCATCTTCTAGAACTAGCTCAATATGACTATGCAAACTCTAATAATCTAAAAAGACTGATGGCCATCTTAGCACAAGACTTCGAGTCAAAATTCCTATTCTTTAGCCAATCGCTTTACCTTAAATTTGATTGGTCTTCCCAGGATCCTGCCCCATTGTTATGCTTTCTTTCCCTCCCTCATCTCTCTCTTATCTCTAAATTCTGAAGCAGCGCTTCTCGGGGTCATTTTCTAAGATTGCCATTGGTCCTCATTCTCACTTCTGATTCGCTGAGATTTTCTCTTCTGAATCCTAACTTAGCTATCTCAGTATCTCACTTGTGTTTCTCACATCTTAATCCATCTTGAGCCTTGTGCTCTCTCTTTCTTCTCTATAAAACTTATTAAATTTTTTTCAATCTATCTTTATTTTAGCTTTAAAATCTGTTAGTGTACCTAATCATATGTCATCATATTCCTAATGGAATTCTTTCATTTTAATTTCTCATCACTTCGTCTTAATATTTTGTCCTCTCTGCCAAAATTCAAGCATCTTTCCCCATTTAATTTTTCTACTTTTGTTGCCATGCTAGAACCCAATCTAATCATTAGTGTTGTTTTACCAAATTACCAAGTAGAGCAGAACTAGAGTGCTAGGCCCAGGCAGTTCTGCCCCAACTTCATTCAATGATACTGTGATCTTGGGGCTTCCTTTTGGTTTTTATTGGAAACGGGCACCGTTTGCAAAACGATGTGTCCACCCCTTTAGATAGAGGAAAGCCTTGGTGAGAAGCGGGGCAACTTTATATTATTTTTGCGGTCTTGGGCTGTGAGCCAAGTCCTGGTTATAGACTATTAGAGTCTAAGAGAAGGTTTCTCTTCCTTTTGCGGCCAAGTTGGTTGAACAGCGATCGACTTCATCTCGTTCGAGAATCAGCGAAAGCAGTCTACACCTATTATCGAAATGAGAGGATCTTGTAACTGCGTGATTTAACGATGTGTCTACAAAGAACTTTGCTTATGTGGATACAAAGGGGTTGTTTTCCCCGCATCACGATGTCTTGACTTTTGTGCCCTACAGGAGCGAAATGATATACCAGATAACCGGGCTTCCAGACTGACAGCCAAAAAAATGACCGTCGGAACCGCAAAGAAATGCCCGACATTGGATCTACGTCGACACGAAATTCCAAAGACTCCTGAGTTTGCGGCCGGTGATTGTCTAGCCTAGACCAATCCAGTTGGTTGAAGGTGAGACCATCACCAGATGATCCAATGATGAAATTGTGGGTGAGGCCACCTCTCTTAGAGATCCCTCCTCTAAAAAAAGAGACAGTATAAGATTTTTTAAAAGAAGTAGTTAGTTAGCTAGCGACCAGCTCCGAGCTAGCATCCAGCTAACTCGGAGGTCGTCTTGACCAGTCTCTCTATCGGAGAGTTTTTCCTCGCGAAAATCTTACCTTGGGATATATCTCTTGCTGAGATTGATAACGATACCCTGTGCCTTGGGTTTTCTTTTAATATAATCCTCTTCAGGATTGATTACATATTCCTCTCAGGAACTTTAACTCTTCTTCGAAGGAACCATTTGTTATTTCAACTTCTCTCGTCTAATTGAGTGTACTGTCTCCTAAATTACTTCAGAGAACTTTCGCGTGAGCTACCGAATTGTTTCTTCCGTCGGATAGCCAATATTTCGGCAGAAGCAGTTTGTAGATCTCTACTCAGGCCTACGTGTATCGAATCACATTCCTCCGAACTGAAATTGTTTTTTTGTATACATAGAAATGATGTATATAGAAGAGGTGTAAATAAATCAATTATTCAAGAAACACCTGATTCTTCATTGTGGCACCTAAAACAGGGACCGGATACGTTACAATCTTCTTCCAGTGGATCTTTGTATATAGCCTGTGTACATGCCCATTTATCCAAGACCCTTCAATAAAAGGAATTTTAGTGTACTGGTTGTATGAGTGGTCTCCCTAATCCCCTGTACACTTCGACCTAGGTGATCAAAACGCTACAGGACTCATAAATAATTCCACAAAGGTACCTTCTAACCTACTGTCATGAACGAAGGCACGATTCTAATCTAGTTCTGGGATCAGGATCCCTCACACGACGAACAATTTTTATAGGTCCTCTTTTCCTTACAAAATGATGTGATGAGGTCAGATTTAGATCCAAAGAATTCCAAATTCCTGTTCTATTTATATTAATTCCATTAATTAAAAAGATCTAAATCAACTCACCACAGTCACTGTACTTTAATCTGTTTGTAGTTATCACTTTGCCTTAACTGCATACATGTGCGAATGTATGCACTTTGGTGGTAATGGTGTAACGGAGTGCCTTAACGGAGTTAAATTCCTCACAAAGTAAAAGACTTTGTTTCTGAAAAGAGGTTGAGAAATGGACTTCGCTCATGTGGAGACAAAGGTCTTGTTTTCCCTGGCACCACGGCCGAACGCTGGTCGATTGGTTAGGGCGCTGATCGTTGGTACCGGAGTTCGAATTCCATTATGGCATGGATATTCGTAGCCGTTAGGAATCGGCTTTAAGCAGTAGGTCCCGGTCTCATTAGCCTTCGTGTGCAAAACAGTACACAGTACCGCTCCAAACCAAAAACCCCGGCTCCATGATGTCTTGACTTTTGTGTTCTGCAATAGCGAAATAACAGGGCATACGGCCGGGTGCCCAGACTGACAGCCAGAAAGATGATCGTCGGAACCACAAGCTTTCAAGAGAATGCCGCGACATTGAATCTTTCTCCGACACGGAATTTCGGAGCCTTCCGGGATTGCAGTCTGTGATTGTCTAACCCAGACCAATCAAGTTGGTTAAAGGTGAGAACATCGCTAGATGATCCAATGATGAAATTGTTGGTGAGGCTCCCTTTCTTAGAGGCCTCTCCCCTAAAAAGAGACGAGAAGAGATTTTTTTTAAGAAGTTAGTTAGCTAGAAGCAGCTAATTTGGAGGTCGTCCTGACCAGTCTCTCCATTGGATAGTTTTCTTAGCGAAAATTTCACCTAGAGATAAATCACTCTCTGAGATTGTTAACGATACCCTGTGTCTTGGGTTTTCTTTTAACTCGATCATCTTCAGAATTGATTGTATATTCCTCCTAGGAATTCTAACTTTGTTTTTATCTTCTTCGAAGATACTCATTGCTACTTCCAACACCCTCGTCTAATTGAGTGTGCTGTCTTCATAATTACTACCAAGAACTACTCCGCGAAGCTAAGGAATTGTTTTCTTCCTTCGGATATCAAACCTTTCGGCAGTGTATTTAACCCTCCGAGTGGTCTCCAAAAATACGCTATAATTTTTTTGTGTCGGTGACCAAAGTGTTCTATGATTTTTTACTTCACCATTTGTCGACTAGATTGGAATACAGGAAACCCACCCTCGTTATTGTCCCTTTATTCCGGTTATAAATAGATATATAAATATACATTATAGATTGTTAATTTTTAATACACATAAAGCTCGTCAAGTCTTGAAGGTCATCGCATAAGAAATAATGGATTCTAAAAGTAGAAATAAAAATATTCTTTAAGAGAATGATTTATATTTTTTTGCGAAAGTCATCCAAGCTATTTAAGTGGTGCAATTAGAGATACATCTGTTACCGCAAACGAAATACTTCGAAATAGAGATTTACAAAGCCATGAAAAGCTATCAGCGTCTATGTGAGTCAGGGAGTAGGAGTGCATCCCTCAATAAATGTCACAGAAAGAGGGGTGCAGTTCCTAAACAATCGACCTGACCCTCCTACCTCAAAACTCCATGGGGGAAAATACTGTCATAAATGTATAATACATCCATTTTCGGAACGTTTTTGGAGGTCGAAAATTGTGTGTGAGAACCGCTTTGAAAACATCATTGGTTTGGCGGAATTGTACGTGCGAACCGCTTAGGGGGTTAAGTGTACGTGTTGACTCAGGTCTACGTTTATTGTATCACATACTTGTTAACTGTAATTGTATTGTGTGTATATAGAAATGTGTATATAGCTGCAAGGTATAAATAAATCATTTAACCAAGAAACACCTGCTTCTTCACTGTGTCTCCTGAAATAGGGACCGGGTACGTTACAATGGACAGCAAATTTCCACGCATATATACGCTTATGACGCAAATGGGTTATGTTATAGACTAAAAAATGACAACAGAAAGCACATTCTACACATTTATTTAAAATTATGTACAGCATAATGAACAGTTCATAGTTCCCATTCGTTGAAATATGTGATGTAAAGATATACAAAAATGAGAGAGGTCAGATGTTTTGTAAGCTTCATTTCGTGCAAAACTTGTAAAGTCGATATATGCCGATTGCTATCAAGATCACAATAATAGCCAAGAATATGTACACGATGATTTTAGTAGTCGGCGAAAGCACTGAAAAATAAAGTGAAAACAGAGTATTAAACACCCGTGAACTTTACATGATTATTTGCTTTACAAAACCACTATTAGAATAAATGAAGAAGTAATTGTATAAAAATAAAGAAAGCAAAGAAAAGTCAAGCAATAATAACAAAATTACAATCGTTTAGTCAAAATTCTACAAGGTATAGCGTTTCAAAGTCTAACCGGAATTTCCATATGCAATTGTACCACGATCTATCGTTTTTGGTTGGGGACAGTAAAAGAAAACGACGGATGCGAAAATAACTAAATTAATTATTTATAGCTAGAATTGGAATTATTTAATATTTTATAAAACATAATTTATGTTTAGAATGATACTTAACATTTTAAAAATATTTCTTAATTGATACACGCGTTGTACAAGTTGATCGTCTGACTGCAAATAATTATATTGCCTTTACTCAGCGGTCCTTAACCTATGGGTCGCGAAGCATATTTCTTGGGTCGCGCTGAGTCGAACCAAAAAAGTTAGTAATACACCAAATAATAAGTAATACCAACTCCTCCTAGAACAAGTTAAATCCTGAAATAGATATAAGGTGCTCCTTGGCAAGCATTCAACCGAGGTTTGAAGATCTTTCAAAATGTATTCAAGCATAAGGTTCTCATTAAAACTGTATGACTTGCATTTAAAATTTAAAAAAATTAACATATGTATTGATATTTCTTTTTTTTTTTAGGAATAAGTTAAAATGTCAATTATTTTCAAAAAGTTATAAATATATTTTAATTTGGTCAATAAAAATTATTAAAAACACTTGATTATTAATTAAATTTTCCTTAGATCGAAAAGTACTTTTGTTTATCTTTATTATTAAAAAAATAAATAAAAAATTTGAAAGTTAAAAAAAAATCATCATCGTAGGATTGAAGATTTTTTAAAAATACGCTCTAAAATAAAGCAATGAAAAAGTTTTGACTTTTTTTGGGTCGCGACATGAGCATATTTCTCAAATTTGGGTCGCGGCTTAAAAAGATTAAGAACCACTGCCTTTACCTAATCAAATACATTATCACTATAATTGTGAGAGTATATAAATAATTTTAAGTCTAATAATGTTTCCAAGTGTTTCATAAAAACTAAGTACGCATTTAGATTTTGTATTTCTCATGCCATTTCTCCTGATCTTGTTTCTAGTCTGTGCATAGTTCTCCTACTGTTGTGAATCCTCTGGCTGTTAAGTTACTATCCCTGTGGTGGTCTAGGAAATCCCCTTGTGAAGACCCCCTTTGTTCGGAGCACTAACGACCGAAATCAGCTGAACTGGGTATGTAAACTTAACTGGAGTTCTCAGGTAACTGGGACTGTAACTGCTCCCCGGGTATAAAAAGCCTAGAATTTTGCGACTCGGGGCTTTTCGACATTTTTTTTTTACGTAGGTGTTTTGACCTCGTACAGGCTTCCGAGACTTTTGACTGGAGCTAGCTTTTTAGCAATTTCGTTCAGGAGACTCATAAGGTCTGCTCATATAAGGAACGGCAGCGTCTCGGACACTGATACATCTCCATTAGCAATAAAAAATATTACATAATTTATTCTGATTCGCTGAGTGCTTTGGAAAGTATCCAATCCGGGACTAATTGTTGCAACTACATCTTCTGTGTAATAAAGTTATATAAAAAACTTGCACGGTCCGGTTTTCACATTTTACTCTGTTGGGTTCCCAGTCACGTGGGTATCCCGGGCAATGAAAAGGCGGACGACCTGACCAGACAGGCTACTGTCCCCTACCTTGGCTCCATCCCCTATGAAGATATAAAAAAATCTATTGCTTTGGTCATCATGGTCCGCTGGAAAGCCGACTGGAATCTTGAAACGGGGAACAAGCTTCATTCTATTAGGCCAACTATTTCATTTTGGCCATCACTATCAAATAGCAAATTAGATGTCATATTATCGGTCATAGTTGACTAACCCATAAACATTTACTATTGTCTGAGCCTGCTCCAAACTGTTCCTTTTGTCACGCTCATCTCACTGTTCATCATATTTTCACCTCATGCACTGTTTTAAAACGTTTTTATTATACTTTTTTTAAAACTTTTAATCCTTGTTTGAATGAACTTTTAGGCAAAACTCCTCATCCCGAACTCTTCAATTTTCTCATCCGTATCAATGTTTTAAACCTCATTTAATGCTTTTTAAATGATTTAATGTAAATCTTTGTCTACATCGAT
>CM063500.1:63316457-63346457 GCA_032207245.1 Pardosa pseudoannulata | reverse complement strand
GCAGTAGTTTTTGGTTGGTGCCCTTTTAAATATGGAGAGCGATAAGCAGCATTTTCGACACATCTTACTGTTTTACTACAGAAGGATAAAAATGCTGTTCAAGCCAGAAAGAAATTGACCGATGTGTATGGAGAAGGTGTGTTGACAATAAGCCAGTGCCAGAATTGGTTCGCTAAATTTCGATCCGGCAATTTTGATGTCGAAGATGAACCACGTTCGGGAAGACCGGTTGAAGCTGATAAAGATGTTTTTTGCCAGCAAAGACCAAAAATTTTATGATCGTGGAATTATGCTACTACCAGAAAGATGGCAAAAGGTGTTGGACCAGAACGGCAAATATATAATTTAATAAAGTATTTGTTTATTATACGAAAACTGTCTTTCATTTCCACAAAAAATAAACGAAATTACTTTCCGAACAACCCAATATTTGTAAAAAAGTTTCTGTAATTGTTGAAACAAATTAAAACAGGATATGGTTTGATCAAGCTCTAAATTATGGAATGAAAGACATTTATATGTTCCCCTATTCAAAAAATAAATTGATTAGTAGGTTTTAGCCCAATTTTGAACTAACAGATTAAATCTATCGAGCATCTCTGGAGGTCGGTTCCAATTAGTAAGGATTAGACGAAAAGTTGACCTAAAAAGTAATATAAAGATCAAATCTTCCAATTAGGAGGTAACTTCTAAAAAGACCGTAATTGCAGTACAGGAATTTTTCCCTATTTAATGTGCCAGCTATTTTTTTTAAAGCTAAGCGTCATATTATGTTTGTGTATAGTAGCCTTTTATTTCGATTTTCTCCAGGAAAGGTAGTACGGGACACTAATACACTCGTATCTTGGTCCGACGATATTTTGCAGTGCTATATGCTGAATTTTTTCAAAAATTAGGTTTTATATAGAGAGCAAAAGTAGAAGTTTAAAAAATGAAGATTTCTGTATTAGTTTAGTTGGAAATGCATCTAAAGAAATTGCGTATCATAAAGTTAGTATTTTGGATCTTATCTCAGACAAAGTGTTACATCTGTGAAAGCCTTCATTGCTATGAGCAGGTTACCAAGTGAGAGGAAAAGAGTTTCTAGCGTCTTATCCTATTCGGACCTTGTCTGGACAGGTCAGGTTTGCTACTCCTACCCCCTTAATGAGGAAATGAGATCGATGCGGTGCTTGCCCCCCTCAGAGCAGTTATGAGGATATCATAACAAAGAAAAGACATAAAAATGAATGAGAGTAAGAAGAGGGTTTCCCAATTTTTTAACGGTCTCTGAACAACATATTCTTTGGCATGAACCAATGGAATACGCCTTGCTGCATCTAATCAAGAACTAACATTACTTAGGCTTCGCTAAACTGACAAAATATAATAAACAGATCTGAAATCCTCTATATAATAATAGCCTAAGTTATCTGTCCATCTGTCCTCGAATTTATGAAGTGGTTGGACCTGGAATGGCTACAGGCATCCATATTGGATTCTTGATGAGTTAGGGTTGGCAAAATTCAAAACGAGTTTGAAAACGTTCAAAATCCACCCCTATATAATAATAACCTATGTTATCTGCCCATCTGTCCTCGAATTTATGATGCGGTAGGACCTGGAATGGATAGAAGCATCCATATTCTATTCTTGATGAGTTAGGGTTAGCAAAATTCACAGCGAATTCGAAAACGTTCGAAATCTATCCCTTCTCCCCTTTTTGAGCGTTTAATACCATTATTTCAAGCACAGGTATATGTAAAAAAAGGCATTGCTTTGTGTTTACTTTATAAAAGTGTATTTTAAATAATGATTTTACGGCAAAAACAAATCAACAGTGTAGTTGTCTCTTCACTTCTGATTGTAGGAAATTAAATTCCTCTTTTTAATCGTTTAATACCATTATTTCAAGCACTGTTTTCCCAGTTTAACGTTGGAAATCCACCCCTACTCCTCTTTTTGATCGTTTAATACCATTATTTCAAGCACTGTTTTCCCAGTTTAACGTTGGAAATCCACCCCTACTCCTCTTTTTAATCGTTTAATACCATTATTTCAAGCACTGTTTTCCCAGTTTAACGTTGGAAATCCACCCCTACTCCTCTTTTTGATCGTTTAATACCATTATTTCAAGCACTGTTTTCCCAGTTTTAACGTTGGAAATCCACCCCTACTCCTCTTTTTGATCGTTTAATACCATTATTTCAAGCACTGTTTTCCCAGTTTAACGTTGGAAATCCTTCCCTACTCCTCTTTTTGATCGTTGAATACCATTATTTCAAGCTCTATTTTCCCAGTTTAACGTTGGAAATCCACCCCTACTCCTCTCTTTTGATCGTTTAATACCATTATTTCAAGCACTGTTTTCCCAGTTTAACGTTGGAAATCCTTCCCTACTCCTCTTTTTGATCGTTTAATGTCATTATTTTAAGCACTGTTTTCCCAGATTAAGAGCAAGCGATTAAATTCATCACTTTATCACATTATAAGTAGATGAAAATAACGTTTTTTCTAGCATTATGAAGTCATTTCTTTAATCATCCCATTTAATCATTTCTTATTTTAAATTATTTAAATATCGTGTGTATTATTTTCATACGTTTTTTCACTGAACTTAGATATTACGTAAATAATTTTCTTTTATATTTGGCTTATATAATGGATTTTGTACATATGTGAAAATTTTAAATTTAATCATCGATTATTTTTTGTTGCAATGAAAATTTTATCATCGATATGAACAACAAATTCTTTTTATAAAAGTCTAGGAGTCTATTTCACGGACTAATAAATATCTAGCCTTTATGTTTGGTTATATATTTTTGAAAGTTAAGAAGCTTGTTCTTTTGTGTGTTTGTTTTTTATAATAACCACACGGTTTGCAATCGATTCCTTAAATTTTGTACATCATATATACCGCCAAATAATCACTGCCAGTTTTAAAACCTCTGCTGTCCCTCCTATCACGTAATATGACAAGATAAATTAAAGTTGGCAACTAACATGCGGTCAGTAAAGATAAACAAATTATCGAGCGTGTATAAGATAATTTTAAGCCAAAAAACAAACCATTTTTTACCTATCTAATTAGGTACTTTACAATTCTGGAAAATTAAAAATTTTACTAATCCTGTCATATGACGGACTATATGCTAGTTAAAATAATAAGTAAAAAAAATAAGTAAATTAAAATTTTTTTTTAATTTTTGTAAGTTAGAAAAAAGTTTCTTCCCACTTAATCTGTCATAAATTCACACAAAAAATTCACCAAAAATTTCTAATACACATTAAAATAAATATGTGTATAAATTTAGATTTGAAATTTAGATTTAAACTCTATCAAATTTTACTCTTTCAAAAAAAACATTTTTTTACTTGCCTCATTAGGTACTTTACAATTCTGGAAAATTAAAAATTTTACTGATCTCGTGATATGAAGGGCTATATGCTAGTGTTTAAATAATAAGCTGTAAAATAAATTATCAACGAAAAGTATTCCAATCAAATATTTATATCCTCTTGTGTTTATTTTATTTGAGTACCAGAATTTTATTGATAGATTTGGTTCATTGCTTCGTTTATGCTTTGTTATGTGATTGCGTTTTTATCCTTTTATTAACCTTTACACAACATGACAATGATTTTTATTAGTAAATCAGATAGTCATACATCGGTGACAGTAAATTTACCCATAGATGATTAGCCGTATTTCTTAGGCAGGGTTGGTGTAAGAAGTTCTTACCCATAGATGAGTGCAAATAACAAATTTTTAAACCGTCTGCCTGTTGTACCTCAAAGCAACAGGTTTGTTTTCCCTCAATTAGGTCGAGAATACAACAGCTTCCATGCTAAACATTTTGCTTTTTAGAAAATAAATCAATTTATCGCACAAGGAATTGAATTTTCATATCTAATACATTTTTTATTATTCCATTTTGGTAAGTATCATGCCTCAGAACACATCGCTAGCAAAACTATTGTACAGTAGGCTCCGCTTAATGTGATGAGTTTGGGACACCGTGATTTTCAGACACAGAAGTCAAAATTTTGGGAAAAAAGAAGGAAAAAAAGGAGAAAAATTCAAAAAAGAGGAAAAAAAGAGGAAGTTAAATAACTATTAAAAATTAATGTTCTGATTTATTTAATGCAAAAACAAGTGCCTAAATATGAAATATGGAAGTATCTAAATAACTTTTTATCAATATAAGTAAGTACTCAAATTTTCTAGTAAAAAAATATTTAAAATAGATTCAAATCAGATGCTTCTTCAATGTGCCTCATTAAAAAAATAAATAAATTCACCAATACGGTTGAACTTTATTATATTAAATTTTGAGGAACCATATTGTTTGTTGTGCTTGAACCTTTAAGGAAAATGCTAGATCTCAGAAAATTATAACTTGTATAAGATTTACATAAGATTACATATTATCTTCTATAAGATTTATAAAAATATTATCTTTAATGATTTTAATTGACCTTAACCAAACAACTGAACGATTGAATATCAGAATGACCAAAAATGTAGACAAATGCAAAACTAGTTTTGTCTTCTAGTTATTGCTTACTATTTTAATACTGAGTTAATTTATAATCTTCTATATCAAGCTAGTTTAAGGAATTTCTTTGTCCAATACAACAAAAAACATTTTCTTTCCTTGAGTGTCTGGACAAGATGTTATTAATTTCATGCACTTTGTTTTTAAATCTAGAAACATATTTAAATCTGTTTTTAGAACTGCAAAAAAGTTTTATACAAAATGAAGAAAAAATACTTAGTAAATGAATGAAAGAAAGGATTCTTCTACCTCATTCCTAAGATTCACTATAAATGTATAAAATGGAGAATTGCCACTTATGGGTAAATTAGCATTGTAAACAAAAGGAAAATCATGAGATCAAAATTTTCATTTGTTATAAGCTGGTTTGTTAAAATAGGGATTTCAACAGTACATCAATAATTTAAAAGCCGTTTCAAATAGCAAAGCTTTAAAATGCACTTCCAAACAGAACTTGAAAACTTTGTAACCGCAAAATTTGTTATTAACTAGTTTGTAAAATTCTATTAATTTTTCTTACATTGATTTATAATAAATGTTTAAAAAATACAGTATAGTCTAATTTTTTTAAATGGACAATTTCAAAAATTTTTTAATAAAAGTAGCAGATCCAGAAGTTAAATATTAGAAGGGAAAAAAAGGAGGAAAAATGGAAAATAAAGAACAATTTAAAAATATTTATTTGAGTATACATAATGCAAAAACAAGTACCTAAATATGAAATATACCAAATGCTAAATAATTTTTACTAATATAAATAATTACTACAGTCTCCCAATCAAAAAATGTTCAAAACAGATTCAAATCAGAAGTTTCTCAAATATCCTAATTTAAAAAAAAAAATCTTATAATATAAATGCGCATTTTAGATACTAAATTTTTAGAAGGCATTCCTACAAACAAATTTTTAATTTTGTGACACTAGAATTTCTTAAATAGCAGTAAAATCTATACCTTAATAGTTTGTAAAGATACAATAATTAGCATTTGATTTAATTTTAATCAATGTCTAAAAACTCATGATTTAAATAACATATACTCTGTATAAGGCTATTTTTTAAGTGAACAATTAAAAAAAAATTTTTTTAACAGTAAGATTTCAGGACGATGATCGAACTCGACGGGCTTTCTTCTGGTATCTGAGACAGTGGGTTCGAATTCTACTTTAGACTAACAGATTTGTAACCATTTAGTTTGGGCTGAGAGCGCTAGAGTTTACTTTTATGTTACCCGACAGCTAAAATCATCGGAGTTTACTACTTAATTACTACGATTCTGAACGGCTGCGAACAAAGCGGCGGGATTCGAACCCGTGGCAGCGTCCTGCGGATTCAGCTGGCGGGCTGATTTTTATCGGGATTGCCGTTAAAAGTTACGATTTTTCATTAATAAATTTTTTCATCAACTTCAATACAGATGCAAACTTAACAAAAAAAGGTGCGGATTTTTCAACAACAATTAACTTCCGTAAGTTATTTGCAACAGTGTTATTTTCTCACAAATACTGATCATAGCACAAAAATTCAGTCAATAAGATGAAGTATTGTTAGAAATAACTATAAGAGGGATTGAAATCTTAATACTGTTACCGCGATATTAAAAAAATATCGATATATCAAACAGTACTACGATCGGTCTACACGTACGTGTGTTCAGGGGATAATCTATACGCAGGATGTTAAACACAATTCTACCGTTTCAGAGCCCCCCTATTATGATAGCAGTTTTAACTATAATGGCCCATTAAAAAAATGCGCATTTTCCGGAACCGAAATCCAGAAAACGGTTGTTTTTCACCAAAAACATACAGTTACGGCTTAGCTGTACTATTACATCTAGAACCACACACGTTCTATATGTTTCATTTGTACCGCGCGTCACACGGCTTTTTGACCTTGAAGCACGTGTTGCGAGAATCAACTGATAACGCTTCTCTCCTGCTCTTTGTCAAAGAAAAAAAAAAAAAAAAAAAAAAAAAAAAAAAAAAAAAAATTGTGGACGTGGCAAAGAGAAAAAACAGATGAGAAAAAGGAAGAAATCTTTTCTGATTATCATCAAAATTTAAATATATATAAGTTTAAAAAAAAAAAAAATTTCGGATCAGAATTATCCTTGAATTCAATATTCGATGCGGCAGTCCATTTTTTAGCGCACAGGCTCGGAGTAACGTTTCTTTTCCCCCTCTTGGGTTCAGAAACGGGGTAAACAGATTTCTTGACACTACAATCCAAAAATTCGGGTCCCCCTTTTAGTTTTGACACTTTGATCGTTATTCGCTAACTTCCAAACATCTGTAACGCCAATAAATAGCCTAAAACTTTTTTTTGGGGGGGGAGGGGGGGGGGAAATCTCACGGAAAGAAAAAAAAAAAGAAAAACAAAGATGTTACCAAAACAAATGTGTGCAATCCGTTTCGCTGTTACATAACTCCGTAAACGTTGAGAAAGAAAAAACAAATAAAAGGAGTGAATGGCCCAAAGAAAAAAGGAATAAAAGGAGGGAATATGCGAAAAAAAGGAGGAATGCAGTAAAATAAGGAAAAAAGGAGAAATTTCTAAAAAAAAAAGGAAAAAGAGGAAAAAAAGGAGCGCTGCGGTGTCTGGATTTTGATAATAATAAACGATATACAAAATTAGATAAATTTACTTTCTCTTTAATTCACACATACTACATTTCAAAATAAAATGAAAAAACTCACCTTATATTTATGTATTGTATATTATCCTTTAAGACATAAGAATTGTTTACATAATAAAAATAATTGATCAATTGTTGACTGTCTACAATTCTTTCTAAGAAGCTCATTGATAAATCGTTCGTAATCATAATGTTTTTTAAAGTCATCGGAGCGGTGTTGTACTCCACGTTTCAACACTTTCAATGCAATTCAGAGGCTGAGAAATGTTTAACTGAGCTGCAGAATTGCGCTGACTCATATGTGGTAATTTGTCATAACGATTTAGAATTTTGATCTTTAGTTTTAATGTTAACCCTCCGAGTGGAACACACCGGGGAAAAAAAGGTCTCCAAAAATACGCTAAAGTTTTATTGTGTCAGTTACCAAAGTGTTCTATGATTTTTTACTTCACCCTTTGCTCCACCCTCGTTATTGTCTCATTACTTCCGGTTATAAATATATATATAAATAGACATTATTGATTGTTAATTTTTAATACACATAAAGCTCGTCAAGTCTCGAAGATCATCACATAAGAAATAACGTATTCTAAAAGTACGAATAATTTTTTTTTGAGAATTATTTATATTTTTTTACTAAAGTCATCCAAGATATTTCAGTGGTGCAATTAGAGATATATATGTTGCCGCAAACGAAATACTTCGAAATAGAGATTGACAAAGCCATGAGAAGCTATCAGCGTCATTGTGAATCAGGAAGTAGGGGTGCATCCCTCAATAAATGTCAGTCAAAGAGGGGTGCAGTTCCTAAACAATCGACCTGAACCTCCTACCTCAAAACTCCATAGGGGAAAACACTGTCAGAAATGTACAATACATTTATTTTTGGAACATTTTTGGGGGTTGAAAATTGTCTGTGACAGCCGGCGGAATTGTACGTGCAAACCGCTTAGAGGGTTAAATCATTTCGCTTTCTGGCTTCCACATCGACAAACTATATGTAAGCGAGCAAGGCATAAAATGTGAATATGCTCTTTCTCAGTTTCGAATAGAATTTCTTTCCTTCTGATTATCTGACAATTATTGACCACCATCAAGGTGTGAGTATTTTTGAAAAATTACAGGAACGTGTAATTTCCCACGCATTTGTTTTTTCTCCCTTTCCCTAGGTGGAAGAAGGAGAATTTTCAGAATTTAAAACAAGAATGAAAGGAAAGAAAAGAATAGGTTCCTTCTGAATACATTGTGAATATTCTTTTGCAGTTGAAATGAGGTTCGAAAACTGATAACTTTAACCGATGTACCGATCCCATAAAGCGATAATTTTAAGATACAAATGAATAGAGAAAATTGAGACTAAATGATTTCGATAACAATAAGCGATTGATAACATTAATCGTGATCACATTAAGCGGAATCCACTGTATAAATTTTAATTTGGATTGCATTGTAATGAAATTAATAGCTTGTAGCTAAATGTCATTTAGGTAACCCATTCTACTGTTAGCTTAGAGACAGGCATCTATGCAGAATTTAAAAATTACGTAAGAAATCAATAGGTACTAGAATCCCCATGGCGTTTTACCTTGGTTCTAATTAACCCTTTGACGGTTATGAACGAGTTCAGCTCGCAATCGAATCTTGCTTCATAATGCGCGCAAACGAGTTCCGCTCGTGGGCAAAATTTTGACCGAAATGGTTAGAAACGAGCACTACTCGCGTAGTGAAAATTTTCCCCAATGCGCGCTGACGAGCTGAGCTCGTTCACCGTTATTATTCTGCATTGATTATGTTACAAACGATTCCGACTCGCGAAATTTAGTTAGTTTTACTGCCTACAGATATAAAAGGACAGGAATATATCAAGGATATTTATATCTACTACAGTACGGGTTAGATAAATTTCTTTTCATAATGAAAGGGGATTTTTATTCTTTTACCTTCTTCTTATGCGTATTTTGGCGCGTGTTTTAGGGTGTTTGTAAAGTAAAATGGCTCAAAAGCGAAAGTTACATAATTATGATGATGATTATGATTGTGATACAGAAAGCTTATCAAATTTTGAGTCTGATGAAGACTTTGTTCACAGTATATCAAGCTCAGAAGACGATTCAAGCTTCATAAAGTTTTACATTAGTTGCATTTATTTAGTCCTTTCAATTTAATATTTGTCTAATATTTATAATTAACTATTATTATTTATATAATTAATTATAATCATTTATAATTTACTATTTAATAATTATCATTTATTAATTATTTTAAAGTGCGTAAAAACTGTTATTTATGTACTACAAATACTTTAAGAAACTTTTAAAACGCGTGAGGCGAGCTATCTACGGCATCGCCAGAGAAGGGTGACATTTTCGGAAGAACGGCTGGGGAAAACAGCTGCCACTTTCGACTACTGTTTACTCGTAATGCTGCGCGAATTAAGTAAACGAAAACTTCTCGTTTCCCTAACCGTCAAAGGGTTAAGCTTTAATTGCTATATGTTGAGAAATAAAAATACACTCAAGAGCCAAAACATTATGACCACCTGTCAATAACGAGTTGGCCCACCTTTGGCGCGCAACACAGCTTCAACCCGCCTTGGCATGGATGCCACAAGTCCTTGGTAGATGGCCGGAGACAGATTGTACCACATGTTTAAGCAACGGTTACGCAAATCCGAGATATTGCGAATTGGTGGTCTTTGAACTCTGAGCTGCCGTCCCATGACATCCCAAATGTGTTCTATCGGATTGAGATCCGGTGAGTTAGGCGGCCAGGACATTAACTGGAATTCAGCATCATGTTCCTGGAACCACTCCAACACAATTTTAGCCCTGTGACACGGGGCGTTGTCCTGTTGGAACATTCCATTTCCTGCTGGAAAAACAGAGGTCATGTAAGGGCGCAACTGGTCTGCAATGATGTTCAGGTACCCTGTAGCATTCATGGTCTGCTCTACCACGATCATGGGTCCCAGAGAAGCCCAAGAAAACGTCCCCCAAAGCATAATACCGCCACCACCGGCCTGTGTATGACCTACTAACCATTGAGGGAGCAACTGTTCGCCTGGAAGACGGCGTATCCTGACACAGCCATCGGTGTGATGAATGACCATTTCCACCTGATCACGTGCCTTCCACGTCATCCAAGCGAGTTCATTGCAAAATGTAGGGGGTGGTCATAATATTTTTTTCTCTTGAGTGTATTTAGTATAGAAATTGTAATAAAATTACATTTACTCACTAACAAAGTATCAAAATAATGCATCACATCATTATATCCTTACAAAATCTAAGAAAATACAATGAAACTTCAAAATAGAGTCAAGGTACAACAGTTTCCTGTTTACACTTGCATACACAGTTTTTTTTCTCTTCCATGTATTAATGTATTATGGATCCAAGGGACGTTAGATGTCAGTTTTTATATTACTAACGATATTCTTATATGAATATATGATAATGTTATATGAACCATGTAAGACACTAAAATCTATTAGTAAATAATTTTCGATTAAATGGGAGACTATTCGATAAAAATTGAACAATTCAATAACATTCCCTAAAAATAATCCTATTTCTCAGAATACTAATCAATTCCTTTTATTTTTCATTTTATCTTTAGAATTCATATAGAAACAAAACTAGGTGCAGATTTTCATTTCTGTTAACTATTATTTTCAAGTTATACAATGTTTTAGCATTTGTTTTTGACGTTTCTTAAAGTTGTACAACTGTCTTTTGCCATTTTACGGTATTAAATGCACTGTAGATCGAGATACACTTTAAAATATTAAAAAGTATTTATAAGAAATACATCAATAAAAGACAATTTATAAAATTTTGGATGAGAAATACATATAAGTAATGCACCTGAAACATTTTTCAAATTACTAATTCAATACAAAAATCGTCATATTCGAAAAATGTTTTTTTTTTAAGTTTAAAATAAGAGTTTACGACAATAACACATTTGAGTGCACTAAAATAATCGTGTTATTCACAATATGTGACTGATAATAAACTTAACCCTAACTTGATTTTTTCAGAACAAAAGTTTTTGGTCGTAATCTACATTTTGAAAATTCTCTGTCCCTGTAAGAACAGAAAAACAATGTAAGAACTGATCCAAATTACTCACCCGAGAATGCCTTTAGAATTACTTGATATAATCTGTGTGCTGAATATTCCTGAAAAGAAAAAAAAGAAGAATATTTTATTATTAACTTTAGAGTTAATTTATAAGCATTAATTTTTCTGTATTTCAGTAACCGGAGATATGTAATAAAAATGGAATAATCCATTTACTCTCTACTTTTCTTCGTAATTTCTGTTGATGTCGTTGAATTCATATTAACACAATGTGTGTGGGTACATTTTGCAGCCGAATTGTACCGGGAGCGGGCGTTTTGAGCTTAAATTTAATTATTCAGTTAAATATCAATAGATTGAAACTTTGGGAAAAAATAACTTATCTCACTTCACCAGCTGCAGTTATTTGGCTTCAGAGTGTGAGGAAGTGTTGGATTTTTCTGAATTTTGCCCTGAGTTGCAGACTATTATTGACTAGCATATAGCCCATCATATGACGGGATCAGTAAAATTTTTAATATTCCAGAACTGTTAAGTACCCAATGAGGCAGGTAATAAAATGGTTTGTTTTTTGGCTGAGAATTATCTGGTTCACTCTCAATAGTTTATTTATCGTCATACTCCTCTAGAGTCTCCCGATCCTGTAATGCAGTTTAGAATCACGTTGAATTCATTTAGTCAAACCATGTGGTTATGTATAACAAACAAACAAACTTCTTAATTTCCAAATATATATAAATTAAAAGTTAGATATTTAGTAGTCCTCGACTTATATGAAAAGAATTTATTGTTAATACCGATGATAAAATTTTCATTACAACAAAAAATAATCGATGATTGAATTTAAAATTATCACTTATATACTTAATCTATTATTTAAGTCAAATATAAAAGAAAATTATTTGCTTAATATGTAAGTTCAGCGATAAAACGTATGAAAATAATGCACGCGATATTTAAATAATTTAAAACAAGAAATGATTATATGAGATGGTTAAAGGAATGACGTCATAATGCTAGAAAAAAAAATGTTATTTTTACCTATTTATTACGTGAATAAATTGATAAATTTAATCGCCTGCCCTTAGCCGAGGAATCCATTCCAGGTACAACCGCTTCAAAAATTTGCCGACAGACACCTTAGGCTATTATTATATAGGGGATTAATTCAACACGAGATTTTCAGATTTTGAGAGCATCAAGAATGACGTGGCTCTGTTTAGTAACCCAGTCACAGCAAACATTGAAGAACAACCGGCCAACGTACATTTAGAGCACTGTGATCTCAAGGCTGACCCGTTCTTGCAAGCAAGAACAGAAAGGACGCCCGATTTCTTCAAGTTGCTTCCAACTGAACGGTTTTACAAATCTGCGTGAATTAGGATTGAAAATAACTTTTATATTTGGTAGCACATATTTATGCGAAAGTGCTTTTTCGGCGATGAAGTTTATCAAGAATCGTCACGGGAGCTCTTTCTCCAACAATTCATTGTGAGACCTTCTACTGGCAACGACAAACATCGAAGTTGACAGTTCTGCCCTTGTAAAGAAGGCTGATAGGCCTCAGTTTTCCCAATAAAATGCAAGCAAATTGTATTATAATCCTTCTGTTCCATTGTTTTATAACTAATAATTCAATTATTAATTATTATTGTTTAAGAGTTAAGAGGTTATTGTTCCACTTTTCCAAACTGCGGCTCGCCAGCTGATCAGTGACGGAATTCTGGCCTGTGGGATCTTTGTATTTGAAAATCCCTGCCCTAACTCATAAAAAATTCAATATGGATGCCTGTATCCATTTCAGATACAACCGCTTCATAAATTCGCCGACAGACGGACAGATGGACAGACAATTTAGGCTATTATTATATAGGGCAGTGGTTCTTAACCTTTTTAAGCCGCGACCCAAATTTGAGAAATATGTTCATGTCGCGACCCAAAAAAAGTCAAAACTTTTCATTGCTTTATTTTAGAGCGTATTTTTAAAAAATCTTCAATCCTACGATGATGATTTTTTTTTTAACTTTCAAATTTTTTATTTATTTTTTTAATAATAAAGATAAACAAAAGTACTTTTCGATCCAAGGAAAATTTAATTAATAATCAAGTGTTTTTAATAATTTTTATTGACCAAATTAAAATATATTTATAACTTTTTGAAAATAATTGACATTTTAACTTATTCCTAAAAAAAAAGAAATATCAATACATATGTTAAGTTTTTAAAATTTTAAATGCAAGTCATACAGTTTTAATGAGAACCTTATGCTTGAATACATTTTGAAAGATCTTCAAACCTCGGTTGAATGCTTGTCAAGGAGCACCTTATATCTATTTCAGGATTTAACTTGTTCTAGGAGGTGTTGATATTACTTATTATTTGGTGTATTACTAACTTTTTTGGTTCGACTCAGCGCGACCCAAGAAATATGCTTCGCGACCCAATTTTGGGTCGCGACCCATAGGTTAAGAACCGCTGATATAGGGGATACTCATTTTACCCCACCCGACCCTATAGATTTTATTGTAATATATAACAGGTTTCTAGAACATAATAAATTATAGTTGTTTACTATTTTTATTAGTGAGGAAGAAAGACTCAAAGAAATCTGATCGCTGATTAATCGATATTTAAAGCACATTTTCGGAAATAAACCAAGAACAATCTTTCAAAGTAAGAATTTTTGAGATCCATTCTCCAGAGAACATCTAACTGATAGGACAAAGTTCCTTAAATTATGTCACGCAAAGTTTCAACAAGAACAATTATAACATAACTTTAATGATCTGATACCTCAGGATAAATCCTATATATAGTAGGTTGTACCCTTGGTAATTTCCAAGTTTATACACTAAGATAGAAATTTCTTTTTTGCTGGAAATTGGGAACAGGAGTCACTTTTAAGATGCCGTTACGGAGTTTAATAAGGCGATATTAAGAACAGGTATTAAAATACAATTTCGTAATTTAAGGTTTCATAAAACTAAAAATATTTAGAGTTACGGAACACTATGGCTGAGTTATAAACGTGGGATAATTTAAAATTTGTTTCTTGAAATAGATAATTTTGTTTTAAAAATTAATAATACGAAGTCTAATTTTAATATTTTTCTAGTAGTGGGGCAAATACAATAAAAGTTTTGTCATTATTTCATTTGTTTGCTTAGTAAGTGAGTGAGAAAAATTAAGAATTAAACTAAAAATCTGTAGAATTACGGAACACTACGGCTGAGTTATAAACGTGGGATAATTTAAAATTTGTTTTACATTGATTGACATTTAATCCCTTTAAAGTAAAAAAAAGTTTAATTTTCAGTATCAAATACAATAAAATGTCTTATTCATATCTAAGTGATAGAAAAAATCATTAAACTAAAAATCTGTAGAATTACTAACACTACTGATTATAACTATAATATAAAATATGAAAATAATTTTGTTTTAAAAATTAATAAAAAAATAACAATAGTGACAAATATAATAAATATCATTATTTTCTATTTATCTTAGTACGAAATCTATTACATCTTTTTAAAAAACTGTTTTAATTTTCAATTTATCTGACTGCATTGTCATTATCACTTTAAAGTATTGTTTGTATATTTAAAGAGAAATTCAGATATTCTTGTAGAATCAGATTTTCCACAAATGTTCTCAGTTGTAAATCTCTATTATATTATAATTTTTTTAAAAAAAAGTATAACAATGAGCATAGAAAACAGCATAAAATATTCAAAATTTATTTATTTTATACAATCAAATTATAACTTATAAAAATTTCCTCTAAATGGCTGATATCTCTTTGTATTAGTATTTTTTCATACATGTATTAGATTTTTTCAATTCTATTAAATCTTTCTCATTTTGTGGATATTTTGAAAATATTTAAAAGTATATTGTATTGTCATACACTTATATAAAACTTATATTTTTTTTGATTTATTGAGTCATCTTATTAAGATCTAGATATAAGCACAAAACATTTTGTTTCATATTTTTTTTTTCATTGGCGATATTTTATGAAAATAGTAACCTGTGTATTGTTTTTGACTCAGTAGACGATCGCACAAACTGTTTAATGTATTTTATTTATTTTGTTTAAAATAAAATTATTTTAAGAAAAAACATCTAGTGAAATTTTTTTTTTACATTTATTTATTTATTTTAAAAGAAAAGCGAACAAAGTCGTTTAAGAAAACAAAATTACTAATTATAGCATGAAACTTATATTTTATTTATTTTTTGTGATACTCTTAGTAATATATATTTATCAAATATTGTGTTTAATTGCATTAAGTTATGCTTTTTACATTTTATATATTGAACAATTAAAATAATATTACACAATAATAAAACAAAGTCTAAATAAATTCTATGTCTGATTGATATTTGGGAGCCTATCCTATATTTTAAGTTTTCGTCTCATCCCAAGGCAGAGTAAGAGCCAATTCTACATAGTTATTTCAATTGGCGATTATTTCCTTCACTAGCCAAAATAGCGATAAACTACTAAATGTAGTAACCCTAATAACACATAGGAGCATGCGCATACGGGAGCCTATTCTATATTGAGAAGCTAGTGTTCAAGATTGCAATACACTTTTTAAGAAAAAAATCTGGTTGTTTAATTTTTAAAATTTTTAAAAGTTTATTTGCGATTGTAAGACGCTATTTTACACAAACGCAGTAATTTACTGTAAAGTTTTATAATAGATTTAACCATTCGTCTTAATTTTAATTTGATGTAACTGCATAGAAAAGCAAATTAATGCGAAAAAATATAAAATGTCGATCTAAATCATGAAGTTATAAATGATAGCAAATGATAGTAAATTTGAGGTATTGTTTATACAATTGCCATTTATATTCATTGAAAGGGGTTTGGTTTGGAGTGCTACGGTCTACTTTTTGCAACACGAGGGCTAATGAGACCGGGACCTACAGCTTAAAGCCGATTCCGAACGGCTACGAACATCCATGCCACTGGGGGATTCGAACCCACGAACTCCGGTACCGAAGGCCAGCACTCTAACCAATCGGCCATCGTTCGGCTCATTGAAAGGGGAGATACTTTTAAAGAAAAGTTTGTTAAGTTTGTGAACAAATAAACAAGCATGGTGCCAAAAGGATCTGTCAGAGATTTCTTACTTTCTATTATGATGTAAGACCGAAGGCTGTCTGGGATTAAAGATTAAAATCAATTTTAAATTTAGCGTAGAGACGGAGAGTATACAACGTGTCCCAAAACGACCGCATAAACTCTGACCACCTAGATTTCTCGTTGGGAGTACATAAAAACTACCCAAAGAAGTGTTCGTCTATGATCCATAGTTTACGAGAAAATTACGAAAGGACGTCACTGTCGGTACAAGAAAAAACACTTTACTAGACATATATCAACAACAGTATATGCACGGGCATATTCCCTAACAGTTCGTAAGGTATTTCCATTACATCGGCCGTACATCAGGTACATGTAGCAGTCGTGACGAACGGAATACATGGCCACCATACGAAGACTACTGGTAGCTGAAAGATGTAGCCTTTTAAATACCGGTGCAACGGCGGCTGAACGTCATTCCATGGAGCGCGCGCATGGATGAAGCGATATGAGCTGCGAACGTTTTAAGCATTATCATTTTGATATGCAAATGCTGTTGTTGATAAGTCCAATAAAGTGTTTTTTCTTGCACCGGCAGTGACGTCATACTTTGTTTTTCGTATTTTTCTCGTAAACTATGGATCGTACTGGAACACTTCTTTAGGCAGTTTTTATGTACTCTTAACGAGAAATCTAGCTGTATAATCTAGAGCAGGGGTCGGCAACCTGTTTGTCCTTAAGGGCGCAATACTAAATTTGAAAATCACCGAGGGCGCATATTTTACAGATAATCAACAGGTATAAATAGGCATAAAAAACAGATTTTTTTATAACTTTATTTTGTTGGTGGCATACATAATGATACATATAATTCAGTGTGAAACTTGGGTGTCCATATTTTCTGCTAATTTCTTATAATTGGGGATTGCAACGTGTTTATAGCTGAAACTATTTCTTTTTTATTTTTAAATTCTTCAAAAAGTGAATCAGCAGCTTCTAACATGGCTTCTTTCACTATTTCTCCATCCGTAAATGGTTTTTTTATTCTTAGCTAGCAAATGCGATATTTTATATGGCGCGATTCGTTGCTGCTTTATGTAAGTGGTTTAGTAAAAAAACTTTGCTGGTTAGTTATTGAAGATTTTAAAGAAATAATTTTTTTCCTTCTAATTTCAGAGTTCTTTGCATAGTCACTATCAAAATTGGTATGAACGGTCTTAAAATGTCGTTCAATATTACTTTTCTTGGGAATTGCAACACTGTTATTACTCAACAAACAAATACACTTCCCTTTGTAATCAACGAAACAATATAGATGTTCCCATTCATCGTTAAAATAATATGTTCTTTTTCTTTTACATTTATCCATGAAGGGTTTTGAAAGAAAAAATATTTCGGATTACTTGGTAGTTTTAAATGCACGGTCTACGCGTTGTCTATTCGAAATGCGATCACACACTAACAAAAAATACGTGTGTGTTATTAGATACGCTCAAGGTTAGCAAACTGCTAATCTATGCAAAATCATAAACTCAACTGACTACTTGCTGTATATCGCCGTTTGACAAGAGTAAGTAATTCGCTCTGGCTATCATACATTTACATTGTCCAGCGAGGGCGCATTAAAAATCGATCGGGGGCGCCGCGTTGCCTACCCCTGATCTAGAGTTTATGCGGTCGTTTTGGGACACCCTGTATATAAAGTAATAAAAAAGATTAATAATAGGGGAAGAAGAAGGGAGAGAATGGAGTAACAGTGGAGAAAAAGTAAACAGTTCGAAGCATTCCTGGAGACGAGCGTTGAACGCGTGCAATTTTTTTACAGTCCGGATGTAATCGAATTGCGGAGCACGTGCTGGAGAAGCCTTGTCATTTGACCGAAAGGTTTGGTTTAGTTTGGAGCTCTACGGTCTACATTATGCAACACGAGGGCTAATGAGACCGGGACCTACTGCTTAAAGCCGATTCCGAACGGCTACAAACATCCATGCCATAGTGAGATTCAAACCCACGAACTCCGGATCCGAAGGCCAGCACCTTAACCAATCGGCCATCGTTCGGCCATTGACTGAAAGGATAGTGGAGGAGTTGATACCCAAAATAATATTTATCCCCAGTATTATCAATTAACGATGGTGTGACGACTTCAGTGTTCTTGAGTAAAGAGGTAGCGTGAAGAAAGATCACAGTCGTAACAGAATTGGAAACCAATTTTATTTTTTCTGGAGTAAATATTGGATACATAAAACGTGATTCTAATTCTCTCAAAACAAGTAGAAATGTAGAGGATTGTTGTTACGTAAAATTATCATGACGATCACAGTCGAAAAAAAAAAAAAGATTAAATAATCTCACAAATGGGAAGGCCTTTCCAGGGTGCAATGCAAACCGAATCTATCTCCCGTTCGGTGTCCGAGACCCTGCCGTTCCTTATGTGAGCGAACTTTACGAGTCTTCCAAACGTAATCACTAAAAAGCTAGGAAGTATCACTAAAACTCGAGGAAGCCTCCACGAGGTCAAAGCACCTCCGTAAAAAATGTCGTAAAGAACCGAGACGCAAAATTCTAGGCTTTTTATACCTGGGGGTCAGTTACGGTCCCACCGACCGTTTTTTTGGTCAGTTACGATTCCAGTTACATGAGAACTCTAGCTAAGGTTACAGCTAGTTTTTTTAGTTGAATTCTCTTTCACTAGCTGTCCCGATTCTGGGCTTCTCTATGCAATCCTCCGAAATCATTACCGCAACAGATCAGGGACGTGACGCCTATTCAACCGAACTGTCAACATCCCAGACACAGCGTCGCCGCGCTATTGTAGCCGGGTCGAAACAGGAGGGCTTCAAATCAGCTGATTTCGGTCGTTAGTTCTGGACAGAGGGGGGGGGTCTTCACAATGGTATTTCCAAAGTCTTATGAGGGAAACGGAACTACAGTCAAACCTGTCTATCTCGAATCTCTTGGAAGTACAAAAAAAAATTCGAGATAAACAGGTTTCGAGATACGCAGGTTTTATGAAAATAGACTAAGAAAATTTCTTTACACAATAGAAAAGATTGAAAATTTGAAGTACTTTTAGTTTTATTTACATACCTTACAGAAAGTAATCCGTTGGGAGTTTTTGATGTAAAACTCTTTTAGGCTGGACATTTTTTTTGTAGTTTTGACACAGCAGCGAAACAATCCTGATCTATATTTTCTTGGGATTCAAGAAATATTCTTTTTTTTTTTTCCTTTTCTCGTAACAACTTTTTCTACACCGATGTTTTCCTGTTTGTCATGATCTTCTTCATCCTCAGAATTTCAACGAACGTTTTCTAAACTTTCGGAATAATGTTCCGCTTGTTACCACTGATTCATCTACTTCTATAAAATCTTTAAATGAAGAGTCAGTATTCAGTTTCTCTGTGATAATCATCCATTCCTTCAGGTTTTTATTAGTTTCCTCAGCCGGTTGTTCTTCGGTTTTTTTTTCTATTCCCCCTCCTCAACCCCCGCCGAACGATGGCCGATTGGTTAGGGTGCTGACCTTCGGGATCGGAGTTCGTGGGTTCGAATCCCACTGTGGCATAGATGTTCGTAGCCGTTCGGAATCGGCTTTAAGCTGTAGGTCCCGATCTCATTAGCCCTCGTGTTGCAAAAGAGTAGACAGTAGCGCTCCAAATCAAACCAAGCCTCCTCAACCCCCATTCCTTACTATTCCAGAGCAGAGAACCCGTTTTTAGAAAAATTCCCACTCAGTCCCTGACCAAACAACCCCCCGAGAAAGAAAACTAGAAGTATATTTCCGGGAAACGGGAACTTGTACGGTTGTCAACGCAATAAGGCTCTAAACTGGAATGTTGTGTTTCTTACAAAAATTCGAAATAGACAGGTTTGGGAAAAAAATAATTTGAGATAGGTTTGGAAAATATGGTAAATTTTTTGTTGAAAATGTAGGGAAATTGAAAAAATTCGACATAGGCAGGTTTTCGAGATAGACAGGTTTGACTGTACTAACAATTATGTTTTCGAGGTTAAGAGTAAATGATGAGCTTATTCCGAAAGCAAGAAGAGAAATGACGGTTACAAATTAAAATTTTTCTCGGAACTTTATTAACATTATTCAAATAAGAATAATAAGTGTTAATGAGTTAAATAATCATATAATAAATTTTTTATGTATTATATGTTATTTAATATATGCTATCAGAATTTAATAAAACTGAAAATCAATTTTTTTCATCTTGAGTTTTCCTGATTTGAAAGTTCCCTGCTCCGTCAAGGATGAATTAAAATTTTTATAGTAAAATTTCTATATAAATATGAATATAAAATTGACATTTTCATTTGCTTTCTTCCGCAGGTGAAAGTAATACAGTGATCATAAAGAAGATATTTCGCTTCAACGGTGTTTTTATTTTAAATCATTAAAAAAAAACAACATAAACGTAATAAAATATAAAAAACAAGCCAAAATAACAATGAGGTATGAGAAAGCAGCATAAAAATTCAAAATAATAATTCTAATTATCATAAAAATCAAACATAATTGAATGAACTTTATGAACATTCTGATCTATTTGATTGGCTGACTTGATGCCGAACTTGTGACACCAATTGAGTCCAAATTTTATTATACATTTAGAAATGTATTCAGATTTTCTCAATTTGATATTTCACCCTCATCTTTCTCATTTGAAGAAAAGTTTCGCTTAGCGTTGTAATTACTGGTGGTAATTATTTCTTTACATAAAGTAGAAATCAATTAATCACCGATTTCGCTGCATCCGTGCTTTTCTTTCAGCACATAATGGATTAATCTCTTTTTTTTTGGTTTGCTTGTCCATGGGAATTATTTTTTGGCTTAAGGCACCATGGTCTGTTTTGTTTGTTACATGAGAGTTGATAATACCGAAATCCTTTGTTTGAAGCCGATTCCAAATGATTACAGATACCTATGACAGTGGCATAAGTATCTTATTCGCAAACTTTAGTATTCTTATTCTAAAACTTTAGAACCAAGGAGCATCGCTTTACATATTTGGTCATCATTTGACTAGACAATAATTGTAATTGGTAAAAAAATAATTTCAATGCGAAACTATATTTGAGTCACTATACTTGCGCTACTCAACTGTTAGTGAACAAGTGTTACAACTGAGAGAAAGACATGCTCAATTGAGTAACTATAAGATTCGTTCTGGCAAGATCTTGTATTTCACCATGTGCGTTACTGAAATTTTATATTGAAGATAAAATGTTAATCTGATAACAGGGGAACCTCGATCCATCGTTTTCCAAATGGATGGGGATGGTAAACCATGAATCCGGGGATAATGAATTATTGGGGTTTTCTGTTCTTTCAACTCATATTTGAGAATGAATACAGTAATATATATATATATATATATATATATATATATATATATATATATATATATATATATATATATAATGTGTGTATTCAGAAATCCTTTTGAAGGTTGAACCCCCACATCACTTGCATTAAGTCATTAATTAATTCATTTGATGTCGACATCAAACTTTTTAATTCAAGGTTGTTAACATGCTAAAGATTAAAAACGCTGCCGAGTGTAAAATAAGCATTGTATTTTAGTTTTTGTCCTAAAAGTGGCCGAAATTCATTAGCAAAGTGAAGTAAATGACAAAACTCCATAAGCGATAATAGACACAAGGGACGCAGTATGGTTTACTCCCGCTATACCAGTATTAAAACAAATTCCTCTTTTCAGAAGAAAGTGAATATTACATATATATGTATAGTTATCATAGTTTTAATTATTACTAAACAACCTAAAATACTGGATAGAATTTATCATAGAATAAAAAACTTAATATAAATAAAATTAATTCTGCTCAGTGCTCACAAGATGCCACTACTTCAGTTCTAATGAAATAAGAACTATCTGTTATTTGCGGTGCATAATTTCGATTATTTTGTTTTATTACAAAATATTTTATAGATTATTGGGGTATTATCGAATTATTGTGAATATTGCAATAGCTAATAATTTCGGATTATAGCCAAAGATTTATAAAACGGTAATATCTATACAGCAAATATTTACATTGCCGGTCAATTACAATTGTCAGTACATGACTCATGTATCTCCAAAAATTACGGAAAAAAATGTTTAACAAGAGGTTTCGCTGTGAAATTACTGTCCAGTGAAGGGTTAAAGAAGACACCTTAGTACTCATTCATTTTATTTTTATTCAACAAAACATAGTTTTTATTACAAGATATATCGATTGAGGAAGATGCCTTAGTTTTCATTCATTTTATTTTTATTAGATAGCTTTTATTACATTTCAAAGTTTATTCTATAAATTTCTCAAACCAGCAAGATTTTTATTTCTGCACATTTACAAAATATGGTGGAAAGCTGATGAAAACCAGGATTTTGCTTTTAAAAGCATCGCAGTAAATATTACAAAAAAGTTTATAAATTTTTTTTATAAAATTCAATAAAAAAATTAGAGATCAAATCCTATATATTTACGAATGTGATTAAAATATAATAAATAAAAAACTAAGAAAAAAATCCTAAAGATAATTGGATTAAAGAAGAGTCCTTAGTTTTCATCTATTTTATTTTTATTCTACAAAAGATAGTTTTTATTACATTTCAAAATTTATTCAATAAATATCTTAAACCAGCAAGATTATTATTTCTGCACTTATACACAATATGGTCGAACACAAATAAAAACGACGTTTCCGCTGTTAAAAGCATTGCAGTAAATATCACAAAAAAGTGGAAATAAAAAATTATAGATCAAATCCTGTGTATTTACGATTTTGATTAAAAATAAAATAATACAAAAACTAAGAAAATAATCTTAAAGATAAATCAATTAAAGAAGATGCTTTAGTTTTCATTCATTTTATTTTTATTAGAAAATTTTTATTACATTTTGAAGTTTATTATATAAATTTCTGAAACCAGCAATATTTTTTTTCTGCACATATACACAATATGGTTGAACACAACTGGAAAACAGATTTCTTCTGCTAAAAGAATTGCAGTAAATATGACAAAAAAGTTTAAATAAAAAACTAGAGATCAAATCCTATGTATATATGATTGTGATTAAAAATATAATAAGGCAAAAACTAAGAAAAAAATTTAAAGATAAATCGATTAAAAAAGATGCCTCAATTTTCATTCATTTTATTTTTATTCAACAAAAGATAGTTTTTATTACATTTCAAAATTTATTCTATAAATTTCTTAAACCAGCAAGATTATTATTTCTGCACATATACACAATATGGTGGAACACAAATGGAAACCACGTTTTCGCTGTTAAAAGCAAAGAAGTAAATATCACAAAAAAGTTTATAAAAAAAGTTTTAATAATGTGAATAAAAAAATTAGAGATCAAATCCTATGTATTTACGATTGTGATTAAAATATAATAACGCAAAAACTAAGATAAAAAATCCCAAAGATAAATCGATAAACCAGCAAGATTATTATTTTTGCACATATACACAATATGGTGGAACTCAAATGGAATCCACGTTTTCGCTGTTTAAAGCATCGTAGCAAATATCACAAAAAAGTTTACATAAAAAATTAGAAAACAAATCGTATGTATTTACGATTGTGATTAAAAATAAAATAGGGTAAAAACTAAGAAAAAAAAATCTTAAAGATAAATTGATTAAAGAAGATGCCTTAGTTTTAATCAATTTTATTTTTATCCAACAAAAGGTAGTTTTTATTTTATGTCAAAAATGTTTTCATAAATATTTTAAACGAGCAAGATTTTTATTTCTGCACATTTACACAATATGGTGGAACACAAATGGAAACAAGATTTTCGCTGTTCAAATCATCGCAGTAAATAACAGAAAAAAGTTTAAATAAAAAATTAGAGATCGAATCATGTGTATTTACGATTGTGAATAAAAATATAATAGGAAAAAACTAAGAAAAAAATGTTAAAGATAAATCGATTAAAGAAGATGCCTTAGTATTCATCCATTTTATTTTTATTCATCAAAAGATAGTTTTTAATTACATTTCAAAATTTATTCTATAAATTTCTTAAACCAGCAAGATTATTATTTCTGCACATATACACAATATGGTGGAACACAAATGGAAACCAGATTTTCATTGTTAAAAGCATGCCAGTAAATATCACAAAAAATTATAAAAAAACTGTTATAAAAGTCAACAAAAAATTAGAGATAAAATCCTATGAATTTACGATTGTGATTAAAATATAATAAGGCAAAAACTAAGAAAAAATTTTAAAGATAAATTGATTAAAGAAGATTCCTTAGGTTTCATTCATTTTATTTTTATTCAACAAAAGATAGTTTTTATTACATTTCAAAATTTATTCTATAAATTTCTTAAACCAGCATTATTTTCATTTCAACACATATACAAAATAGGGTGAAACAGAAATGAAAACGAGATTTTCATTGTTAAAAGCATCGCAGTAAATATCACAAAAATATTGAAATAAAAAATTAGAGACGAAATCCTATGCATTTACGATTGTGATTAAAGTATAATAAGGCAAAAACTAAGAAAAAAATCTTAAAGATAAATCAATTAATGAAGACGCCTTAGGTTTGTTTCATTATTTTTATTCAACAAGAAATAGTTTTTTATGTTTTTTTCATATTTGTATTTTTTTTTTTTTGTTTTTTTTTATTTTCAAAATTTATTCTTAAAAAATTTCTTAAACCAGCAAGATTATTATTTCTGCACATATACACAATATGGTGGAACACAAATGGAAACGAGATTTTCATTGTTAAAAGCATCGTAGTAAATATAAAAAAAAAGTTTAAATAAAAAATTAGAGAACAAATCCTATGTATATACGATTGTGATTAAAAATAAAATAGGGTAAAAACTAAGAAAAAAAAATCTTAAAGATAAATTGATTAAAGAAGATGCCTTAGTTTTAATCAATTTTATTTTTATCCAACAAAAGGTAGTTTTTATTTCATATCAAAATTTATTCCATAAATTTCTTAAACGAGCAAGATTTTTATTTCCGCACATTTACACAATATGGTGGAACACAAATGGAAACAGGATTTTCGCTGTTAAACTCATCGCAGTAAATAACAGAAAAAAGTTAAAATAAAAAATTAGAGATCAAATCATGTGTATTTACGATTGTGAATAAAAATATAATAGGGCAAAAACTAAGAAAAAAATCTTAAAGTAAAATCTCTTAAAGGAGATGAGTTATTTCTGCACATATACACAATATTGTGTTCCACAAATTTAAACCACGTTTTCGCATTTTAAAATATTCCAGTAAATGTCACAAAAAAGTTTAAATAAAAAATTAGAGATCAAATCCTATGTATTTACGATTGTGATTAAAAATATAATAAGACAAAAACTAAGAAAAAAATCTTAAAGATAAATCGATTAAAGAAGATGCCTTAGGTTTCATTCATTTTATTTTTATTCATCAAAAGATAGTTTTTAATTACATTTCAAAATTCATTCTATAAATTTCTGAAACCAGCAAGATTATTATTTCTGCACATATTCACAATATGTTGAAACACAAATGGAAACCACGTTTTCGCTGTTAAAAGCATTGCAGTAAATATCACAAAAAAATTTATAAAAAAAGTATTATAAAAGTCAATAAAAAATTAGAGATAAAATCCTATGAATTTAAGATTGTGATTAAAATATAATAAGGCAAAAACTAAGAAAATTTTTTTAAAGATAAAATGATTAAAAAAGATGCCTTAGGTTTCATTCATTTTATTTTTATTGAACAAAAGATAGTTTTTACTACATTTCAAAATTTATTCTATAAATTTCTTAAACCAGCAAGGTTTTCATTTCAGCACATATACAAAATAGGGTGAAACAGAAATGAAAACCAGATTTTCACTGTTAAAAGCATTGCAGTAAATATCACAAAAAAGTTGAAATAAAAAATTAGAGACGAAATCCTATGCATTTACGATTGTGATTAAAGTATAATAAGGCAAAAACTAAGAAAAAAATCTTAAAGATAAATCAATTAATGAAGACGCCTTAGGTTTGTTTCATTATTTTTATTCAACAAGAAATAGTTTTAATTACATTTCAAAATTTATTCTATAAATTTCTGAAACCAGCAAGATTATTATTTCTGCACATATACACAATAGGGTGGAACACAAATGGGAACCACGTTTTCGCTTTTCAAAGCATTGCAGTAAGTATCACAAAAAGTTTAAATAAAAAACTAGAGATCAAATCCTATATATTTACGATTGTGATTAAAATATAATAAGGCAAAAACTAAGAAAAAAATCTTATAGAAATCTTAAAAAGATATATCGCTTAAATAAGATGCCTTAGTTTTCATTCATTTTATTGTTATTTAACAAAAAGTAGATTTATAATATTTCAAAATTTATTCAATAAATTTCTTAAACCAGCATGATTATTATTTCTGCCCATATACACAATATGGTGGAACACAAATAAAAACTAGATTTTCGGTGCTAAAATAATTGCAGTAAATATCAAAAAAATTTTAAATAAAAAATTAGAGATCAATTCTACGTATTTACGATTACGATAATAAAATAATAAAGTAAGATCTAAGAAAATAATCTTAAAGATAATCAATTGAAGAAGATGCCTTAGTTTTAATTTATTTTATTATTATTCAAGAAATGATAGTTTTTATTACATTTCAAAATTTATTATAAATTTCTTACATCAGAAAGATTATTATTTCTGCACATATACAAAATATGGTGGAAAACAAATGGACACAACGTTTTCGCTGTTAAAAAAATGTCAGTAAATACCTCAAAAAATTATAAAAGTCAATAAAAAAATTAGAGATCAAATCCTATGTATTTACGATTGTGATTAAAAATATAATAAGGCAAAAACTAAGAAAAAGAATTTAAATATAAATCGATTAAAGAAGATTCCTTAGGTTTCATTCATTTTATTTTTATTCAACAAAAGATAGTTTTTAATATATTTAAAAATTTATTCTATAAATTTCTTAAACAATATTATTATTTCTCCACATATACACAATATGGTGGAACAAAGCAATCCAGTAAATATCACAAAAAAGTTGAAATAAAAAAATAAAAATCAAATCCTATGTATTTACGATTGTGATTAAAATATAATAACGCAAAAACTAAGAAAAACGTATTAAATCGCTTGAAGAGGATGCATTAGTTTTCATCCATTCTATTTTTATTCAACAAAAGATAGTTTTTATTACACTTCAAAATTTATTCTATAAATTTCTTAAACCAGCAAGATTATTATTTCTGCACATATACAAAATATGGTGGAACACAAATGGAAACCAGATTTTCATTGTTAAAAGCATCGCAGTAAATATCACAAAAAAGTTTAAATAAAAAATTAGAGAACAAATCCTATATTTTTATGATTGTGATTAACAATATAATAAGTCAAAAACAAAGAAAAACATTTTAAAGATAAATTGATTAAAGAAGATGCCTTAGTTTTAATCAATTTTATTTTTATTCAACAAAAGATAGTTTTTATTATATTTCAAAATTTAATCTATAAATTTCTTAAACGAGCAAGATTTTTATTTCTGCACATTTACACAATATGGTGGAACACAAATGGAAACAAGATTTTCGCTGTTCAAATCATCGCAGTAAATAACAGAAAAAAGTTTAAATAAAAAATTAGAGATCGAATGTGTATTTGCGATTGTGATTAAAAATATAATAAGGCAAAAACTAAGAAAAAGAATTTAAATATAAATCGATTAAAGAAGATACCTTAAAAAAGAATTTAAATATAAATCGATTAAAGAAGATACCTTAGGTTTCATTCATCTTATTTTTATTCAACAAAAGATAGTTTTTAATATATTTAAAAATTTATTCTATAAATTTCTTAAACAATATTATTATTTCTCCACATATACACAATATGGTGGAATACAAATGAAAACCAGCTTTTCGCTGTTAAAAGCAATCCAGTAAATATCACAAAAAAGTTGAAATAAAAAAATAAAAATCAAATCCTATGTATTTACGATTGTGATTAAAATATAATAAGTCAAAAACTAAGAAAAAATCTTAGATATAAATCGATTAAAAAATATGCTTTAGTTTTCATGCATTTTATTTTTATTGACTAAAAGATAGTTTTCATTATATTTCAAAATTTATTCAATACATTTCTTAAACCAGCAAGATTATTATTGTTGTACATATACACAATATGGTGGAACACAAATGGAAACCACGTTTTCACTGTTTAAAGCATCGCAGTAAATATCACAAAAAAGTTTAAATAAAAAATTAGAGAACAAATCCTATGTATTTAAGATTGTGATTAAAAATATAATAAAGTAAAATCTAAGAAAAAAATCTTAAAGCTAAATCGATTAAAGAAGATGCCTTAGTTTTCATCCATTTTATTTTTATTCAACAAAAGATAGTTTTTATTATATTTCAAAATTTAATCTATAAATTTCTTAAACGAGCAAGATTTTTATTTCTGCACATTTACACAATATGGTGGAACACAAATGGAAACAAGATTTTCGCTGTTCAAATCATCGCAGTAAATAACAGAAAAAAGTTTAAATAAAAAATTAGAGATCGAATGTGTATTTACGATTGTGATTAAAAATATAATAAGGCAAAAACTAAGAAAAAATTCTTAAAGTTATATCGATTAAAGAAAATGCCTTAGTTTTCATCCATTTTATTTTTATTCAACAAAAGATAGTTTTTATTATATTTCAAAATTTAATCTATAAATTTCTTAAACAATATTATTATTTCTCCACATATACACAATATGGTGGAATACAAATGAAAACCAGCTTTTCGCTGTTAAAAGCAATCCAGTAAATATCACAAAAAAGTTGAAATAAAAAAATAAAAATCAAATCCTATGTATTTACGATTGTGATTAAAATATAATAAGTCAAAAACTAAGAAAAAATCTTAGATATAAATCGATTAAAAAATATGCTTTAGTTTTCATTCATTTTATTTTTATTAGATAGATTTTATTACATTTCAAAATTTATTCTATAAATTTCTCAAACCAGCAAGATTTTTATTTCTGCACATTTACAAAATATGGTGGGACGCTGATGAAAACCAGGTTTTTGCTCTTAAAAGCATCGCAGTAAATATTACAAAAATGTTTATAAAATTTTTTTGTAAAATTCAATAAAAAAATTAGAGATCAAATCCTATGAATTTAGGATTGTTTTCAAAAATATAATAGGGCAAAAACTAAGAAAAAAATCTTAAAGATAAATCGGTTAAAACAGATGCCTGAGTTTTCCTTCATTTTATTTTTATTCAATAAGAGATAGTTTTTATTACATTTCAAAATTTATTCTATAAATTTCTTAAACCAGCAAGAGTATTTTTCTGCACATATACACAATATGGTGGAACACAAATGGAAACCAGATTTTCGCTGTTAAAAGCATTGCAGCAAATATCACAAAAAAGTTGAAATAAAAAATTAGAGATCAAATCCTATGTATTTACGATTGTGATTAAAATATAATAAGGCAAAAACTAAGATAAAAATCTTAAAGACAAATAGATTAAAGAGGCCTTAGTTTTCATCCATTTTATTTTTATTAAACAAAAGATAG
>CM063500.1:63291457-63311457 GCA_032207245.1 Pardosa pseudoannulata | reverse complement strand
TTGCCTCTGTTAAAGTTCCAACCCTCGTATGTTATTCAGGAACTGTATTCTTAATTCTTCAGTATCGCCCTTCGGTATTTCGGTTTATATTTGTGGTTATTATTTACCGAATAATCAAACTTTTACTTGATGATAAAGTATTAACTTGATTTAAAGTGAGGCTTTTTGTTTCTTCAATGACAGGAATTTTATTTTATTTTTTGTTACCACAGGAGCAGGGTGGATCATATTACATGAATCTCCACAATAAATCAGTTAGAAAATGTTATTAGATTTCGCTTCAAGATCCACACTTATTTAACATAAATATTGTATGCGCATTTCTACAATACTATATGGCCTGAACAACAGAAAACTAACTAGTAGCTTCATCTATCCGTTAACGTGTAATTGCTAATGGTCAACATTTTTACTAAGAAATATCACATCTAAATGAAAAAACACTTGTTTAATGTGTTCGAATTGCAGAATGTCTGTGTGATCTCTGGAATACCCCCACTCCATTAATTGTTAGTGAATTTTAGTCTTGGTCACTTTCCCAGAATTCCTATTATCGCAGATATAGACTAACGCAGTGATTTTCAACTTGTATGCCATGAGGATTTTTGATAAATAATGAAGTCACTTGGTATTGTATCACTGGCATATAGCCCGTCCTGTGACGTGATCATTAAACTTTTAATTTTCCAGGATTGTAAAGTACCCTATGAGGCAAGTAAAAAATATTTTTTGGGGGCTGAGAATTATCTGGTACACGCTCAATAATTTTTAATTATTTAACTCCTCTAAAGTTTATCAATGCCGGAAGGGTCAAATTGATCTGCATATATAAATATGACAAACATAGTGTCCTTTCCTTTTTTAATAAAAATATTTACTTTCTGACTAGAGAATGAAAAGAGTTTTTATTTTTTTTTTTTTTATAATCCATTTTTTTTCATCCTCTTAAATCTTTTAAAAATTTCATTTAAAATTTTTTTTTATAATACTGTTAGTTTATGTAAACTCTACTATTTATAACAATTATAAATTTCAGCATTTGTAACCAACTGTATTATTGGAGTAGTTCTTTGTTGGGAGTTATAATAGAGTATGACATTTAAAACTGGTGGTCCACCATAATTTTTTAATTCTACAAATGTCAATGGGACTGTCTGTTGGAAAGGTTTTATATAATAAAGGAGAGTCCATCCACAGAAATAACATAAAAAAAAATGTTAAAAAGTGTAAGGAATATTGAAAATTAAAAAAGAGTAAAATTAAGATATTGTAAAGATATAATAAAATTAAAAGTTATTAAAAATAAATTTTCAAAAAATGTAAATCTGAAGTAAAAACCTAAAAATAAAATTACATGTAAGATTATCTTACGTTTGGCCTTTTTTGTATTTGAAGTTATAATTATGTCATGTTTTTTCTCCTGAAAAACGCCCACCAAATAAAGATTGTTTTTTGGCCATCGAAAAACAAGCAGTTGCCTTCTGTGTGGATCTTTTCGATCCTTGTTCTCCTCTTTTTGGATTTTTGTTTTAGGACTTCCTTTTATTTTTTATTATCTCATTACACTTTCCGTCTGTTGTGCAAAGATTGACCATCTATATACCCTCGAGCTCTGCATCTGACATTACCTAGCTGGTGGTTCTTTTCCTTAGACCTCCTCCTTCCTTAGATTTTTCTCTTGATCCAGCGAGGATGTCATCCTGGGTGTAAAGATTTTTTTACCATTGAAGAAAGGTGTCCTCTTTGTTGGGCCATTTATCAACCTCGAGCTCTGCCTCCGACATTACCTAACTGGTGGTCTTTTTCCATAGACCTCCTCCTTCCTTAGACTTTCCTCTTGATCTAGTGAGGATGTCATATTGGGTGCAAAGATTTTTTGACCATTGACGAAAGATGTCCTCTTTGTTGGGCCACTTATCAACCTCGAGCTCTGCATCTGACATTACCTAGCTGGTGGTTCTTTTCCTTAGACCTCCTCCTTCCTTAGATTTTTCTCTTGATCCAGCGAGGATGTCATCCTGGGTGTAAAGATTTTTTTACCATTGAAGAAAGGTGTCCTCTTTGTTGGGCTATTTATCAACCTCGAGCTCTGCCTCCGACATTACCTAACTGGTGGTCTTTTTCCATAGACCTCCTCCTTCCTTAGACTTTCCTCTTGATCTAGTGAGGATGTCATATTGGGTGGAAAGATTTTTTGACCATTGACGAAAGATGTCCTCTTTGTTGAGCCACTTATCAACCTCGAGCTCTGCATCCGGCATTACCTAGCTGGTGGTCCTTTTCCTTAGACCTCCTCCTTCCTTAGACTTTTCTCTTGATCGGAGATTCATCCTGGTGAAAGAAAAGAAGAAATGTCTCTTGATGCATAAAGATTGTTGACATTATAATGTCGATTCATCTTAATTTTTCGTGAGGATGATGATTTTTTTTTCAGATAACATTAATGATTAAACTTAAATGGATTTTCCTTAATTAAATCTTAAATCAATTTTAAAGAAATTATAATGGTTTTGTCAATATAGTATTTTCTGAATTTGTTTTTCAATGTCATGAGAAGATTAATTTCGATCTAATACACTTAGCGACATTATAAATGGTCTGAAAGGGGAAGATGATCTTATTTCATCTCGTCATCAAAATAAGCAGCTCGTTTGAATAAAAAAAATAAATTAATTTATCATTACTGTTCAAAACTGGCAGTTAGACTTTTAATTTTTTTATTATCTTTATCTAACTTTGCTTTTCTTTTATTAATTTGATTTCCCTCTTTTGTTTTGTAAGATTATCCTTCGTTTTATTAAATCTACATATTCTTTTCTACTATGTATTAAATATACCAAGTTGGCTGCTGATATGTTGTACTATGTGACAAAATTCCAAGATAGCGGCCGAAACACAACTTCAGGACCTTAACTAGGCGGCATTTGCCACGGGCGCATGAGTCATTAGGGTCGCCGCACTGTGATGAAAAGGGATCCGAAAGAGGACGATTCGATCTTAGTAGAAATAAGGAAAAGTTAAAAATTTTTTTTATTATAAAATTCAATGGGTTTAAAAATTAATTCTTTATGAATTTTCTTATTTTTTAAAACGCTTCTAGAGACTGAACTTGTTATAGATTCCTATAAAATGTTTACCAAACACTCCTAAAATGTTTTAATATAAATCCGGTTATTCATTTAAAATTTTGACTTTATTAAAGTCATCAAAACGGAATTTAAATTTAGAAATTCGTCAATATTTTATAAAAATTTAACGACCGAATAAAAAATATTCACCTCAAATAAATTATGCCTTTTTATAAGCCAACCTCCACCCTCCAGAATGTTTAAAAATATTTTAAGTATTAATAAGGTAAAAATAGAAGAAAAAAATGAAAAATTAATATATTAGGAACATTGTAAGAATTAACTAAATATTTTGTGAGTTCATTCTGAATATATGTATGGCTATAGAGGCGTAGACCAGTTTTTTTGCGTCAAAGGACCTAGTTACAGTCCTGCACAACTTTACAGGAAAATAGGAAAAAGTTATCTACAACGTAAGGAGAAGACGATTCGTAAATCGAATAGTTGTTTGATCCATCCCTGTAATTTAGTCAGTAAATGACTGTTGTACCTCTAACTTTGACACGAGTTTCCAGATTGTCGGAAGAAGGGGGGGAAGCCTCTATTTAAATGAATGGCGGATCCTAAATAGGGGAGAAAAAAAGGGGCAGATATACAATCAATATTTGAAGACTTAAAGGGTAAACTCATCTGGAAGAATGTACCGAAGTAAGGACGAGGCGTAAGAGGCAGACCTGTGATTTTCTGCAAAGATTGTGATGAAAGTGCGGGTTCCCAAGGACTATTAACAAGTGCTATCACATAAGTTTCCCCAAATTTTTATATTTTTTTCTTTGCCATAGTACATCAAACTTTTTTTAATTATTTTTACGGTTAGATACTAGTTAGTTTTATGGTTTTTAAGGTTATTTCTATAATTAAATGGATTCCTGATTATAAATATTTTTAAAGTACCGGGTGGCCCTAATTAAACTGACAGTGCTCACAGTCTTCTGTAGCGCGATCTATTTGCCACCTGACAGACTGGATCAAACTAAACACAATTCCTTTTCTCTGTCGGAGTGTTAAAAAAACTGCACACTTGACACTTCTAATCGTCCGTGCATCAAAAAGATCATTACTGGTACAATACTGCCGTTTTCAGTTGTTCAAAAGAATAAAGGTTCTCCGACAGAGACGGACGCGAGTCTAACAATATATCCCCTATATAATAATAGCCTAAGGTGTCTGTCGGCAAATTTTTGAAGCGGTTGTACCTGGAACGGATACAGGCATCCATATTGAATTTTTTATGAGTTAGGGTAAGCAAAATTCAAAGCGAGTTCAAAATCTAAGCCCCCCCCCTTTTTTAGCGTTTAATACTATTATTTCAAGCCTTATTCTCCCCCCGTTAAAAGCAGGCGATTAAATTTATCATTTTCGATACGATTCATACATACCACCAAATAATCACTGTCCCGTTTGGGTTTCGAAATCATAAGTGTGATACTGAAGAATGTTCTCAATGGCGTTAATTAATTGCTCAAAACAGACGCCCTTTTAATATAAAACACTTTTTATTATATTTACGTATGCGAGATCTTTAAATGCACAGAAAATGTCACATAGAAGAATTTATGGCGTAAATAATATTAACATATTAAAGCACAAAAGCAACTCAAGAGCCATTTTTCTCGCATACGAAAGAACAGCCATGTTTTCACTAAACAAAATCGTTCGTTGCCACTCGCAACTTACAGAGAAAAAATAAAATAAAAAAGATAATATGTGGGAAGAACATCAATTTTAACAGACGATTTGACATTTTCCCACCTAAGTTAACTTTTATCTTAAAATTTAACTTACAACTAACTACACAACAATAACAATAACATAATAGTAACAGTTCACAAGTCTAGTCCCCTATATAATAATAGCCTAAGTTATATGTCCGTCTGTCCACGAATTTTTGAAGCGGTTGGACATTGAATGGAAATAGGCTCCATATTGAATTCTTAATGAGTTAGGGTTAGCAAAATTTAAAGCGAGTAAAGTTTATTTTCTCCTTAACTATCGATCTGATTCTAAAATAAATTGGTATAAATAACCTTCATATCGCAGCAAAAATATTGAAATTCACTCCTTCCCCCCCTTTTCGAGAGTTTAATGCGATTATTTCAAGCCCCATTTTCCTCCGATTAAGAGCAAGCGATTAAATTTATCAATTTATTATAGAATAAATAGATGAAAAAAACATTTTTCTATCATTATGACGTCATTCCTTTAACCATCTCATTTAATCATTTCTTATTTTAAATTATTTAAATATCGTCTGCATTATTTTCACACGTTTTATCACTGAACTTATATATTATGTAATTAATTTTCTTTTATATTTCTCTTAAATAATAGATTAGGTACGTATGTGATAATTTAAAATTCAATCAACGATTATTTTTTGCTGCAAGATAATTCTCAGCCAAAAAAAACCCCATTTTTTTTTACCTGCCTCATAGGGTAGTTTACAATTCTGGAAAATTAAAAATTTTACTGATCCCGTCATATGACGGGCTATATGCTAGTTCAGAATAAACTCCCAAAATATTTTGTTAATTCTTAAAATGTTCCTAGTACATTAATTTTTAATTTTTCTCCTATTTTTACCTTAGTAATACTTAAAAATATTTTTAAACTTTTTGTAGGTATTATTTTGCTATAAACGGAATAGTTTTGTTGAGGAGAATATTTTTTATTTTAACGTTGAATTTTTACAAAAAAATTGGTGAATTTCTAAATTTAAATTTAGTTTCAATAACTTTAAAATTTAATTTTTAATTTTTTAATTTAATTTTTAATTTTTCTTCGTTTTTTTAATTTAGTAATACTTAAAAATATTTTTAAACTCTTTGTAGGTATTATTTTGCTATAAACGGAATAGTTTTGTCGAGGAGAATATTTTTTATTTAAACGTTGAATTTTTATAGAAAATTGGTGAATTTCTAAATTTAAATTTAGTTTCAATAATTTTAAAAATATTTTTTTTTTTAATTTAATTTTTAATTTTTCTTCTTTTTTTACTTTACTAATATTTAAAAATATTTTTAAAAGCTTCGTAGGTATTATTTTGCTAATAAACTGAATAGTTTTTTTGATTAGAATATTTTTTATACAAACGTTGAATTTTTATAGAAAATTGGTGAATTTCTAAATTTAAATTTAGTTTCAATAACTTTAAACTTTATTTTTTAATTTAATTTTTAATTTTTCTTCTTATTTATATTATTAATAATTAAAAATATTTTTAAACTCTTTGTAGGTATTATTTTGCTAATAAACTGAATAGTTTTTTTGAGGAGAATAATTTTTATTTAAGTGTTGAATTTTTATAGAAAATTGGTGAATTTCTAAATTTAAATTTAGTTTCAATAACTTTAACATTTAATTTTTAATTTTTTAATTTAATTTTTAATTTTTCTTCTTTTTTTAAATTTAGTAATACTTAAAAATATTTTTAAACTCTTTGTAGGTATTATTTTGCTAATAAACGGAATAGTTTTGTTGAGGAGACTATTGTTTGTTTAAACGTTGAATTTTGATAGAAAATTGGTGAATTTCTAAATTTAAATTTAGTTTCAATAACTTTAACATTTAATTTTTAATTTTTTAATTTAATTTTTAATTTTTCTTCTTTTTTTAAATTTAGTAATACTTAAAAATATTTTTAAATTCTTTGTAGGTATTATTTTGCTATAAACGGAATAGTTTTGTCGAGGAGAATATTTTTTATTTAAACGTTGAATTTTTATAGAAAATTGGTGAATTTCTAAATTTAAATTTAGTTTCAATAACTTTAAAATTTAATTTTTAATTTTTTAATTTAATTTTTAATTTTTCTTCTTTTTTTAAATTTAGTAATACTTAAAAATATTTTTAAACTCTTTGTAGGTATTATTTTGCTATAAACGGAATAGTTTTGTCGAGGAGAATATTTTTTATTTAAACGTTGAATTTTTATAGAAAATTGGTGAATTTCTAAATTTAAATTTAGTTTCAATAATTTTAAAAATATTTTTTTTAAATTTAATTTTTAATTTTTCTTCTTTTTTTACTTTACTAATATTTAAAAATATTTTTAAAAGCTTCGTAGGTATTATTTTGCTAATAAACTGAATAGTTTTTTTGATTAGAATATTTTTTATACAAACGTTGAATTTTTATAGAAAATTGGTGAATTTCTAAATTTAAATTTAGTTTCAATAACTTTAAACTTTATTTTTTAATTTAATTTTTAATTTTTCTTCTTATTTATATTATTAATAATTAAAAATATTTTTAAACTCTTTGTAGGTATTATTTTGCTAATAAACTGAATAGTTTTTTTGAGGAGAATAATTTTTATTTAAGTGTTGAATTTTTATAGAAAATTGGTGAATTTCTAAATTTAAATTTAGTTTCAATAACTTTAAAATCTTTTTTTATTTTTTAGTTTAATTTCTAATTTTTCTTCTTTTTTTACCTTATTAATACTTAAAAATATTTTTAAACTCTTCGTAGGTATTATTTTGCTGATAAACGGAATAGTTTTGTTGAGGAGACTATTGTTTGTTTAAACGTTGAATTTTGATAGAAAATTGGTGAATTTCTAAATTTAAATTTAGTTTCAATAACTTTAAAATTTAATTTTTAATTTTTTAATTTAATTTTTAATTTTTCTTCGTTTTTTTAATTTAGTAATACTTAAAAATATTTTTAAACTCTTTGTAGGTATTATTTTGCTATAAACGGAATAGTTTTGTCGAGGAGAATATTTTTTATTTAAACGTTGAATTTTGATAGAAAATTGGTGAATTTCTAAATTTAAATTTAGTTTCAATAATTTAAAAAATATTTATTTTTTAATTTAATTTTTAATTTTTCTTCTTTTTTTACTTTACTAATATTTAAAATATTTTTAAAAGCTTCGTAGGTATTATTTTGGTGATAAACTGAATAGTTTTTTTGAGGGGAATATTTTTTATTTAAACGTTGAATTTTTATAAAAAATAGGTGAATTTCTAAATTTAAATTTAGTTTTAATAGCTTTAAAATATAATTTTTAATTTTTCTTCTTTATTTAATTAGTAATACTAAAAATATTTTTAAACTCTTTGTAGGTTTTATTTTGCTATAAACGGAATAGTTTTGTCGAGGAGAATATTTTTTATTTAAACGTTGAATTTTGATAGAAAATTGGTGAATTTCTAAATTTAAATTTAGTTTCAATAACTTTAACATTTAATTTTATTTTAATTTAATTTTTAATTTTTCTTCTTTTTTTTAACTTATTAATACTTGAAAATATTTTTAAACTCTTTGTAGGTATTATTTTGCTAATAAACTGAATAGTTTTTTTGAGGGGAATATTTTTTTTATTTAAACGTTGAATTTTTACAAAAAAATGGTGAATTCTAAATTTAAATTTAGTTTCAATATTTAAAAATTTAATTTAATTTTTCTTCTTTTTTTTTAATTAATAATACTTAAAAATATTTTTAATCTCTTTGTAGGTATTATTTTGCTATAAAACGGAATAGTTTTTGTCGAGGAGAATATTTTTTATATGAACATTGAATTCTCATAGAAAATTGGTGAATTTCTAAATTTAAATTTAGTTTCAATAACTTTAAAATATAATTTTTATTTTTTAATTTAATGCTTAATTTTTCTTCTTTTTTTTAACTTAGTAATACTTAAAAATATTTTAAAATCTTCGTAGGTATTATTTTGCTAATAAAATGAATAGTTTTGTGAGGATAATATTTTTTATTTAAACATTGAATTTTTATAGAAAATTGGTGAATTTCTAAATTTAATTTAGTTTCAATAACTTTAAAATTTAAAATTTAATTTTTTTAATTTAATTTTTAATTTTTTCTTCTTTTTTTTTAATTTAGTAATATTAAAAATATTTTAAACTCTTTGTAGGTATTATTTTGCTATAAACGGAATAGTTTTTGTCGAGGAGAATATTTTTTATTTAAACGTTGAATTTTTATAGAAAATTGGTGAATTTCTAAATTTAAATTTAGTTTCAATAATTTAAAAAATATTTTTTTTAAATTTAATTTTTAATTTTTCTTCTATTTTTATTTTCTTAATATTAAAAATATTTTTAAACTCTTTGTATGTATTATTTTGATAATAAACTGAATAGTTTTTTTGATTAGAATATTTTTATACAAACGTTGAATTTTTATAGAAAAATTGGTGAATTTCTAAATTTAAATTTAGTTTCAATAACTTTAAAATTTAATTTTTAATTTAATTTTTAATTTTTCTTCTTATTTATATTATTAATAATAAAATATTTTTAAACTCTTTGTAGGTATTATTTTGCTAATAAACTGAATAGTTTTTTTGAGGAGAATAATTTTTTATTTAACGTTGAATTTTTATAGAAAATTGGTGAATTTCTAAATTTAAATTTAGTTTCAATAACTTTAAAACTTATTTTTAATTTTTAATTTAATTTTTAATTTTTCTTCGTTTTTTAAATTATAATACTTAAAAAATTTTTAAACTCTTTGTAGGTATTATTTTGCTATAAACGGAATAGTTTTGTCGAGGAGAATATTTTTTATTTAAACGTTGAATTTTGATAGAAAATTGGTGAATTTCTAAATTTAAATTTAGTTTCAATAACTTTAAAATCTTTTTTTTATTTTTTAGTTTAATTTCTAATTTTTCTTCTTTTTTTACCTTCTTAATACTTAAAAATATTTTTAAACTCTTCGTAGGTATTATTTTGCTGATAAACGGAATAGTTTTGTTGAGGAGACTATTGTTTATTTAAACGTTGAATTTTGATAGAAAATTGGTGAATTTCTAAATTTAAATTTAGTTTCAATAACTTCAAAATTTAAAACGAATACACGGGTTTGTATTAAGGCATATTAGGAGTGTTTGGTAAACATTTTGTAAGAATATGTAACAAGTTTAGTCTCTAGAAGCATTTAAAAAAATAAGAAAATTTATTAAAAAATCATTTGTAAATACATTTTATTTTATAATAAAAAAAATATTTTTCATCTTTTTCCTATTTCTACTCAGGGCGAATAGTTCTCTTTCGGACCTTATTTACTTCATGATGCGGCGCACCTAAGACTGATGCGCCTGTGACAGATGCCACCTTTGCCACGCCCTAGTTACTGCCCTGGTGACAACTCTGAACGTATGACCTAAGGATTGCTGCTACAAATTAACCGGATGAATATTGCACCGAATCCATGCAATGATGTAATGACACTTCTCTGAGGGGACGAAATGCTACATGTTCAAAGCGGATTGCTATGATTTTTTGCGATTTAGTTTTGAAGTAAAATTCTTGTTACCGAATGATACATAAAATATAAAAAATGTTTACTGAATACCTCAGATATATTCCGAAATATATTCTAAAATTGAATGAAATATTTTTAATAGCATTTTTAATAATAATATTTTTACCTTCTATATGGCTTTAAAGTTTAAATATTTTGTGTTATTTTTAGTTTGATACTTTTATCAATCTGATATTGAATATTAATTTTACAAATTAATATAAATTAATCACGTTTAAACTGAGAAATAATTTTTTTTAAAGATAATATTCCTTTGAAAACATTAATCGGTGTCACTTTAGCTTAAAATCCACAACACAATGCGTCATTGCTTGGGTGCGGCTGCCAAATGTATTACTTAACTCATTATTTGTAAAGGTTAGCATGCCAAGGCTAATGTCTAGAATACTTTTGCTCCAAATTTGTTTTCCTAGAAAGTCAATAGATGGCGCCACAAAACTGTACATTTCTAATGATTTGACGTTCAATATTAGTATGAGGGATTTCTTGTATATTTTTTGCATATTTTTCGCATTTTTTCTTCTTTTTCTATTATAAAAATACTCCTTGTTGTTAGGATCTATTACAAAAAATAATTTAACTAAGCCTTTTAATATTACTCAAAGTTAAACGAAAGAGGTCCAGATCCAATGAATAAAAAGTCCAATTAGATTATTTATTTATTTTTTGTGGGTCTCTCTAAATTTAAATAATCAAAAACTACGTTGAAAAATAACTTTAGGATATAAGGTGAAAAATTTCTTTCAGGCAAATTTGAAGATATATAGAAAGTTGCTGTTTTAACTGTGATTAACTGTGATCAGTGGTAAATCCAACAATACGCGAGTTTTAGAGTTCAGAGACGGATTAAGACCGATTAAAACCCTCTGTATACAAAAAAAAAAAAAAAAAAAAAAAAAAAAAAAAGAGCTCTTAAAAAAAGATAGAAGATTAAGAAACAAAAATATATATAACAACCACACTTTTTAATAAATAAAACATATTATAGAATATTTATATTTTATTCAAAACTTTATTTTTTAAATAATGTAAATGAGTAGAGTTTAAAGTAAAATTATATTTATATATAGTTTAAAGAACAGAGGTGAAATCAAAATATGAAAATATTTAAATAGTTTTTCCAGCTCTTGTTTTTGAAAACTTATCAATTATCTCAAGCAATCAATACTTTTAAGAAAAGATTTTTCTCTGTATAGTTAGGTTGTTTAATAAGCAATAAGACTAATTTTATTGCAAGGAAACTACTCATCAAAATAATTTCTGTAGTAAAGTATATAAAATTATAGTGATGTGCATTTAACAGTTGTAATGCAAAAATTGTAATTGTAGCAAATATAAATATATTATCAGGTTGTTCTGTTAAACACTTACCTACTGGTGATAGATTTTAATGTGTTAAAATTTATTTTAAAAAGAGAAAAATAAGATTTATAATTAAGAACTAATTATAGATGATCAGGGTGGGATTTTTTTGCATGGATTACTTCACCATGGGTAGATACCTCTTATAAATTGAAAAATTTGAGTTTTATTAATTCTTTGTAAAATTTTGTTCCAAAGTACTAATTACAGCAGTTTTACAATCATTCATTTTCTTAAACTATGATTTTACTTCAATAACACTTTTATCTTCGTATATAGAATTGCGTATCTCATTTATTGCTTTTTTATATTTTTTATCTAAATTTTATCGCTAAACTCGTATTAATTCTGATAGACGATCTTGAATCTGACAGTTTTGTACAGTAATTTCTGTAGTAGAGTACATAAAATTATAACGATGTACATTTAACAATTCTAATGTCCTTAGATTGAAAAATTTATGCGTTTAATTAATTCTTTGTAAAATTTTATTACAAAGTACTAATTATAGCAATTTTACAATCATTCCTTTTCTTAAATTATGATCTTAATCCAATAACAATTTTATGTTCATATATAGAATTGCGTATCTCATTTAATGCTTTTTTATTTTTGTAGCTAAATTTTATCTCTAAACTCGTATTAATTCTGATAGATGATCTTGAATCTGACAGTTTTTTTACAGTAATTTCTGTACTAGAGTACATAAAATTATAATGATGTACATTTAACAATTGTAATGTCCTTAGATTGAAGGATTTATGCGTTTTATTAATTCTTTGTAAAATTTTGTTTCAAAGTACTAATTATAACAGTTTCACATTAATCCATTTTCTTAAATTATGATCTCACTTCAATAACAATTTTATCTTCATATATAGAATTGCGTACCTCATTTAATGTTTTTTCTTTGTACACTTGTGTGCAAAACTGAAGCAACAGGCTGATTTTTTTCCACAACTCCACCGGTAATTATCTCAAACATCAAATTGTTAATGGGCATTCCTACCGCAAGAAATATTGGACCAGCTGGTTCTGAGTATGCGGAGACGTTGCAAAGCAACCATTGCAGTTAGGGGAGGGCATATCCCATATTAAGGAACATCTGCTTGTTGTTCTTACAATCATGAGTCACGATATTATGCGCTCATAAATCTTGTTTTTTGTTTGATTCCATACCGTATGTATTGTATTCCTTTTTCAGCGCCGATGCTCTCGTCAGTTATGGTAAAACCCCCACCTATTGCTTAAGTTTTGCATACCAGTGTATTTTTTTAGTCGAATTTTAAATCTAAACCCCTTCTTGAGTCTAACATTTTTTTTTACTGCACAAGAATCTTTGTCCAATCATGGGATTTAGGCTTTGTTTTTTATTTAAAATAAACAAATATAAATATATTGTCAGGTTGTTCTGTTAAATACTTACCTGCTGGATATAGGTTTTAATGTGCCCGCCGGAAATTTATTTTAAAAAAGAAAAAAATAATGTTTAGAATTGAGAACTAATTACAGATGATAATGATGGTGGTTTTCTACATGGATTCTTTCACCATGGGTAGAAAACTCTTATCTTACAAATAGCATTATTTTCACCTAGGGAGTAATAAATTGTTCAAGAAATAAGTTTCAGAAACATTTCAAGATTACATTAATTTACAAATGCTTCTGGACAGAAGGAAAATGCTGGTCACATTAGAAGTGTGGTTCGATTTTAATGGAGAAATACAATACATAAGCTATATTCATTTTAGTGTTACCGTAAGTCTTTAAGAGATTCTCGATTTTCCTCCACCCAAAACCCCAGTTTTTGAGCTTTAGTCAGTAGGAATATTTTTGTTCAACATTTTGAAAACATTACAGAAGTTATATTCATTTTAGTTTTATACTACGTTTTAAAGAGATTCCTGATTTTCCTCCATCCTAAAGACCAGTTTCTGCGATTTAGTGAGTAAGAATATTTTTGTTGATTTGAGGTTGTAGGAGTGTGGTTTTTTTTTTTTTTAAATCAGGAATACATTACAGAACCTACATTCATTTTAGTTTTACACTACGTTTTTAAGAGATTCTTTATTTCCTCCACCCAAAAGACCAGTTTCTGCGATTTAGTGAGTAGGAATATTTTTGTTGATTTCAGGTTGTAGGAGTGTGGTTTGATTTTAAAGGAGGAATACATTACAATAATCCTTTTAGTGTTACTCAACGTATTTAAGAAATTCCCGATTTTCCTCCATCCAAAAGACCAGTTTTTGCGTTTTAGTGAGTAGGAATATTTTCGTTGATTTGAGGTTGTATGAGGCTGGTTTGATTTTAAAAGCGGAATACAATACATAACCAATGCTCATTTTAGTGTTACGCAACGTATTTAAGAGATTCCCGATTTTCCTCCATCCAAAAGACCAGTTTCTGCGTTTTAGTGAGTAGGAATATTTTTGTTGATTTGAGGTTGTAGGAGTGTGATTTGAATTTAAGGGAGGAACAGATTACAGAAGCTACATTAGATTCATTTTAGTGTTTCGCTAAGTTTTTAAGAGATTCCCGATTTTCCTCCATCCAAAAGAGCAGTTTCTGTTCTTTTGTGAGTAAGACTTTTTTCGTGATACAGACTGAGGCTGTACCGTAAATGGAATTCCTATTCTGACCCGGCATAAACCGTTCAGCCACTAATGACTAAATCGTCACAACAGCTCCTCTGCCTTCATACTCGAAATTCCACAGTTCAGGGCTAATCCATGTACAATCCAGCCGTCAAAATTCCTCAGTCCACTTTCCACATCACGAATCCGTCATGAAGAGAGCATCCAGGTCGCAAAGCACTAAACAGGTTCCTCAGCACCATTGAGACATCATGTGTTCCTATCGTGGCTTCCAACATTATATACAAAGTAGCAGCTAAGAATCTTGAAGAACATGTCTGCAGACGTTCACTAAAACACAAAGTCCATTTCTCGAGGCTTCTGAGTTGATTAGATTAACTAAGGATACATTTTTAAAGTTCTTGAGAAAAGTCTGCTCTCTAATCTGGTCCATGATGTTGCACTCATACACTAGATGGTTTACAGCTCCAGCACTGGAGAGCGTCCAAAGAGTCTGTATTGATGGTCAGGGAAGGCTCCATGTCCAGTGATTATTTGATTTACCAGTAAATGGAAAATTTGTTATTATAATTGCATTATTAAAATATGCAAAGTTCTAGGTTTGCGGGTCCCGTGTCACGTACCTGGTACTTCCGCATTTGCTAGTGTTTCAAAAAATAGACTCGACTAGTGTATTAATTATTTGAGACACGTTGTATTAAAAGTGTCCATATTTTTGATGCGTAAATAGACATGGTGGAATATATTTTGAACAACCTTGAAATATTGCAACTGCTACGTGTATATAGCATTATTTTCAGTACTCCGTAAGTCAAGCAGGTATTAATACCAATTTTCAAATATTATTAAATGATTTCTTTTATGTTAGGAAATCGGGCCACAAAGGGTTAATAAAATATTGGGATTAAAAACTCTCTGTGCTTATTAGTATTTTTAGAAATATATTAAAATTTATAAAATAAACAGTAATAATTATTGTCAAGTCAATGAATTAACTCTAAAATAAATAAGAAAATATTATTTATTCTTTTTAAATAAATTGGTATAAATACATGTCATCTTAAAAAAATTCGAAATCCCCCCTTCTCCCCCTTTTCGAGTGTTTAATGTCATTATTTCAAGCCCTATATTTCCCAGTTAAAAGTAGGCAATTAAATTTATCAATTTGTCACATAAATAGGTAAAAATATTTTTTTTAGCATTATGACGTCATTCCTTTAACCATCTCATTTAATCATTTCTTATTTTAAATTATTTAAATTATGCCTTATTTTCATACGTTTTATCGAAGACCTTAGATATTACGTAAATAATTTTCTTTTATATTTGGCTTAAATAATAGATTAGGTACATATGTGATAATTTTAAACTTAATCATAGATTATTTTTTGTTGCAATGGAAATTTTATCACCGGTATTAACAACAAGTACTATCTTCCTCCAGGGTGTAGTTGAAATGATAGTTTCATTCCTTTACTTTCTATAATTACTGTGGATAAAAACTTAACGATAAATTCGACGTAGCTAAGAAAACTTTGAATTATCTTTCTAAATGAATTCAATGTGATTCTAAACTGCATCAACAGTATCGGGAGATTTTATTTTATAAAATAATTTACGGTTTGTTGGTAGCGTTATGATCTGATGTTTAGCTACAACAAGACTATTGAGACCGATATTTATAACTTAAAATCAATTTCGAACAGTTATAGAAAACCTTGCCTGCAGTGAGATTCGAGTCCAAGATAGATCTTCAATTCTTCAAAAATTAGCATGACCGGATAGTCACTTACCGAAATTCTGGTCTTTTGCAATGAAAGCTAACATACTTATTTAAATCTTAATGTGCATATAACAAATTAATGTATATTAATTTAAATAATAAAATATATGTTTTATTTGTAACGTTATGTGTTATTTTTGTATTATAATTATATTATTATTGTATATGTTATTGTTATTGATATTGTTACTGTACTTGTTGTTTTACTGTTGTGTTATTGTTATGTTATTATTGTATATGTTATTGTTATTGTATTATTATATTGTATTGTTGTTGCTATTGTTGTGCCATTGTTGTTATTGATATTTTTATTGTACTTGTTGTTTTACTGTTGTGTTATTGTTATGTTATTATTGTATATGTTATTGTATTATTATATTGTAATGTTGTTGTTATTGATGTGCCATTGTTGTTATTGATATTCTTATTGTTCTTGTTATTTTACTGTTGTGTTATTGCTATGTTATTATTTTATATGTTATTGTTATTGTATTTCTATATTCTATTGTTGTTGTTATTGTTGTGCCATTGTTGTTATTGATATTCTTATTGTTCTTGTTATTTTACTGTTGTGTTATTGTTATGTTATTATTGTATATGTTATTGTTATTGTATTATTATATTGTATTGTTATTGTTATTGTTGTGCAATTGTTGTGCTATCATTATGCTTGTGTTATTGTTATTATTTTTAGTTATTGTGTTGTTTGTATATTAATTTAAGTAATAAAATATTTTGAAATTTGGGGTATTTTTGAAAATGCATCTTTCCTTATTTAACTTACGTATAGTTAAAATTTTTTCTAAAAAAATAATTAAAAATACACTGTTTCTATTAACCGAGTTATTTGATATCTGAAGTACTAGCTGCCCTGATTAATTTGGATAATCGAGGTTTTACTGTATTTGTTAAAAACCTAAATCTCTAGCGACACACTGGTGTCCCTTTACACATAGCTTGAGAATTACTAATCTAATGCAATTATCCCTATCGCAAAAGTCTGTAAACGGTTAACTATTTAGACTTGCAGATATTAACAGTTGAATTATTATCCATTTCACTATTTGGACGACATGCAGTGAAGCGAATCGTTTAACAACGGTGTGGGAATTTATTTCCCTTATAGATGCCAGACTTACTTTAGGGTAGAATTTTTTCACTTTTTTATCTCTTTGAATGATGTAATAGCAGAGAAACTTTCCTTTATGTAAGGCGTTTAAGAGTTCAGCGATGCGAGACGAAATTGACTTTTGTTTTGATTTTGTGGTTGGAGCATGGAAAACTAGATATGAAGTAAATGGGATGATCTGGGAAAAAAGTCTGATCACGTGTAATACCCAAATAAAGTTTGTGAAAGAAAAGAAAATGACGTGAAAGTTCTCTTGCATTTTTTTACGATAGTGCATGGTTGCATGCTAATTTCAATTTCCGTTGTTTGAAATATTCTAAAGGACAGTAATTTTGTGAAAATGGTTTGTGTTTTCATGAAAATTCTTTTCTTATAGATTTTAGTACCGTAGATGATTTCTTTAACAGAATTATTAATACTCCTGAGAATAATGTTAAAATTTGATTAATTTGAAAATAAGTAATTAAGGTGTCTTGTCTCCTTAAACAATATGATTTAAAAGCAATATTTAACAACAAAATTGAAAACACTAGCATTGTGACTAGTTATTTAACTAACTAGTTATTTGACTAATACTTGTAACTAGTTTATAACATTCACTCCACACCATATTAGAAACCACACCTGATATGAAATTCCTAATGAACGAGAAGAATGAATGTTGAACCCTTGCACTTCCTATTTTAGGGAGTAACAGGATACTTTGAAGTACTTGATGCTACGCTCTGACACATGACTGGCTGTTCAAATTAAACCCCCTCTCAGGTGCTGGCACGAGATCGACTTCAAACGCGTTAATTTGTAAAACAAAACATTAAATATTAATTTTAAAGATTTGTTATTATTTCTTATAACGATTATTAATCAATATTTCGGTTTTATTATTTAGTGATCAATGCCCATCCTCGTATAGCCCATTTTACCAATAGAGTAATTTGTCGCAACGTCACGAGCTACTATAATGCTCTTCCCATTAATTTTCAGATTTACAACAGCCAATAGACAAACAATAAACTACCTTTCCGTTTGAAACAAAAGACAGACTTGTCATAAATTAAAATTTGCCCTACTGCGTGAAATCGCCTTATAATGAAATGAAAAACGACTGAATTTATGGAGTCAATTTATTGAGCTAAAGTTTATTGTACAGTAATATACCATTGACATTCCAGGAGACTAGAAACAACGTGTATCCCAAAACGAAGAAAAATTTATAAACAAAGGAGGATGAAATTTTCAGAATCGAAAATAAAAGAGAAATAAATAAGTTCATTGAAATAGGCTGTAGAGAGTTTGGCAATGGTATTATATACAGTCTAGAAAAGAAGAAACAGCAAAGCAAACTAAAAAGAATTAATATCCATATCTGGCGTATCCAAGACCTCCGAGGATTCCAAGACCGTATCCTCCATATCCATATCCGCCATATCCGAGGTTGTTATATCCAAGACCATATCCTCCATATCCGAGGTTGTTGTATCCCATACCATATCCTCCATATCCGAGGTTATTGTATCCGAGACCGTATCCTCCATATCCGAGTCCTACTCCACCAGCGTAGGGGGCATCAGAGACCATGAGGACTGCGGCTGGGTTTTGGTTGGCGGTTCCTGGTTCGTTGGTCTTGACCTGAGCTCTGAAGCCACCGTGATCGGCAACGTAGTCGACCTGCCTCTTGACACCCCTGTCGTCGGTGAATCCGTAGCTTCCCTTCACGGCGTGGCCACCGTTGCCTTCCTCCTGCCTATATTGTTCTCCGTGCTTGTCCTTGATGTCATAGCCAAACTTGTAAGGTTGGGGTGCATAGTGCATGGGTTCATGTACCTGAAATGAAAATCACTTAATTGATGTTCGTGATGTAAACATATCGGTACGGTGTATTTGCTTGAATTCTTTCTAAATTTGCTATTTATAAGAAACATAATCTTCCAAGAAAATAAGTACTCTAATAATATTTAACTGTAAACTTATATATGATAGATCGAATAGGTAAAATTTCTATTTTATTTTTGGAACGTTGGAATCTTTAAATTTTACAGAGGAAATAAAATACACACATGCAGGGCCGTAGCCAGAAATTACTTTCGGGGGGGGGGGACCAAGGGAGAAAAACATCTTTATTTGTGAATGATACTTCAATTAATGAAAGGAAAAGCACTGTATTTCCAGAATACAGTGCCAGAAATATAGTACTGTATTTCCGGCCAGTGGCCCAGGAAGACTTTTATGATCTGAGCTGTTTTTTTAAAGAAAATAACTGTTTATTTTCATGAACAGCTAGGTAGATAGCACAAACACACACAAACGTGGGACATTATCTATCTACAAAATAGTCTTTCAAAATTTCGGGGGGGGGGACCAGTCCCCCAAATCCCCCCCTGCCTACGGCCTTGAGACATTCTGTTTCTGGGACTTTCATTTACTACAAAAAACAACGATTAATCGATTATTAATCCGCAGGAATCTACATCAGGTTTAATATATGCAAGATATTTTCTATTGAAGATTACTCTGACATATATTAACAAACTGGTTATAAAATACTTAATGCAAGTTCATGTATTACAGGGCCTACGGTGTCAATCTCTGTTTACGTGACCAAGGGCCCTGGGGTATGAAGCATAAGTTACGTTTAGATGGTTAACCTTCCGCGGAACCCCCAGTGATTAGTTACCAAGTACGATTGGTCCTCAGTTCATCTACCCA
>CM063500.1:63226457-63286457 GCA_032207245.1 Pardosa pseudoannulata | reverse complement strand
CAGAGATTGAAAAAACTATCTATATATTGAAGTTTTAAGTTGACGGATAAAAATAATTTGGTTGGTTAGCTGATTTGAAGCATGACTGTATGATTTTTTGCTATAGGAGAAAGATAATTTAGAAGCTAATAAGAGGACTGTATTTAACCACTTAACTGTTTATGACGAGAATGCTCTTCATGAAAAAAGTGCACAATTTTGATTAATGAGAAATGTATTCTTCATAAGTAAATTAGTAACAATTTTCACTTTAAATTGCAATGTTAGTAAAACTAGATGTATTCGTGTACTTAAAGATGTTTGAAAATTTATTATCATGGAAAGATCACATGATTATTTTATTCAAAGTAAATAAATATTTCTGAAAGTAGAGATATTTTTAATAATTAGAAAAGGACAGAGATTGACAAAAACTATCTATATATTGCTTGAAGTTTTAAGTTTATGAAAAAAGATAATTTGGTTGGTTAGTTGGTTTAAAGTATTACTGTCTGATTTTTTGCTACAGGAGAAAGATAATTTAGAAGCTAATTAGAAGACTGTATTTAACCACTTAACTGTTTATGTACAGAATACTCTTCATGAAAAAGTGCGAAATTTTGTTTAATGAGAAATACATTCTTCATGAGTCAATTAGTGACAATTTGCACTTTGCAATGTTAGTGAAAACTAGATGTATTCGTATACTTAAAGATGTTTAAAGCTTTGTTATCATGGAAAGATTACAGGATTAGATATATTATTAATAATTAGGAAAGGACAGAGATTGACAAAAACTATTTATATATTGCTTGAAGTTTTAAGTTGACAAAGAAAGATAATTTTGTTGGTTTGCTAGTTTGAAGCATTACTGTCTTATTTTTTTCTATAGGTTGGTTGGTAGGTTGGTTGGTTTGGAGCGCTACGGTCTACTGTTTGCAACACGAGGGCTAATGAGACTTTTTTGCTATAGGAGAAAGATAATTTGAAGCTAATAAGAAGATTGTATTTCACCACTTAACTGTTTATGAAGAGAATAATCTTCCTGAAAAAAGTTTATAATTTTGTTTAATGAGAAATATATTCTTCATGAATAAATTAGTGACAATTTGCAGTTTGCAATGTTAGTGAAACTAGATGCATTCGTATACTTAAAGATGTTCGAAGCTTTATTATCATGGAAAGATTACAGGAATATTTAATTCAAAGTAAGAAAATATTTCTGAAAATAACGATATTTTTAATAATTAAAAAAGGACAGAGGTTGAAAAAACTATCTATATATTGCTTGAAGCTTTAAGTTTACAGAAAAAGATAATTTGGTTGGTTAGTTGGATTGAAGCATTACTGTCTGATTTTTTCCTACACGAGAAAAGATAATTTGGATCTAATAAGAGGACTGCATTTAACCACTTAACTGTCTATGACGAGAATAAATACTCTTCATAAAAAAGGGTATAATTTTGCTTAATGAGAAATATTCTTCATGAGTAAATTAGTGACAATTTGCAGTTTGCAATGTTAGTGAAACTAGATGTATTCCTATACTTAAAGATGTTCGAAGCTTTATTATCATGGAAAGATTACAGGAATATTTAATTGAAAGTAAGAAAATATTTCTGAAAATAAAGATATTTTTAATAATTAAAAAAGGACAGAGGTTGAAAAACTATCTATATATTGCTTGAAGCTTTGAGGTTATGAAAAAAGATAATTTAATTGGTTAGTTGGTTTGAAGCATTACTGTCTGATTTTTTCCTTTATTATAATGGATCACGATTACTTAATTCAAAGTAAATAAATATTTCTGAAAGAGATATATTTTTAATAATTAGAACTAAGAGAGAATACTTATATCTAATTTAATTTTAGATAATTTTGAATGGTTTGAAAAAATTAATCTTATATTGCTTGAATAAGTTGAAAAAAGAAATTTTTTTAGTTGGTTTGAAGCATTACTGTTTGATTTTTCTATGAGAGAAAATAAAAAATAATAATTTGAATAAAAAGAATGTATAAATTAAAAAAGGAAGAGTACTCTTCATGAAAAACATAATTTGCTTAATGAAAATATATTTCTTCATGAAAAAAGAAAATATTTTAGTTAGTGAAAACTAACTAATGATTCATATACTTAAAAATGTTCGAATCTTTATTATAATCGAAAGATCACGATTATTTAATTCAAAGTAAACAAATATTTCTGAAAGTAGAGATATTTTTAATAAGTAGAAAATTACAGAGATTGACAAAAACTACCTATATATTGCTTGAAGCTTTAAGTTTACAGAAAAAGATAATTTGGTTGGTTAGTTGGTTTGAAGCATTACTGTCTGATTTTTTGCTTTATTATAATGACACGTTTAACAAAGTAAATATTTTAAAGAGAAATTTTTTTAAAATAATTAGAATTACAAATTGACAAAAAATATATATTGCTCGAATAATTTTTAAAAAAAAAATTTGGTTTTATGGTTTGACAAAAATTTCTATATTGCTTGAAATTAGTGACAAAGAAAATAAATTGGTTTTAATTTTTAAACAATGTCTGATTTTTTGCTTTATTATAATGGATCACGATTACTTAATTCAAAGTAAACAAATATTTCTGAAAGTAGAGATATTTTTAATAAGTAGAAAATTACAGAGATTGACAAAAACTACCTATATATTGCTTGAAGCTTTAAGTTTTCGAAAAAAGATAATTTGGTTGGTTAGTTGGTTTGACAAAAAATATCTATATATTTCTTGAAGTTTTAAGTTAATAAAGAAAGATAATTTGGTTGGTTAGTTGGTTTGAAGCATTACTGTCTGATTTTTTGCTATACGAGAAAAATAATTTAGAAGCTAATAAGAGGATTGTATTTAACCACTTAACCTTTTATATCCTGAATTAATTTACCATCAACTTTCTTACTGTATTTTTGCATCATTAGATAAGCTTTAATGGAGAATAATCATAGAAAAAAGAAAAATAATTTTTGCTGCAAAACAAATTTGCAAGCTGTTGCATAAGCTGCAAAATTAGAAAAAACATAGCTCTCCATTGATTTCCAATATATCATGGCATAAAGGTATAAACTCATGTTTTTGATATTTGTTTAAGAAAATGTTGTTTTCATTTAAATTTATAATTTTTAAACTTTATTGATATCTGTCCTTAAATTTAAAAATAAATTCAAAATTCATTCTAATTATTTTTTCTTATTATTTAATATTAAATATATACTCCATTCTACTCAATTTGCGAATCCAATGTATAGTCAGATTAGGCCAATGTTCTCAATTGGGAACATCATGAAAATCGTAAGAGAAATTTTTTTTTCCCACAATTAAATGACTAACATACCTTAACTGAAGCATTAGACTACAAGATATGCAAAAAATAATTTAAAATATATCTGGATCTGAATTCGGCCTGTAAAAGATTAAGGATAAATATATTCTTCATGAATAAATTAGTGACAATTTGAAGTTTAAATGGCAATGTTAGTAAAAACTAGATGTATTCGCATGGTTAAAGATGTTAGAAGTATGCAAATTGTGTTAATCTAAACGAATAAATGAATGTAATTAAAAATATAAAAAAACGAAATAATTTCAAACAATTTAACTTTATGCTGTACATTCTGTGTGTTTGTCAAATATATTCTTCATCGCTTGATTTGTGAGAAGCAGTGTAGACATATATTTTTGAAAGAGTTTGGAACAATTAAGTTGATAATTTGACCACATTAGTGCTATTATTAGCAAAACAAATAGAAAGGTAAACTTACCTTTGCGAACATGTTGACTGTATTAATTTCACCTTCGAAGTGAGAATGTCGACTAAGTGAAAGTGTGAGTATATATAGGGTGAGAAATTTAATGGTAGATTTGCAAGACAATAGGGATTAAACTTCACGGATTACGCGTTTCATATTCTAGGTCACTTTTGAAAGCTCTTTTTTTTTACGAAATTACCAAAAAGTGTTTCAGGAAATAGCTCTTTAATCTGCTAGGACAATAAAACAAAGAATGTAATCTATTTCTTTCAAGTTCAGGCATTTTGCTTAAGGTGGTTTATACCCGATGACCGTCAAGTTATTGGGATCTGTCTTGCAACATTCTGTATGGTGACAAATTGTCGTGAACGAATTTCCCAATGTAAGTAAAGGGAAATATTTCAGGTGTTTTCATTCATTTTATTTTAGCGGAACTATATCAAGTTATTTCACAAAGTAGACATTTTATTTAGCTCTTTCGCTTCCTTATTAAGGTAACCGACCACTTTCAAATAGCAATTTTCTTGAAAAATATAGAAAAACTTTTATTCGTTTATTTTAAATATCAGTTCTTTAGCTTTCAAAAACAGTTTTTAGCTTGTTTCTAGAGTCATTAGAAAAATCATGATACAATTGTTTAATCATCACCAGAAGTGTCGAAAAGATACCGGAATTGAGCAATTAAAGGCTGACTTTGAGTGTTAGCATGAGAAAACGTCGTAAATAGCGTATTATAGCTTTTAAATAACATTAGACTGCCCAAGGCAGTCATTATGACTGTTTTTTAATTTCAAATTATAAAAAACACATGAAAGTTTAATATGACACATATTTCTTAGCAATTTAGTGGACTTTTTCTATAACATTTAAATGTTTTGGTTACATTTTGCTCATCGTCCTTGAGCGCCCTTTACGATGTGTAATCAAATAAGTGTTTCAAATAATAAAAGAATTCTTTTAAGGGACTTTTTAAATGTAATAGAAAACAGGGAAACGTTCAAAAATCTAGATTTTGAATTTCTCTAAAATTGAAGTTTTAAATTTAAAATGCCATAAAAGTAACTCTTACCTTGACAACTGACAGAAAAAAAATAGGAAAATCAGAGATTGGATATCAATGAAAAGGAAGTTTTAATGTTACACTAATTTGACTTATTTCATGAATGGAATATATTAAACATGATAATGTTATTTTCATTAATGGTCTTCACATAACAGATTTATAAATGCCATATATGTAAACATCGCAATCTAAAAGTGGATTAACTTTAAATGCTTTTAAGTGCTTAACGATAACTTTCTTAAAGCTATTAACACTAGATTGCCGAAGGCAGTCATTTGACTGTAATTAGTCAATTAGAAGATACAATTATGAAATATAATGGCACAATTCTTAGAATTTGGTGACTTTTTCTATAACATATAAATGGGGTTTTATGAATAATTGTAGTTACTTCCGCCCTCCTTTACTATCAATATTAAAAATTAATTTTAAACAAATTTCTTTACATGTTTGTTATTTTTTCACAATGCAGTCATTTTGAGCTGTTTTGGCAAGAGGTATACAAAAATCAGTGCAATCTAGTGTTAAATAAATAAATAAATTACTCCAGCATATTTATGAATGTTTATCAAGCTATAAAACACTGAATGAACTTATCGAATAAAATCTTTAAATTGAATTTCTGAAAAATTACGACTTTTGCTACGCCACCACATTTCAACAATCATAACTGCTAAAATAATTTTTAGAATTTAATTAGAATTTAACTGTATGTTTGTAATGATGTCATGTATGCATTGGACCTCAGAATTATAAATATATTCATTTTGAGATGAATTATGAGTATTTATGTTAGAAACTTCATTATTTTTTTTTGACTTTCTTCTCTAAATTACTTGATTGGCTATAACTCAATTACACTTTAGAATATTTTCATTCTGGAGGTTCAATGCATACATAATGGATAAATGTCTACATTTATCCAAGTAAAAGGGATATATTTTGATTATCTTTTTAGTTAGGAGTGTTGACGTAAAGTCAAAAAATGCTTTTTTTTCTCTATTTTTGCCAATTTTTAAGACAATATGTATGTATTTATGTTTATTTTCATATTTTTCTATTTTTTTATAACCTATTACTGTAATAACTAAAAAAAATATTTTCATAAAAACTTTATTTAAAAATTTTGGCTCAGAACGTGGTCAGTTACCTTAAATGAAAACCAGAGGTAAAAAATTGGATGTGTGTAGCATATGACTTCTTCATACGCCTATTAAAGTATACGTATTTTTTACTGAATTTTATTTATGCTTATTTTGTTCGAATGTGAGGTATGACTCTCCAATTCTATGATAAAATAAACAGTTACACAACTGCTTAAATATCAGTGTTTAATGATATCAAACATTAATACAATATTAATTCAACAGTAAGTAGATATGTATTTAACAATATGTAGTATATACCCGGACATAGACATACCTTACCAGACATAGACATACCTTAAGTACTATCATTTGGAATATCTATAGAATTAATATCCCTTATACTGAGATTTTTCATTATATACAGTATAGATTGCATTCAGAAATGGAGGTGCAGGAGCAGATTTTTCAACATTCCTAACTAAAAAATATCAACTTCCATTGGTTAATAATTTTTTAGTTATACCCGGTGGGGTTATAATATGTTATATTGAGGCTTTTTGTTATATGTAGTTCTGATTGCAATCGGAAAGAGAGATGCACAACTAGATGTAATAACAGTCTTAAATGCTACTGAAAAGGGAAGAAATACATTTAGAATATTAAATAAAGTTGTTTTTACTGTTACATTTCAAACTACAGGTTTTATTTACTTTTTTACCTGTCATGGAAGTTTACCTACCTTTATAGAATAGGTAAAACTAATACTCCAATTTCCCTTACATGTTTGTTTATTTTTTTCACAATGCAGTCATTTTGACTGTTTAGGGGCAATATAGGTATACAAGAAATCTCGGCCAATCTAGTGTTAAATAAATAAATAAATTAACTCCAGCAAATTTATTAAGAATTATCAAGCTATAAAACACTGAATGAATGAACATATCCAATAAAAACTTTAATTTGAATTTCTGCAATTTGTTGATTTGCTACACTACCACACCTCAACAGACAAAATTTTCAAAAAAAATTTTTAGAATTTAAATTAGAAATTAACTGTAAGATTTTAATGATGTTACATTACTTCATATAATCTCAGAATTATAAATATATTAATTTTGAAATGAGTTATGGGTATTTATGTAAGAAACTTTATTATTTTTTTTTTTCTCGAGTTTTTTTGTTCTAAATTACTTGTTTGGCTATAAACTCATTTAAACTTTAGAATATTTTCATTCTGAGGTTCAATGCATACATAAGTCAAGTAAAAGTGATATGTTTTGCTTATCTTTTTAGTTTAGGAGTGTGGCGTAAAGTTAAAAAAAGTGCTTGTTTTTTTCATTTTTTGCCAATTTTTAAGACAATATGTATGTATTAATGTTTATTTTCATATTTTCCTATTTTTTATACCTATTAAATTTATAATAAACATAATTCCCTTTTTTCATTTATTTTTTATCTCATCTGATTCTTATTTATTTAATTTTCAAACCTTATTTATTTATTTATTACTTTTTTTTTGTAAATAAAATGCTTTTATGTTAAAGTTAATAAACATGTTTAACGTCACTAGTTAAAAGAAATAATTCTTACATGAACAAGATAGATTGTAAGAATAACAGAAGAATAAAATATTGTGTTTCAAGTTGACTAGCTACAAATCATTGCACAACTTTATCAATAAAAACTTTACATTTGAGAGAGAATGATTTCAAATCTTTATATTGAAATTCATTATTAAACACTGTCCAAAAGTATTTAGTTCTCATTTTTAAAGGAAATTATTATTCTGCATAAGATTTAGTATAAAGTTTTGTACATTAGCTTTTATTTCGTAATTTAATATTTGCGTAGTGAATTTTTTTACCCTTTGCACGGTCTGATTTAATGTTTATATTTTGAATGTCGCAATATTTCTGACAACGGAGTGCAAAGGGTAAATTATTGTTATAAAGTGCTAACTAAATTTCCCAATACTTTCCTACAACCATTGTCTAGGTAATTAATTAGCTCTGATGAAATGACCTGAAATTAAAAATATCATGACGTGAAATATTGTTTTTTATCTTTAATACATTTTCCTTCAGTAATCATGGTGAATTGGAGGCGGTGTATACTGTGGGATATAAGGGGGTGATTGTTCCACTCAAAATTTTCTTTATTTTCTTTAGAAAGAGGAATTTTATCATATCTGGATTCCTCACATCTCTGAGACAACATTCAAATCTACAGATTAATTTGGCCTATTAACAGCGTACATAGAAAGATATTTTGGAATGATTAGCTAACATTTAACCAGGCACCTCAAAAATCCAGCCTGATATGTTAAATATTAAACCATGTAATATACATTTCTTTAAATATTGATATTAAATTGAGCAGCATAGCGGTATTTACAAAATAAAGTGTGTAGTATTAATAAAAAGTGAACAGTAAAAATGTACAATTGTAACAATTTTGATAGCTACAAGTTATTAAATTTTTTACATTTGTGCATTAGTACTACATACTTTTAATTTTCGTCAATTAAATAAAATAAATATCTGTTATTGTTAAAAATCTTCAGTGTAAACCTTTAAATATACACGCAAAAAAATTTGAAATTACGTAATTCTCTCTGTGAATACAAAAGTGAAAAAGTGAAGGGATTCCAGCGATGAAATCTTTGTGTAGCCAACAGACCTACCAGAAAAAGGTCATCTCAAAATTCCAGCTGATGTGCTAATCATTATAGCTTGTAATATAAGTTTTAAGCATAGTTTCTATTTAATTAAGTATGCTAGTTGTCTGCGATCAAAAGTTTTACATTTGTGCATTAAATATTACTATTCGATTTTTGTTTTCATACATGAGATGAAAATATAGTACTGAAACTTTTAAAAACTTTTACAGTACATCAATTACAAAAAGCTTACAAAAGGCAATTTTTAGAATTATGTTATTCTCCTCTGCCTTTTTCCCTCTCTCAAAACTCCAAATAGTCAACGTGCTTCAAAATGAAATTTATGTCTGTGTAGGAACGCTCTACCAATGAAGAATTCTATCTTGCTTATTGTGACTTCAGAACGTTTATTAGGACCTGATTTTCACAGTAATATTCCACAATAAACCCATACTCAAATACAATGATTTTTATTCTAGAAAAACATTAATAAATTCAGGTATAGCTTCTCTTTTTATAAAATTATATCAATGATATTAATCTGCTAAATATTTTATGTTATTTTTATTCTTCTCATCACCACAATTTTCCTCATAATATTTGATTGCTTTTTCACCTTTTTCTAACTTATTGCATGACTTTCATATGCTATATATTCTTTCAAAAATGTAAAAAATCCAAAATACAGCAGAAATTATTTATTGGCGAATAGTTATTGTACAGAATACACAGTTATTATTTCAATTATCTTGAAACAAAACGAAGTGTATTACAAAACAAAGGAGAGTTTGTAAAAGAGAAAACGATGCTGTTTTGAGGAATGAAAAATAAAAAAGAAATAAAGAGGTACATAGATAAAGGCCGTAGAATTTTTTGGTAAAGGTATTATATACAGTCAAAAGTTATACAAAGGTATTATACAGCTTTAATATCCATATCTGGCGTATCCAAGACCTCCGAGGATTCCAAGACCGTATCCTCCATATCCATATCCGCCATATCCGAGGTTGTTATATCCAAGACCATATCCTCCGTATCCGAGGTTATTGTATCCAAGACCGTAACCTCCATATCCGATATTGTTGTATCCCAGACCGTATCCACCATATCCGAGTCCTACTCCACCAGCATAGGGGGAATCAGAGACCATGAGGACTGCGGCTGGGTTCTGGTTGGCTGTTCCTGGCTCGTTGGTCTTGACCTGAGCTCTGAATCCCCCGTGATCGGCAACATAGTCGACCTGCCTCTTGACACCCCTGTCGTCGGTGAATCCGTAGCTTCCCTTCACGGCGTGGCCACCGTTGCCTTCCTCCTGTCTGTACTGTTCTCCGTGCTTGTCCTTGATGTCATAACCAAACTTGTAAGGTTTAGGTGCATAATGGACTGGCTCGTGAATCTAAAATTCGAAACTTCTATTAGTCTATTACATAAAATCACATACTTTTGGAAACATTAATATCTTTTGTACAGCTACAAAGTTTTACAAATAGAAAAGCAATTGATCTGTTCAGCCTTAAAATAATTAATTCTATTACCCCTGTTCGTACAGTTAATGGATGTATACAATTAATCGTGATTATAAAAAATGCATTAAGCACAGCTAAATGCATCTAACCATTGTAAAGTGTATGCATTATATTATCATCATCATCAACATTGGCACGACAGCCCTTTGTGGGCCTGGGCCTTCCTTAGAAGCTTTTCCCAATCTGCCCTTCTCCCAGCAATTGATCTCCAGTTCTTTACCTTTAAGATGGCAAAATCTTCATCCACACAGTCTTTCCACCGTTTCTTAGGCCTTCCTTTTGGTCTTTTATTGGAAGGGAGTGCATTAAAAACCCTCAAAGTTGTTCGTTCTGGGCTCATTCTCATTACATGTCCTGCCCATCTCATTCTATTCAGCTTTATAGATTTGATAACATCATCACTGTTAAAGATCTTATATAATTCAAAATTATATCTTTTTCTCCAGTTGTTATTTTCAAAGACAGCACCAAAGATGGTTCGCAGGAACTTCCTTTCGAAGGTTGCCAACATCCTCTCTTCTTTTCTTGTTAGGGTCCAAGTCTCCGAGGCATAAGTCAAAACTGCCTTGATCAATACCTTATAAAGTAATATCTTTGTGTTTCTTTTTATCAAGTAGGATTTCAGTAGTGATCTTAAACCAAAAAAAACAGCGATCGGCTGAAGTAATTCTTTTTCTAATTCCAGGATTTATGTCATTTTGGCAGTTTATTTCTGATCCTAGGTAGGTAAAATGTTTTACAGATTCAAATTTAAAAGAATCTATTTCAAAGAATTTGGGGATGGTTTCTATCTTACCACAATACATATATTTTGTTTTCTCCACATTCACTCTAAGATTCATTTTATACATTATATTATACTGGTAATAAAACTCATATATAGTAGAAATTTCTGATTTGGTATTCATAGAGAAAGTAATATATTAACCATAATAATAATTAGAAATTTTCATAGAATTTCAGAGATGTGGGGAGGGAATTTGGTTGAAGAGAATTTAGCAAAAACGGAAACGCGACATTTAAAAAATAATTAACCAAAATAAAAGTTTAAAAATCTATGCTAGAAAACAGATAACAAGTTCTGTAATGGATAAATATATGTACAAATGTATATATTTAAGTGATTTAATAATTAGTAAAAATTATGATTTTAATGAATCAGTACCAATAACAATAGAAAACGTTAGGGCGTTGATCGTCGGTACCGGAGTTCGTGGGTTCGAATCCCACTATGGCATGGATGTTCGTAGCCGTTCGGAATCGGCTTTAAGCAGTAGGTCCCGGTCTCATTAGCCCTCGTGTGCAAAAAAGTAGACCGTAACGCTCCAAACCAAAACCAAACCAAAAAAACAATAGAAAACAGTTCGAGAATATGTATATAGTTTTTAAAGAACTGTTTACATCTCCACGTTCCATTAGGAACTCACTGAAAAAAGTTATTCCAGCTATTGTTTTTTGTAACTAAGCATATTTGTCAGCTACAAAAGTTTTATTTTCGTTGTATATTATATTCTGTTTATCCTTCAGTAATAAGATGCTGAACGATGGCCGATTGGTTAAGGTGCTAGCCTTCGGTACCGGAGTTCGTGGGTTCGAGTCCCACTGGGGCATGGATCTTCGTAGCCGTTCGGAATCGGCTTTAAGCTGTAGGTCCCGGTCTTATTAGCCCTCTTACTGTAAAAAGTAGACCGTAGCCTTTCAAATCGTACCAAATCGTTTCACAAATAAAATTCTTGATATGATGCTGCATTATTTATGTCAATACAACTTTAGTTTGTGAGTGAAGAAGTTGACTATTTTTACTAAATGGGTGATTAGATTGAGACCTATTCTGTAAGGCAATTACCAACATTTACAAGCCTTCATGCTAGCAGTAAATGATTTGATATATGAGAAGGTAAGTATCAGGAATAAAATAAATAGTTAAATGATATATAAAATTATGCATTCTGAAATTACCAAAAATAAAACAGTCTTTACTAATAGTTATGGTGCACAGTGGATTAGGGATTTTAAATAAACAAATAGCTTTCATTTTATGTGCATTCTCTTTTACTTTTTACTTAGACAACTAATATTTACAGATGACGTAAAATAAATTAAACTAAAGGTAGAAGAAACATATCTTATAAAAAGCCAACCTTCATAAGGAGGTTTATAGAAACCACCGTAGTAGTAAACCTATGCATCATTTTTTTACACTATTGGTATGAGGGTAATTTTACTTGAAGTGTCACAAATAGACAAATAAAATTTGCTGGATGAAACATGATATTATTTAAAGCAGGAGTTCCCAAAGTCTCCTTAACTCCCGTTCACGGCGCCTTGGGGCACATTAAAGAGAGGCCAGAGCCGCAAGGAAAATCTTGTCTCCCTTTTCGAGCTCAGCCATATTTCTTATTAATTATGCTTTAATATTTTTCATTAATTTTCTTCCGTTTCTTTAAATAATAGTCCTGCTAGCAATATGAATTGCTGGCCCTATTTTTATTTTATTCTTTCCATCCAAAATGTGCATTCGACATTATTTTATAGGAAACGCAGCAAATTGAAATAAAGTTTATGTATATATATTTCATTGCAAATTTTCAGTACACTGCGGAGTATCACTGCTGTATAAAAGCACATGTTATATATTGAAGGTGTGCTGATCGAATGTAAGAACGGTGATTGTTTGTTTGATTAGCTGTAGCAACTGTAGCAGTGCTATACTTTAATTTGTAAGTGACATAATTATGCTTTGTTTTAAAAAGTAAATAGATGTTTTTAACGAAGCCTTTTGGATTTATCATATTTTATACTGCACCTAGTCACATACATCAATTCCATTGCTATCATTTATATAAATGCACCGGTAGGAAATGTAACAAGTCCCTTAACCTTTTTCGAAGACATTTCAGTTGACATCTTTTGCTACAACAGCCTGAGAACAAATTTGCGTCTTCATAATTAATGCCATTTAGGACAAAACTGAGTTTTCACCTTTAAGTGCAGAAAAGGTAAAAATTCCAATTCTCTTTTATACAGGATATTATCAGCTGTAAAAACATCGAAATTTTATTCAAAATTCAATGGGAAGCAAGAAAAAAGAGTAGCCAAATCAAGCTTTCTTCAACAATTTGAAAAATGTGTGGGGATCCACAAGTATGCCCATGATATAAACTTTCTGACTAGCCACAAAAGTTTTTTCATATTCGTATTTAATTTATATAATTTCTTGTCAAAGAGAAAAATAGTGTTAATTGACTAACATGCTGGTTTTGTGCATGTACACATTCGGTCATCGTTCATCCCGGTTTAGAATAAAATCAATATTATGCAAATATTTTGTAGAGATTAGAACGTTATTAGCACTATTATTCTTAAATTATAGATAAATATTTTTGTTATTATAATTTAGAATATTACTAGCCACTTTATGATTAGCTTTTGGTTTGGGTAATTAAGGTTTACAAATGAAGGTTGGATTTATTTCACAATTCAAATTAATTTAAGAATATATTACAAAGATAACAGAAGTAAACAACTTATTATCATCAGAAAAATAGTGACAATTTATTTCCCATTCTTATATAATAATTGTCGTCTTGATGATGTTGTTAAATAACCACTGTCAAAATCAATAAAGTTTCCTCATTTATGTTTTATGTCAAAATTTGCTGACAATTTGCCAAGAACTTGACTAACTGAAATTATATGACTGTTCGCTGCATGATTATTAGCATTATAGTAAAACTATTGCAATTGAGGCTCCCTGAAAAAACACAAAAATTCAAAATGAAATCAGTACTGGAAAAAAGTTTGGAATCCCTCATTTAAAGAATTATATAATAGGAAATGAATAGACAAATGTAAATGTTTATGTATGTTTTCGTTATTTTTCAATGCATGATATCCTATCATTTACATATAATGCATTATGCAGTAAGATATTTATGAATGTGTTTGTACTTACTGGCAGACTTGCTGCTGCAATGCCGAATAAGGCGACTAGTGCAAAGACCTATAAGAAAAGAAAAACATATAAATGTATCGTAAAAAATTTATTAAATAATTCAGCTTTTCGATACATCATAATATTAAGGCCAGACGTAAGTTTAAAGGGACACATAACCTTTAAACGTTAGATTACAAATATTAATGTTTTTGATCGACTGTTATCAGATTAAATATGTAAGAAAATTACTTTCCATCTTTACAGTGTACCACATAGTGAAAATTTATTCGAATTAAAAAATAATTAATTAAAACTATTATACCAATTAGTGCTGTTTTATAAATTATATCACGAAGTTTATTTATTTTTTATTTATTAGGACTTATAAGAAAAGTAAAACATATAAATTTATCTTAAAAAAATCATTAAAAGTTCAGTTTTATTATACATCATAATATTAAGGCTAGACGTAAGTTTAAAGGGACACATAACCTTTAAACGTTAGAGTACAAATCTTAATGTTTTCGATCGACTCTTATCAAATTAAATATATAGAAAATTACTTTTCATCTTTACAGTGTACAATATATTATTGATGCTACATAGTGAAATTTATTTGAATTAAAAATAATTAATTAAAACTATTATATCAATCATTGCTGTTTTTAAATTACGAAATTTATTACAAGCTTGAAGTGTATACAAAATTCTATGAAATATTCTTCTTTGATACTTTCCGACAGACTTTATACTTAATGATTATAATGTTGAAAATTCTGAAAAGTACTTTATTTTCTTCAAGATTTTTAATTTTCAAAGTTTTAAATTAAAAATCTGTAATATTTTAGAGATAGTAAGTATTTAAACTATGTAAGTATTTATATATTAATGTTTTTACTATTAGTAAAATATTAATATTAGTAATAATAATAGTATTGGTATTGAATATATAATAGTATTAATGTGTATATATTAAATATTTTATATATACATTAATATTTTTTAAAGAATTTTGTCCATTTAATATAAAATTTTAGTTTGTATCCTACGTTTTTAGAAATTTATCATACGGTTAAGAGAATTTCACATTTTCTTACGGTGAATGTTTATTGTTATTTTATAAATGAATTATTTGTTGAAAATTAAATGAAATTATATGAGACTATGTAATTATTGAATGAATAATATGAAAAATTACATAGTTTTTTAAAGTTAAAACGTTATTAAAGTCATAGTTCATCATACGGTTAAGGGATTTTTATGTTTTCTTTTGATGAATATTTTTTGTTATTTTATAATAAATGTATTATTTGTTGAAAATGAAATGAAATTATATGAAACTAGCATACAGTGCGTCATATAATGGGATCAGTAAAAATTTTAATTTTCCAGAGTTGTAAAGTACCCAATGAGGGAGGTAAAAAAATGGTTTGTTTTTTGTCTGAGAATTATCTGATACAAACACAATAATTTGTTTGTCTTTACTGACCGTATGTTAGTTGCCAACTTTAACTTATCTTGTCATATTACGTGACAGGATGCACAGTAGAAGTTTTAATATTGACAGTGATTATTTGGTGGTATACATGAATGATGTCCAAAATTTAGCGAATCGATTGTAAACCGTGTGGTGTTTTATAAAAGACAAACACACAAACGAACAAACTTCTTAATTTTCAAAGATATATAACTTAAATGATAGATATTTATTAGTCCATGAAATAGACTCCTAGAGTTTTATGAAAGAATTTGTTGTTAATACCGGTGACAGAATTTTCATCTCAACAAAAAATAATCGGTGATTAAAGTTAAAATTATCACATATGTATGTAATCTATTATTTAAACCAAATATAAAAGAAAATTATTTACTTAGTGTCTAAGTTCAGTGATAAAATGCATGAAAATAATGCCAGAAGATCTTTAAATAATTAAAAATAAGAAATGATTAAATGAGATGGTTAAAGGAATGGCGTCATAATGATAGAAAGAATTGTTATTTTCATATATTTAAAATGTGATAAATTCATAAATTTAATCACCTGCTCTTAATCGGGGAAAATGCCTTGAAATAATTGCATTGAATGATCGAAAATTTTGGAAGAGGTGGATTTCGAACGTTTTTAAACTTGGTTTGAATTTTGCTAACCTTAACTCGTCATAAATCCAAAATGAATGCCTCTATCCATTCCAGATCTAACCTCCTCATAAATTCGAGGACAGACAGACATATAACTTAGGCTATTATTATATAGGGGATTATATTATTATCGAATGAATTAAATGATACATTACATATATTTTTTAAAGTTAAAACGTTATTAATGGCATAGTTAACTATTCATTGTAAAAGGAAAATAAAAATACCTATAATAATAAAGATTTTAAGCCTGTAAAGTTACTTTTCCTTTATTAAGAAGTTATTAATATTTCAACCTCGTAAACTTCTTACCTTAGTGAACATTTTCGTTTCGTTTGTCAACTGTGACCGAATACTGTTTCTTAGAACACCCGAGGTATATATAGTCATTACAAGGTGTAGTATTCATAAGCAATTTGAAATCGGAAACCACGGATTAACAGTTTCACATTCCAGGTCAAAATTCCATCTTGTTTTGCGAAATAAGAAAATGAAAGTCACAGAAAAATATGTAACGGCTAAATAAAACGACAATAAAGAATACTGTTCGATTTACTTCAAGTTCAAGTTCAAATTCTAGGGTAATCTTGTGACACCGTATTCTATTTAGAAACAATAATGTCTTGATGAAATGCTTCTAATTCTTGCGCTTAAGTTTGATCTCATTTGTTACCCGATTTCAAACAGATTTCTGGGCTATTTGTGATAATAAAGCGTCAAATTGTTTTCAGAAAAGTTTTCACTCTTCGATGCAACTGACTCCGTTATTTGAGTAGTTGCCGAATCACAGCACAATTTTTTTTTGAATGGATTCTGCAAAGAAATTCCATGCAATAAATATTTTTGGGTTGGGATTTTTTCTTTGTCATAGGAGTGTTATAGTTAAGTTTATATTTCTTAGGACAAAAAAGAAATCCTAATGTGAAAGGTTTGGATTATAAGGTGAGTGATCCCACACTTCCCGCCAAAACGTTTTAAGAAGCTTGTACGTTTGTTTGGCTTCATGGGATAAATTTACGATAACTTGATGTGACTTTGTATTTCACTGCATTATTTATGCTTGCGACCTATGCATTTCATTGAAGTTACATAGAGAAGCATCTGAAACTGCACTGAAATATCAAGTCTGTAAAAAATGAATCACAACACAGATTTTCAATTTGGACGCTTATTGCAGCGAAGACATCTATACGACTAATTGTTAGATAAATTCAGATTATCGAGAAAATGAATCACAGCACGGATTACCAGTTCGGACGTTTATTGCAGTCAAGACATCTATACCACTAATTATTAGACAAATTAATTTATCGAAACAATGAATCACAGCATAGATTTCTAGTTTGGATGCTTATTGCAGCCAAAATATCTATACCACTAATTACACATATGCATAAAACAGTCAAATATACTAAAAAATAGACATTAATTTGTCTAATAATTATTAGACATATTATATCGCGTTATTGCTCCTACGTCATACAATAAACATACGTCTGAAGTGTTGCCTGAAAATCTCGTCAAAAAAGTCTTTCACTGAGAATTTTCACGAAAGAGTGCATCTAAGTTTCTGACTGACCTAGGTAAATGTTTGAGGAATACATATTTTTGACTGATGGATAGAAAAGATAGTTTAACACAACTAGTAGTATTGTTGTAGTCTTACAGGTTTAATCTGCAGTACATAAAGTCAATGGTAGCTGTAATCCGTAAGCATTACTCACTATTCAAGGGTTTAAGGATAAATATTTGGTGACTAGATATTTTAGATTGCTAGATAGTAGTACGGATAACTTAGTCATGTAAGAGTCATGTAATTTCTCTCTGTAGTTATTATGAGTTATCATAAAATTCTAGTACCAGTCTTATTACAGTGAGCATCGCAGCTCATTCTTACATTTCTTTCTTACAGTCTCTTCTTTTTCAGAGGATTATAATATTAATAGATAGAAAAGAATATTAAGGGATAATTGAGGCATTACAGGTTTAATCTGCAGTACATAAAGTCAACGGTAGCTGTAATCCGTAAGCATAACTCACTATTCAACGGTTTAAGGGTAAATATTTGGTGGCTAAATATTTTAGATTGTTAGATAGTAGTACGGATAAATTAAATGTAATCCGTAGGAAGTAATTCGTTTGAAGTCTGCAGAGGAAAATAATACATATTATAAAATGTCATTAAATATATTTTCACCTAAAATTTTGAAATTTTTGTAAAAATACATAAAATTTTACAGTTTCTACTTTGAAAATAAAAGCCGTGGAAGCGCAGTCGAAAAAGGTACAATCTTGCAGCTATTAGGTCGTTGGTTTGGGATTCGATGTGGCCAAAGATCCGCTGTATTCCTTAATGGTAGTTGTAACATATAAAATTGTTTCTAGGTCCCAATGTTTCGAGGTAGCAGGCCAAATTTGGGGAGAAGAGGAATCACAATGAATTCTTCATTGTGATTTTTCCCTGCTTCTAAATTGCGAAGACCCACTTTGTGTTGCCTTAGGGAGTAATGTGGGCCACCTATATAGGGCTCTTATAATATTAATAGATAGAAAAGAATATTAAGGGATAATTGAGGCATTACAGGTTTAATCTGCAGTACATAAAGTCAACGGTAGCTGTAATCCGTAAGCATTACTCACTATTCAAGGGTTTAAGGATAAATATTTGGTGACTAGATATTTTAGATTGCTAGATAGTAGTACGGATAACTTAGTCATGTAAGAGTCATGTAATTTCTCTCTGTAGTTATTATGAGTAATCATAAAATTCTAGTACCAGTCCTATTACAGTGAGCATCGCAGCTCATTCTTACATTTCTTTCTTATCGTCCCTTCTTTTTCAAAGGATTAGAAGATTAATAGATAGAAAAGAATATTAAGGATAATTGTAGCATTATAGGTTTAATCTGTAGTACATACAGTCATTGGTAGCTGTAATCCGTAAGCATAGCTCACTATTCAAGGGTTTAATCGTAAATATTTGGTGACTAAATATTTTAGATTGTTAGATAGTAGAACGGATAACTTAACTGTAATCCGTAGGAAGTCATTCGTTTGAAGTCTCCAAAGCAAAATAATAAATATTCTAAAATGTCACTAATTATATTTTCCTCTAAAATTTTGAAACTTTTATAGTTTTTACTTTGACAATAAAAGCCGTGGTAACTCAGTCGGAAAACGTAGCAATTTTGTAGTTGTTGGGTTGTTGCTTTGGGATTCGAGCTGGCCAAAGATAGTTTTTTTCGTTAATGGTGGTAGTAACACATAAAATTTTTTCGAGGTAGCGGGCCAAACCTGGGAAGAGGGATTTTTGTAATTTGTCCCTGTTTCTAAATTGCGAAGACCCACTTTGTTTGTGTTACCGTAGGGAGTCATGTTGGCTACCTATATAGGACTCTTATAATAAAAGGATTAAAAAATTTCAGGGCTTTGCATGAGTGAATGCTTAAAAGGCAAGTGTTTTTGAGTTATTGAAAAAACTTTGAAAATATGCCATGTTAAAAAACATGTTTAACGTCAAGAGGTTAAAATAAATAATTCTTACATGATCAAGATAGAATGTAAGAATAACAGGAAGGTAAAATATTGTCTTTCAAGTTGACTAGCTGAAAATCATTGTACAGCTTTATCAATAAAAAATTTACATTTGAGGGAGAATTATTTCAATTCTTTATATTGAAATTCATTATTAAACACTTCCCAAAAGTATTTAGTTCTTACTTGTAAAGGAAATTATTATTATGTATAAGATTCAGTATAAAGTTTTGTACATTAGGTTTTATTTCGTAATTTAATATTTACATAGTGCAGTTTTTTACTCTTTGCACTGTCGGATTTAATGTTTACATTTTTAATATCTCAAAATTTCCGACAATGGAGTACATTTATTTAATTATTATTTTAAAGTGCTAACTAAATATCTCAAATCTTTCTTACAATCATTGTCTAGGTAATTAATTATCTCTGATATAATGATCCGGAATTACAAATTTCATGACTTGAAATTTTTTTCTTTGCCTACAGCAATCTTGGTTATGAATTGGAGGCGGTGTATCCTGTGGGATATAAGGGGGTGATTGTTCCACTGAAAATTTTCTTAATTTTCTTTACGAAGAGGGATTTTATCATATCTGGATTCTGCATATCTCTCAGACAACATTCATGTTTACATATTTATTTGGCATATTAACAGCGTACATAGAAATGTATTTTGGAATCTGTAGCCAACATTTAACCAGGCGCCTGAAAAATCCAGCCTGATATGTTAAATACTAAACCATGTTATATACATTTCTCGCAGTATTCCTGTTAAATTGAGCAGCATAGCGGTATTTAAAAAAATAGAGTGTGAAGTATTAATAAAAAGTGAGTTATAATCATGCACAAGTGTAAAAATTTTGATAACTACAAGTTATCAAAATTTTAACATTTGTACATTAGTACTACATACTTTTAATTTTCGTACATGAAATAAAATAAATTGCTGTATTTGTTAACAGTATTCGACAGCGTAACCCCTTAAATTATACACTCAAAAAATTTTGGAATTACGTAATTCTTTCTTTCCTACCTCCTCTCTCTGTGCATACAAAAGTCAAAAAGTGAAGGGATTCCAGAGATGAAATCTTTGTTTGTGTAGCCATGATTCCAGGATTGAACCAGATCTCGCTTGTTAAGGAAATTATTATTCTGTACAAGATTTAGTATAAAGTTTTGTACATTATCTTTTATTTCGTAATTTAATATTTGAATTGTGAATGATTTAACTATTTGCAGGCTCGGATTTAAAGTTTATATTTTGAATATTACAATATTTGTGACAACCGAATGCAAAGGGTTAGTTACTGTTCTAAGTGCTAACTACATTTCACAATTCTTTCCTACAATCATTGTCTCGGTAATTAAGTATCTCTGATGTAATGAGATGGTATTGCAAATTTCATGACGTGAAATTTTGTTTTTCCCCTTTAATACCTTTACCTACAGCAATCTTGGTTATGGATTGGAGGTGGCATATTCTGTGTGATATGAGGGGGTTATTGTTCCACTGAAAAATTTCTTTTTTTCTTTAGAAAGAGGATTTTTATCATACCTGGATTCCGCATATCTCTCAGACGACATTGATATCTACAGATTTATTTGGCATATTAACAGCGTACATAGAATATTTTAGAATCTGTAGCCAACATTTAATCACGCACCTCAAAAATCCAGCCTGATATGTTAAATACTAAACCATGTAATATACATTTCTTGAAGTATTCCTATTAAATTGAACAGCATAGCGGTATTTATAAAATAAAGTGTGTAGTATTAATAAAAATATATAATAAAATAAGAAATAACTCCCTTTTTATTATAATATTTATAATAAAAAGTGAGTAGTAATAATTCCCAAGTGTAAAAATTTTGATAACTACAAGTTATCAAAATTTTTACATTTGTACACTAATACTACATATTTTTACTTTTTCGTACATGAAATAAAATAAGTTACTGTAATTGTTAAAAATCTTCGACAGTGTAACCTCTTAAATTATATACACAAAAAATTTTTGGAATTACTTAAGTCTCTCTCTCCTAGCCCCTCTCTCTGTGAACACAAAAGTAAAAAAGGGAAGGTATTCCAGAGATGAAATCTTTTTTTGTGTAACCAATATACGTATGAGAACCAGGTCATCTAAAAATTCCAGCCTGATGCTCTAATCACTATGGCTTGTAATATACGTTTTAAGCATAGTTTTTATTCAATTGAGTATCAGAGTTGTCTTTTGTGGTGATCAAAAGTTTTACATTTGTGCATTAGTTATTACTATTCTATTTATGTTTTCATATATGGGATGAAAATAAAGTACTGAACCTGTTAAAAGCTTAGATAGTGCAACACTTTAAATTCCTCTCCTTACAAACAGCAATTTTTAGAATTATGTTATTCGATCCTGCCTTTCCCCTCTATCATCACTACGGATAATATACTTCAAAATGAAATTTATTGGTGAGTAGGAGCACTCTACCAGTGAGGAATTCAACCATGTTTAATGTGATAACAGAATACATCGTTTATTAGAAACTGATTTCCAAAACTAAAAGATTTTTTTCTTTAGTCATAATTCGTGAGATCAGATGATAAATTTCACAGTAAACCCATAGTCATATATAATGATTTTCATACTAGGTAAATATTAATAAATTCAGGTACAGTTTCTCTTTTAATAAAATTGTATCAATGATATTAATTTGTTAAAGCTTTTATGCTATTTTTATTCATCTCATCACCATAATTTTCCTGGTAAAATTTTACTGCTTTTTCAACTTTTTCTAACTTATTGTACGGCATTCATATACTATATATTCCTTCAAAAATGTAAAAATTTCAAAATACAGCAGAAACTATTTATTGGCGAACATTTATTGTAAAGAATACACAGCTATCATTTCAATTATCTTGAAACAAAACCAGCGTGAATTACAAAACAAAAGAAAGTTTGTAAAAGCGAAAGCGATGCTGATTTGAGGAATGAAAATAAAAGAGAAATAAATAGGCACATAGAAAAAAAGCCATAGAAGGTTTGTAAAAGGTATTATATACAGTTTAAAGTAATTCAATCAGAGTAAAGTCAAATATAAAGCCTTAATATCCGTATCTGGCGTATCCAAGACCTCCGAGGATTCCAAGACCGTATCCTCCATATCCATATCCGCCATATCCGAGATTGTTATATCCAAGACCATTTCCTCCGTATCCGAGGTTGTTGTATCCAAGACCGTAACCTCCATATCCGATATTGTTGTATCCGAGTCCGTATCCTCCATATCCGAGTCCTACTCCACCAGCGTAGGGGGCATCAGAGACCATGAGGACAGCAGCTGGGTTCTGGTTGGCGGTTCCCGGTTCGTTGGTCTTGACCTGAGCTCTGAAGCCACCGTGATCGGCAACGTAGTCGACCTGCCTCTTGACACCCCTGTCGTCGGTGAATCCATAGCTTCCCTTCACGGCGTGGCCACCGTTGCCTTCCTCTTGTCTGTACTGTTCACCGTGCTTGTCCTTGATGTCATAACCAAACTTGTAAGGTTTGGGTGCATAATGTACTGGCTCGAGCATCTAAAATTGGAATCTTCTATAAATGTATTGCATAAAATGTCATGCATTTAAAAACATTAATAGCTTACATACTACAAGCATTCACAAAATTTAATCTAGAACTTTTGATCCTTAAAATTTTACTAAATGGGTGATTTAATTTATATATATTCTCTAAAAGGGTTTACCAACGTTTAAAAGCATTCTTTCTAGTAGTAAGTTATTTCAAGAATGAGAAAATAGGTATCAGGAATAAACGAAATAGTTAAATGATGTATAAAATAATGCATTTTGAAATGACCAAAAATAAAACAGTCTGTAGTTAGGGTGCACAGTGGATTAGAGATTTTAAATACACTGATAGCTTCTGTTTTATGTGCATTCGCTTTTACTTTTTACAAAGACAACTAATATTTACAGATGACGTAAAATAAATTAAACTAAATATAGTAGAAACATGCCTCACAAATGTTAATTCTCATAAGGACATTTTTGGAAACTACCGTATTAGTAAACCTGTGCTTCTTTTTTTACATTATTGGTATGAGGGTAACTTTTCATGAAGTATCACAAATATACAAATAAAATCTGATAGAATAAACATGATGTTATTTAAAGCAGTAATTCTTAAAATCTTCATCATTCACTTTCAAAGAGCCCTAGGGAACATTGAAGAGAGGCTAGAAAATCGGCAAGAAAAGTTTTGTCTCCCTTTACAGACACTTGCGTTGAGTGTTCAGACATATTTCTTATTAATTATGCAGTAATATTTTTCATTAATTTTTCTTCCGTTTCTTTAAATAATAGTCCCTTATCTTTTTCCGAACACATTTATGTTGAAAAGTTTTGCTACAACAGCCTGAAAACAAATTTGAGTCTTCATAATTAGTGCCTTTTAGGACAAAACTGAGTTTCCACCTTTAATAATAGAATATGTAAAAATCCTAATTCTCTTTGTTACAGTTATATTTTCAGCTGTAAAAACATCGAAATATCATTCAAATATCAATGTGAAGCAAGAAAAAAGAGTATATAGATCAAGCTTTTCTTCAGCGATTTGAAAAATGTGTGGGGGATCCACAAGTATGCCCAACATACAAATTTTCTGACTTGCCACAGAAGGTTTTTTTTAGATTCGTATTTAATTTATATGATTCCTTGTCAAAAAGCAAAATAGTTTTAATATACTAAAATGCTGTTTTTGCTCCTGATTAACATTAGAGTAGGACTATTGCTATTGAGGAGCTATGAAAAAACACCAAAACTCTAAGTGAGATGCGTACTGGAGAAAGTTGGGATTCCCTCTTCAAAGAATCTTATGATAGGAAATGACTAGACAAAAGCAAATGTTTAAGAGTGCTCTCGGTATTTGGCAATGACTTAATTCTTATCATTTTATATAATTCTCTTAACTTATTTCGAAGAGATTTCAGATGATATTTTTTTTCTACAATAGCCTGAGAAAAAATTTGCGTCTTCATATTTAATGCCGTTTAGGAAAAAACTAAGTTTCCACCTTTAAGAACAGAATATGTAAAAATCTTAATTCTCTTTGTTACAGATATATTTTAAGCTGTAAAAACATCGAAATATCATTCAAAAATCAATGTGAAGCAAGAAAAGAGAGTAGCCAGATCAAGCTTTTCTTCAGCGATTTGAAAAATGTGTGGGGATCCACAAGTATGTCCATCAGATAAACTTTCTAACTTGAAACAGAAGGGTTTTTTTTCAGATTCGTATTCAATTTGTATGATTTCTTGTAAAAAAGCAAAATAGTTTTAATGGACTAAAATGCAGTTTTTGTGCCTGATTAACATTACAGTAGAACTATTGCTATTGAGGCGCCCTGAAATAACTCCAAAACTCTGAGTGGAATGCGAACTGGAAATAAATGGGAATTCCTCATTTAAAGAATTTTATGATAGAAAGCGGCCAGACAAAAGTAAATATTTAAGAATGCTCACTGTATTTGGCAGTGCATTAATTCCTATCATGTACATATAATGCATTATGCAATAAGATATTTATGAATGTGTTTGTACTTACGGGCATACTTGCTGCTGCAATGCCGAATAAGGCGACTAGTGCAAGGACCTATAAGAAAAGAGAAACATATAACTTCACCATAAAAAAATTCCTTAAATAGTCCAGCTTCATTATACTTAAAAAATTCCACATGGGATTTTAAAGGAACTCTTAACCTTGTTTTAAACATTCGAGTACAAATCTTATTGTTTTCGATCGACTTTTGTCAGATTAAATATATAAGAAAATTATTTAACTTTCTTACATTGTACAATATATTATTGACCCTACAAAGCGAACATTTCTCAGAATTAAAATGTAATTAGTTAAAGCTATTATACATATTAGTGCTGTTTTTAAATGATATCGTGCAGCTTACTGCAAGCCTGCAGTGTTTATTAAATTATATCAAATATTCTTCTTCTATACTGCAGACAGACTTTATACTTGAATATTAAAATGTTGAAAATTCTGAAAACTACTTCATTTTCTTCTAGATTTAAATTTTTTAAAGTTTTAAATTTAAAATTTATAATATTGTAAAGCATAAAGTAAAGTTTATAATATTGTAAGATTGTAAAGCATGAGTGTATGTATATTTTTTTTTAAAGATTTTTGTCAATTTAGTATAAAAACATTAGTTTCCATCTAACGTGTTCAGAAAATTATAATACGCTTAAGGGCTTTTCATGTTTTTTATGGTGAATATTTATTGTTATTTTATAAATTTACTATTTGTTGAAAATGAAATGAAACATGAAATTATATGATTATTAAATGAATAATATGAAAAATGACAGATTTTTAAAGTTAAAATGTTATTAACACATTGTATGCGGGACACGTACTAGTACGTTTTCTGACGATTGATACTTGAGCACGGAACACGTACTATTAAGTTTTAGGACGATTGATACTTGAGCGCGGGTCACGTTCTAGTACGGGTTAGTGTAACAGCATGGTTTGTTTGTGGGTACAAAAATAACGGTATATACAGGAAAACGAAGCCGAATGTTCTTGTCTACTACATAGATTCTGGAAAAATTTAGACAAATAAAAAATAGTTTTTACATCAGTCGATGCGAAACCATAGAACGGAAAAAATTAAATCTATATACTACTGTTTCTATTTGATTTTTCATATTTACGATACTATTATAAATTTATCCACTAAAAATATATTTTTTTGTACAAAAATCTTAAGGTTGTTATTTATATATTTCTAATTACGTATTTGTTTATATATTTCACTATGAAATAAGAAAAGTTAGTTAAAAAATTAAATAATTTTCGATCGAGATTTACCTGAATAACTAAATTTAAGAAAAAAACGCAAGCTACCGGTACAATTCCACTGAGAAATGTACCCGCACACAATGTGTTAAAGGCATAGTTAACTATTCATTTTACAAGGGAAATGAAAATAGCTATTATAAGAAACATTTTAAGCCTGTAAAGTTACTTTCCCTTCGCGAAAGAGTTATTAATGCTTAAAGTTCGTAAAAGTCTTACCTTAGTGAACATTTTCGTTTCGTTCGTCAGCTGTGAGCGAATACTGTTTCTCCGAAAACCCGAGGTATATATAGTCATTATCAGGTGTAGCATTCATCAAGAATTTGAAATCGGAAATCCCGGCTTAACGGTCTCAAATTCCAGGTCAAATCTTGTTTTGCGAAATAAGAAAATGAAAGTCATAATCACAAAGATATTTAGTGGATAAGTAAAACGACAATAAAGAATGCTACTTGATATTCTTCAAGTTCAAGATCAAATTTAGGGCAACCTTGTGACACCGTATTCTATTTAGGAACAATAATTTCTTGATGAAATGTTCCTAATTCTTGCGCTTATGTTTGATTTAATATGTTTCCCGATTTTAGACAGATTTCTGAGCCTCAAATTGTTTTTACAAAAGCAAAGAATGTGTCATTGACAAACATGTAGAAATGATTTGTTTAACCCGAGAATGCTATCCTACGCAGTACTTATGGTAATTATTCGTCTCCAAGGCTAAATGTGCATAGAAAGATTTAAAACATATTTAAATGGTAAATAAAATAAAATTATAACACAAGTAGATGATTTAGTGATTCTCTTTTTAAGAAGACAAGAAGGTTTAATTTATTTTTCAATACCATAATTAAACATTATTTTAGTGGTCCTCACAGATGCTTTTGAACATCCTAAAAAATTTGCACTTTATTTTTCACAAATTGTATGAATGAAATTATTAAATTTTCTTATTTTTACGATACGATTATTCAAATATTTGAATGCTCGTATATGGCTTTTTAAAATCACAAAATCATATACGAATATTCAAATATTTGAGTTTTCATCCATTTAACATTTCTCGATTGTGGTTTTCACCTCGTCATTCGAATGGTATCTTTAAGTTTATATTTCATGGAACAAAAAAGAATTCACAAATCGAAGGATCTGGATTTTAAGATGGGTGATTTCACACTTCTCGCCAAAACGTTTTCAGAAGCTTGCATATGTGTTTTGCTGCATGTGATTATATTACGATATCTTGAATGGACATTACATTTCACTATATACTTTATGCAACAGCCTGTAAGTTGCAATGAAGTTACAAATAATGGAGACGTATCTGTAACTTCATTGATATATTTAGACTACAAAAAATGAATCACAGTACTGATTTCCAATTTGGACGGTCATTGTAGCCAAGACATCTATATCACAAATAAATATCTGAAGTTTTTCCAGAAAGTCTCGTCAAATATGCCTTCGAAGGTATCCAATTAATTTTCGGACTAACCTACGTAAAAGTATGTTTGTGTAGATATTTTATATTACTAGATAAAAGAGGTACTTTAGCAGAATTACAGTGTCATCTAAGCTGTCTCCACAGTTATAAAGAGTAACCATGAATACTTATTTACTGTCCTGTTACAGTGGGCTACGTGTCTATGATGTTATCAAACTTTTTACATTTCTCTTTTATATTTCCTTCATTTAGTTATACCTCTATTTTTCAGAAAATTAGTAGATTGATAAATAGAAAAGAATGTTAGGAATTAATTGTAGTCTTACATATTTAATCTGTAGTACATACATACAAAGGCACATGTAATCCGTAAGGATGACAACTAACTATTCAAGGATTGTAGGACAAAATTGTAATCAGAAGGTATTTTAGATTGCTAGATTGTAGTGCGGATTGTTTCACTCTAATCCGTAGTTTTTTGAAATCCAACGAAGAAAAATTAGTTCATATTTTAAATTGTCCTTAATTATATTTTCCCCAAAATTTTGAAACTTTGTGAAATTGCATATATATTTACAATTTTTACTTCGAAAATAAAAGCGGTGGCACTTGAGTTCGAAAAGGCAGCTTTCTCGTAGCTAGAGATTTGTGGGTTTGGGATTCGAGCCCGCCAAAGTTCCATCATATTTTCATTTATTTCATTTTTATCATCATTTCATTTTTTATTCTTCTCCATTTAGTTATGTTAGTCTATTGTTCAAAATATTAGTACATTAATAAACAGAAAAGATTGTTCATTAATAATTGTAGTCGTAAAGATTTAATCGAAGGCGTTCAATTAATTTTCGGACTGACCTATGAAAAAAATATGTTTGAAAATACATTTTATATTACTAGATAGAAAAGGTACTTTAGCAGAATTACAGTGTCATCTAAGCTGTCTCATCAGTTATAAAGAGTAACCATGAATACTTATTTACGGTCCTATTACAATGTGTTTATGATGAGATAAAACTTTTTACTTTTCTGTTTTATTTTTTTTCCATTTAGTTATGCCTCTATTGTTCAAAATATTAGTACATTAATAAATAGAAAAGATTGTTCAGTAATAATTGTAGTCGTACAGATTTAATCGAAGGCGTTCAATTAATTTTCGGACTGACCTATGAAAAAGTATGTTTGAAAAGACATTTTATATTACTAGATAGAAAATGTACTTTAGCAGAATTACAGTGTCATCTAAGCTGTCTCATCAGTTTTAAAGAGTAACCATGAATACTTATTTACGGTCCTAATACAATGTGTTTATGATGAGATAAAACTTTTTACTTTTCTGTTTTATTTTTCTTCCATTTAGTTATGCCTCTATTGTTCAAAATATTAGTACATTAATAAATAGAAAAGATTGTTCAGTAATAATTGTAGTCGTAAAGATTTAATCGAAGGCGTTCAATTAATTTTCGGACTGACTTACGAAAAAGTATGTTTGAAAAGACATTTTATATTACTAGATAGAAAAGGTACTTTAGCAGAATTACAGTGTCATCTAAGCTGTCTCATCAGTTATAAAGAGTAACCATGAATACTTATTTACGGTCCTATTACAATGTGTTTATGATGAGATAAAACTTTTTACTTTTCTGTTTTATTTTTCTTCCATTTAGTTATGCCTCTATTGTTCAAAATATTAGTACATTAATAAATAGAAAAGATTGTTCAGTAATAATTGTAGTCGTACAGATTTAATCGAAGGCGTTCAATTAATTTTCGGACTGACCTATGAAAAAGTATGTTTGAAAAGACATTTTATATTACTAGATAGAAAAGGTACTTTAGCAGAATTACAGTGTCATCTAAGCTGTCTCATCAGTTATAAAGAGTAACCATGAATACTTATTTACGGTCCTATTACAATGTGTGTATGATGAGATCAAACTTTTTACTTTTCTGTTTTATTTTTCTTCCATTTAGTTATGCCTCTATTGTTCAAAAGTTTAGTACATTAAAAAATAGAAAAGATTGTTCAGTAATAATTGTAGTCGTACAGATTTAATCGAAAGCGTTCAATTAATTTTCGGACTGACCTATGAAAAAGTATGTTTGAAAAGACATTTTATATTACTAGATAGAAAAGGTACTTTAGCAGAATTACAGTGTCATCTAAGCTGTCTCATCAGTTATAAAGAGTAACCATGAATACTTATTTACGGTCCTATTACAATGTGTTTATGATGAGATAAAACTTTTTACTTTTCTGTTTTATTTTTCTTCCATTTAGTTATGCCTCTATTGTTCAAAATATTAGTACATTAATAAATAGAAAAGATTGTTCAGTAATAATTGTAGTCGTACAGATTTAATCTAAGGCGTTCAATTAATTTTCGGACTGACCTATGAAAAAGTATGTTTGAAAAGACATTTTTATATTACTAGATAGAAAAGGTACTTTAGCAGAATTACAGTGTCATCTAAGCTGTCTCATCAGTTATAAAGAGTAACCATGAATACTTATTTACGGTCCTATTACAATGTGTTTATGATGAGATAAAACTTTTTACTTTTCTGTTTTATTTTTCTTCCATTTAGTTATGCCTCTATTGTTCAAAATATTAGTACATTAATAAATAGAAAAGATTGTTCAGTAATAATTGTAGTCGTACAGATTTAATCTAAGGCGTTCAATTAATTTTCGGACTGACCTATGAAAAAGTATGTTTGAAAAGACATTTTATATTACTAGATAGAAAAGGTACTTTAGCAGAATTACAGTGTCATCTAAGCTGTCTCATCAGTTATAAAGAGTAACCATGAATACTTATTTACGGTCCTATTACAATGTGTCTATGATGACATAAAACTTTTTACTTTTCTGTTTTATTTTTCTTCCATTTAGTTATGCCTCTATTGTTCAAAATATTAGTACATTAATAAATAGAAAAGATTGTTCAGTAATAATTGTAGTCGTACAGATTTAATCGAAGGCGTTCAATTAATTTTCGGACTGACCTACGAAAAAGTATGTTTGAAAAGACATTTTATATTACTAGATAGAAAAGGTACTTTAGCAGAATTACAGTGTCATCTAAGCTGTCTCATGAGTTATAAAGAGTAACCATGAATACTTATTTACAGTTCTATTACAATGTGTCTATGATGACATAAAACTTTTTACTTTTCTGTTTTATTTTTCTTCCATTTAGTTATGCCTCTATTGTTCAAAAGTTTAGTACATTAAAAAATAGAAAAGATTGTTCAGTAATAATTGTAGTCGTACAGATTTAATCGAAAGCGTTCAATTAATTTTCGGACTGACCTATGAAAAAGTATGTTTGAAAAGACATTTTATATTACTAGATAGAAAAGGTACTTTAGCAGAATTACAGTGTCATCTAAGCTGTCTCATCAGTTATAAAGAATAACCATGAATACTTATTTACTGTCGTATTACAATGTGTCTAAGATGAGATCAAACTTTTTACTTTTCTGTTTTATTTTTCTTCCATTTAGTTAAGCTTCTATTGTTCAACAGATTAGTAGATTGATAAATAGAAAATAATGTTAGAAAATAATTGTGCTCTTACATATTTAATCTGCATTATATACAGTCGTAGGCAGATGTAATCCATAAGGATAACTTACTATTCAGGGATTGTAGGATTAAAGTTTGATCAGTAGACTGTTTAGATTACTAACGGTAGTGAGGATTACTAAACTGTAATCCGTAGGCAATTGAACTCCAATGAATTAAAAACAATACATGTTCTAAAATGTCCCTAATTACATTTTCCTGAAATTTTTGGAATTCTGTAAATTACATAAATTTTTACCATTTTTATTTCGAAAATAAAAGTGGTGGTACTGTGAGTTTAGAATTCGAGCCGGCCAAAGTTCTAGAATTTAAATATCCTCCAAATTTCCAAATGAAACCAACGATGGTAACAGGAGAATAAAATATTTTGTTTCAAGTTGACTAGCTAAAACCCATTGCACAATTCTATTTGTAGTTATAAAGAGTAATCACTGATTTCTATTTACAGTTCTTTTGCAGTGAGAAACGAAGCTCTAAATTGTGATCAAACTTTTTATAATATTCCTTATTGTTCCTCAAATAAGTTATGCCTCCATTGTTTAAACGATTTGTACATTGATAAATAGAAAAGAATGTTAGGAAATAATTGTAATCTATAAATTGTTACATGTCTACATAACACTCTCTAAATTGTTACATATTTAATCTGCAGTATAACCAGATATAGGCAGATGTAATACATAAGGATGACAACTAACTGTTCAAGGATTGTAGGATAAAAGTGTGATCAGTATATATTGCCAGATTGTAGATATATTGTAGATATATTGTCAGTATATATTGCCAGATTGCCAGATTGTAGAGTGGACAACTTAACTGTAATCCGTAGTTATTTGAAGTCCAATGAAGGAAAAATAATTGATGTTCTAAATTGTCCTTGATTATATTTTCCCAAAAATTTTGAAATTTTGTAAAATTGCATATATTTTTACAATTTTTACTTCGAAAATAAAAGCGGTGGTATTTGAGTTGGAAAAGACAACAATATCGCAGCTGGAGGGTTGTAGGCTTTGACATTCGATCCGGGCAAAGAATCGTCGTTCTTATTAATCCATATTTCACCACACCAACTAAATATTTCTGTAAGATATTAAAACTTTATCTATATCATTAATGTGGTGTAACTAAGCATATAAAACCAAAATTTTGAAAAAATATTTTTAATTTTTTAAGCAATTGTCCTAAAAATAGGACAACGGTTCAATATACTACTAAAATTTAACAATTATCACTTACATTGTATTAGGCCGATTCATATCTGAAATTTGGGGAAACAGTCAAAGCAAAGTCCAAGACTACATTTTAAGCCTACTTTTGTTGGTTTTCTCTTGCAGTTCTTGAACTGGTATTTTTGGTATGAGATAATAGAAAAAGGATATCCGTTGTAGGATGCTAACATCTATAATTTATATACAAATTTTACAGGTTTATTTTTCATGAACTTCTTGCAATTGTACCTTCCAAAATAATTTGCAAAATATATTTTTGAACGAAAACACTCAGATACATTATTAGCTCTGTTTTTAAACTTCTAGTAATCTCCAAAATGTTTGAAAAAAATAATAATAGATATAAAATTAAAGATTAAATGATGACAATTTTTAAGGGGTTGCGGAAAATAGATTTTACAACACAATATAATTTGATTTCTGAATGTTTTTTGTTACTATGCTAAAGTTTGTCTATTTTAAAGGTGTTAAAAAATTACACTCATTAATTATTTATAACTTTATTATTAAATGGAATTATATTTACTGTCCTGTTTATAGGACAGCGGTCCAATATGGGTTAATAGAGTTTGCAACATGTAAAATAGGTTAGTGGTTGCAATGTCAACCAAATTCCCAAAAGAAACTTCTGGCAGTAACAGGAGAATAAAATATTGTGTTTCAAGTTGACTAGATAAATCACATTGCAAAACTTTATTGATTAAAGCTTTACATTTAAGACATAGGTATTTCCAATCTTTACATTGAAATTCATTGTAAAACACTACCGAAAGATATTTAGTTCTCTCTTCTTGATGAAATGGTAATTCTGTACAAGGTTTAATATTGAGATTTGTATATTAGTTTTTTTTTCATACTTTAAGGTTTGCACGGTGAATTTTATAATTATTATTATAAAGTACTAACGAAATTTCACAATATTTTCCTACAACAGCCTATTTCCTGTCTCAAAACTCCAAAAGACAACGTTATCCCCGAATGAAATTTATGTCTGTGTAGAAACGCTCTACTAGTAAGGAATTCGGTTTATAGTCACATAAGAAGATCACGTTTATTGGGACCCGATTTACAAAAGTAAAATATTTTCTCTATAGTCATAATCAATGAGATCAGCTGATAAATTCCCCAGTAAGCTCTTATGTTGTAATGAGGAAAACCTTAGCTAAATCTATTGATTTTCATGCTTAATAAACTTAATAAATTAGAGTACATATTCTCTTTTTATAAAATAGTACGTGTTTAAATTAATTTGCTAAATATTTTATGTTATTTTTATTCTTCCCATTATTTTCCCGGTAATAATTGATTTCTGTTTCAATTTTGATCTAACATATCGTCTGACATTCACACACTATATATTCTTTGAAAAATATAAAAAAAGCAAAATACAGCAGAGAGTTTTTATTGACAACATTTATAGTACACAGCTATTATTTCAATTATTTGGAAACAATCGACGTGTAATACAAAATAAAGGAAAGTTTGTAAAAACGGAACTGATGCTGTTTTGAGGAATGAAAATAAAAGAGAAATAAATAGGCGCATAGAAAAAAGCCGTAGAAGGTCTGGCAAAGGTATTATATACATTCAATGAAATACAAAGGTATTATAAAGATTTAATATCCGTATCTGGCGTATCCAAGACCTCCGAGGATTCCAAGACCGTATCCTCCATATCCATATCCGCCATATCCGAGGTTGTTGTAACCAAGACCATATCCTCCATATCCGAGGTTGTTGTATCCAAGACCGTATCCTCCATATCCAAGGTTGTTGTATCCGAGACCATATCCACCATATCCGAGTCCTACTCCACCAGCGTAGGGAGCATCAGAGACCATGAGGACTGCTGCTGGGTTCTGGTTGGCTGTTCCTGGTTCGTTGGTCTTGACCTGAGCTCTGAAACCACCATGATCGGCAACGTAGTCAACCTGCCTCTTGACACCCCTGTCGTCTGTGAATCCGTAGCTTCCCTTCACGGCGTGGCCACCGTTGCCTTCCTCCTGCCTGTACTGTTCACCGTGCTTGTCCTTGATGTCATAACCAAACTTGTAAGGTTTAGGCGCATAATGGACTGGCTCATGAATCTAAAATTCGAAACTTCAATTAAGCTATTACATAAGATCCCATACATTTAAAAACATTAGTAGCTTATATACTACTACAAGGAATCAAGAATTTTAATGCAGAGCTTTTGATTCATTTGGTTCAATATAATTGATAAAAATTCGGTAAACTCTTTTACATAGTTCTTATATTTAATGGATGTGTACAGTTAGATGAAAGAAACATGATTATAAAAATTGCATAAAGCCCAGTTAAATACTTGTAACCATTATAGAATTGGTACATCCTATTTCTTCCCAGTAATAAAATTGTAAATGACATTTCCTATTTGATTACAATATAAAAAGTGATAGAATGTTATAAACAGTAGGTCCTTGTTTCATTAGTTTTCTTGAGCTAAACAGTAAGAAGTAGAGGTCGAAATCAAACCAAACCCCAAGTCTTCACTTGCCGGCAAGGCATCTTGCAACTCCGTGAAGAGAGGCTAAAGTCGTCAAGACAAAAACCTTACCCGTTTTTACTTATATTTGCCTGACTATTGCGAAAAAATTTCGGCAATATTTCTTGTAATTACATTTTAATTAATATTTTTCATTAATTTTTCTTTCGTTTATTCGTGTTCGTTTCAGTCATGTAAATTTTTTTCTGTCTTTAAATAATAGTACTTTAGCTTTTTTCAAAGATATTTCAGTTGAAACGTCCTGCTATAACAGCCTGAAAACAAAATATTCGCCTTCATAATTAATGCTATTAAGGACAAAAGTGAGTATCCACATATAAGAAGAGAAGATGTAACGATCCTAATTCTATTTGTTACAGTTAAATTTTAAGCTGTTGCTGTAAAAACATCACAATATTCAAAAATCAATCTGAAGCAAGAAAATAAAGTAGCTATTTCAAGCTTCTATTCATCTTTTTGAAAAATATGCGAGGTGCAGCAAGTAGCCCACCATATAAACTCTGTGACTTGCCATAAAAGTTCTTTTTTCAGATTTGTATTTAATCTGTATGATTTCTTTTGAAAAAGAAAAATAGTTCTAATTGACTAAAATACATTTTTTGATCCTGATTAAAATTACAGTAGAAGTATTGTAATTGAGTCGCTTTGAAAAAACACCAAAACTCAAGGGGGTTACGTACTGGAAAAATATGGGAATCCCTCATTTAAAGAACTTTATCATAGGAAGTGACTAAACAAAAGTGAATGCTTAAGTATGCTCTCGGCATTTGGAAATGTATGATTTCCTGTCATTTTATATAATGCATTATGCAATCAAGGTATTTTTGAATGTGCTTGTACTTACGGGCAGACTTGCTGCTGCAATGCCGAATAAGGCGACTAGTGCAAGGACCTATAAGAAAAGAAAAACATATAAATTTATAGTAAAAAATCATTAAATAGTTTAGCTTTATTACACATCATAATATTAGGGCCAGACGTAAATTTATAGGGACACATAACCTTTAAACGCTATGTACAAATTGTAATGTTTTTGATCGACTCTTATCTGATGAAATATATAAGAAAACTACATGACATTTTTACAGTGTACAATGTATTATTGTCACTTCTTAGTAAAAATTTATTCGAATTAAAAAATAATTAAAAGATGAAAGATTATACTTACAATGCTGGAAAAATTACAAAGCCGATAGAAAAATTTATAAACTTCAAAAAAAAGTAATGGAATTGTTGTTAACGCAAATTCTATTTTTATTTGCATGATAAACATCGTAATAATACACATAAACTTTGTTTAGAAAAATGGAAGAGGAAACATAAGTTATGCTAAATTATTACAACAGGTTAAAAACAAAAAAAAATATTTAAAGTCAATGGTTCTAGCCTTTATTAAGCAGGTCGCCTTGAAAGTTTAGGTAAATGCAACGTGTTACGTGAATTCATTTTGTATTTGGTGTGTAGAAGTTATTAATGAAATAATTTTTATTTTTAGTTAATTGTAGCATATAATATATTTAATATATATGATTAAAATTTCATAAATGTCTGATCTTTTGTTTCTTAATTATTTCATGTTTTCAAGCAACTTTATAATTTTTTTCACCACTGTATAAGTACTTTTAAAATAATATCATAGTTACTACAACCATGCAGTGTTTATTGAATTCTATCTAATAATCTTCTTTGATAATTCGGACAGACTGTAGTATTTTCTTCTAGATTTTAAATTTTTTAAAAGTTTTAAATAAATATCTATAATATTTTAGGGGTACTACTATTTTAATGTAATTAAGTATTGATATTTTTTTAAGATTATCGTCAATTTAATATAAAATTATAGATTCTACCCTCCGCGTTTAGAAATTCTCATGGTTAAGGTATTTTCAAGTTTTCTTTTGATGAATATTTTATGTTATTTTATAAATGTACTATTTGTTGAAAATGAAATGAACTTATATGAAATTATGTTATTATTATTGAATGAATAATTTGAAACATTACATATTTTTTTTAAAGTTAAAGTTTTTAAATGGTATAGTGAAATATTGATTTTAAAAGGAAATTAAAAATAGCTATTACAAGAAACATTTTAAGCCTGTAAAGGTATTTTCCCTACAATAAAGAGTTATTAATGCTTAAAGATCTTAAACTTTCTAAATTAGAGAACATTTTTGTTTCTTTCGTCAACTTTGAGCTAATACTGTTCCTTCGAAAACCCTAAGTATATATAGTCATTAACAGGTGTAGTATTCATAAAAAATTTTGTCAAATGTCTTAGACTTAAAATATAATTAGTTAAAACTATCATTTTTATTAGTGGGGATTTTAAAAGATGTTATGGAGCTTACTAGAAGCGCGCAAAATTTGCTAAATTATATCAAATATTCTTCTTCTATATATCTGACATATTTTTATGCTTGACAATAATAGTGTTAAAAAATCTATAAACTATTTTATTTCTTCTGTATTTTAAAAATTTTAAAGTTAAAAATTTATAATATTTTAATGATATCAAGATTTTAAAGTATGCAAGTATATGAGATTTTTGGGAATTAGATATACGTGCTTAGAAAGTTTTCTTAAGGGAAAGGGAATTTCATATTTTTCTATGGTGTATAGTTATTTTACAAATGTACTATTTAAAATGAAAAGGTACACATTTTATAGAGTTAGAACGTTATTAAAGGTATTATTAAATATTCATTTTACAAGGAGCATAAAAATAGATATTATAACGAAGATTTTAAGCCTGTAAAGTACTATCCCTTTAAATGTTAATAGTTCGTAAAATTTCTTACCTTAGAGAACATTTTAGTTTCTTTCGTCAGCTATGAGCGAATACTGTTCCTTCGAAAACCCGAGGTATATATAGTCATTACGAGGTGTAGTATTGATAAAGAATTTGAAATCAAAAGTCACGCCTTAACGGTTTCACATTCCAATGTCAAAATTCCATCTTGTTTTACGAAATAAGAGAATGAAAGTCATAATCACAAAGGCATTTAGCGGCTAGGCAAAACGACAATAAAGAATGCTGGTCCATATCCTTCAAGTTCAAGATCAAATTCTAGGGCAACCTTGTAACACCGTATTCTATTTATGAAGAATAATTTTTTTTTTATGTTAAAGTTTGGTCTCATTTGTTTCCCTATTTTAGACAGATTTCCGGGCTATTTGTGATACCAAAGCATCAAATTGTTTTCACAAAAGCAAAAAATGTGCCATTGACAAGCATTCAGAACTGATTTGTTTAACCCGAGAATTCTATCCCTCGAATACTTATGGTAACTCTTCGTCTCCAAGAGAGAATGTGGGTAAAAAGGTTTAAAACTTATTTTAGATGGTAAAGAAAATAAAATTATTCCAGAAGTAGATGATTTTGCTATTATCTATCATTAAGAAGACAAAACAGTAAAATTTATATTTTCATTGCATATTTAAACATGATTTTACTGGTCTTCGATTTATACTTTGGAACATGTTAAACAAATTGCTCTTCATTTTTCAAAATTTGCATGTATAAAATTCTCAGATTTTCTTATTTTTAAGATACGATTATTCAAATATTTGAATGTTCGTATACAATTATAAAAGTTTACTTATAATTCTCCTTATTGATCTTGAGAATTATAATTCAGTAAGAGGTTTCCGTATCCATGTCTTTACTTAGCTTTACCACGAATATAATTAATAATAAAATTTTTTTTGAGAGCAATATTAATAACTTAAATTGTGCATCAAATAAACTAAATTTATCATATCAGAAACAACGGATTGATGTTGTCTATATGTTTTGTTTTCTCTACTGTGTAAGACATTAGATTGTGGGTCGAACTATAGCCGATTGGTTAGGGTGCTGGCCTTCGGTACCGGAGTTCGTGGGTTCGAATCCCACTGTGGCATGGTTGTACGTATCTGTTCGGAATCGGCTTTAAGCTGTAGGTCCCGGTCTCACTAGCCTTCGTGTTGCAAAAAAGTAGACTGTAGCACTTCAAACCAAACCATTACAATGTGGTGGATGTAGTTTTTTCCCCACTCGCGCTTGATCCCGGAGGCTATAAACTTTGTGGTTGGTAGAGATTATGGGTAACTTCAATCCTAAATGCAATATTCCAAACATTCTACTTCTAATTATTTTCCCTTATACTAGATACATTTATACGTACGTAATGACTTTATAGCAAATCTAATCAAATTTTATTCAAGTATGGTCATAATGGATTTCTAAACCTTTTTGTGAGTACTTTCAGGCGCGAAAGCAAAATTATACAAAATCAATCTAGCCATAGTCAAAATGGCTGTTACCGTTGAAATATGAGCACCAAAAGTTTTTGCCATTAGAATCCTACCTTAACTCTGTACAAGGAATAAAAACTTGCAAACTATTTGGTTAAAACGATATTCTGTAAATCTTTTTACATGATTCTTTTAAGTTAAATTCAAAAAGTCTCAGACGCTTGCTTGACTGGAGAAGAAGCCGCATATTGAAGTATATATTAAACAAGTATATTTAAATACTTATGAATAAAATATAATTTAAAAAAAAAGCTTTTTTATATGGTTAATATTCTTCTGTGCTATCGAGGAACAATTAAAAGACTTAAAGTAAATGCACCGTTAATATATTTCTTGTCTGTAATTTATAAGTATATTAAGAACAATATGGGTTCCCAATGCTTTTATTTTTTGCATGGAATTTTTCATTGTTCCCTGGTAGCAAAGAAGAAAAATTGTTTAATATAAAATAATTTAATTTTTTTAATAAAATTAAAATTAAATAAGTTTTTTAATAAAAAATAATTTATTTTTATTTTAGGCTAGTTTTTAAAAGGTAGCGAGTTTAAAAAATACTATTTTCTACTTACTTTCATTTTATAATTTCCTGTTTGGGTGAAATATTGCTGCCAAATATTCATCCATTATACTTACTGTACACTGTTTACCAATAAGTATTTGGACACCTCTGATAGAAAAGAAAAAATAACTTTATTCAAAATCAATAGTTGGTAGAGACTCCGCGAGAGGCAATTACAGCGTGAACCCTCCAAGGCATACTTTCCACAAGTCTTTGTATTACAGCTAGTGATATTGTCTTTCACTCGGCTTGGAGTAGACATACAAGTTCCTTCACCGATTTTGGACGGGTTGTGCACCCCTTAATTCGGCGATATAACTCGTCCCAGAGTTTCTCGACAGGGTTCAGGTCTGTGTTCTGCGCAGGCTATTCCATTCGATGAACTCCATTGGCACCATACCAAGTCTTGGTTAACCTCGAAACATGACAACTGGCATTGTAATCCTGAAAATCACAGGGATCCAACCCGTAAAACTGCCATAACATAGGAAGTACATTGTCATCCAAAATAGTGCAGTAGGCATCGGCATTGACCTTACCATGAATGAGGACCAAGGGTCCCAGTTCATACCAGGAGAAACACCCTCAGACCATAATTCTACCTCCACCGGAGTTGAATGTTGGCACAATGCTTTCTGGCAGTAGACGTTCTCCAAGCAGATGCCAGACCCAAAACCTGCCATCCGAACGGTAAAGGGTGAACCTTGATTCGTCTCTTCAAAGAACCCGTTTCCACTGAACTACGGTCGAATTTCTATGTGCTCTGCACCACATTAACCGAGCAGCGCGATTGTACTTTGTGATCAAAGGTTTATGAGCAGCAGCACGACCATGAAAACCAAGCAGATGTGCTTCTTTACGGATGGTATTCATTGAAACCATACTCCCCAGATGCCTGTGAAACTCCTCGCGGATGAGGGCCATCAGTTGGGTGCGATTCTTCCGAATTTCACCAGACTGCATTCATTGGTCTCTATCTCCCAGTTTCGACTAATGACGATGCTGTTTTCTACACGATGTATACCGGCGGAGGCCGGGACGTAACTCAGGACCGCAGCTATCGTCATTTCCATAGGTGTCTAAATACTTATTGGTACACAGTGTATAATTTAAGTGAATAGTACCACAGCCAAAGATGAAGCCATTATTTCTTATGAATTAATGTTTTTAATAATTTGTAAATATATAATTAATTTATCTGCAATGATGTAATTTTTGAGTATCATTCATATACTGTTTTATCGAAGATATGTGATTGTTCAAAATTTCAGCTATATTAAACATTGGAAGCTTAGTCAAAAATCAGTTATAGGATTTCCCGACAGAAACTCATTGATAATTAAAGGAAAGCTTAAACAAAGCAGACGGACAGTTAGATGACGATAGATTCTGTATTTCTTTTAACATTTTACATTGCTATAAATAATATATGACAAAGTTATAATCAGTAAAATTACAAAAAAATCTAACTTATACAAAATATTCGCTTCCGTATATACGTTTTCAACAAGTCTGAACATTTCAACTATGTGACACCAATTCTTATCAAGGACTTATTTGAATTTGACATAAAATGTGAGGGCGAAATATATAAAAAGAATCCTTAAAAATTTAGGATATGTATTTAAAGCATTTAGGATATGTATTTAAAGCATTTTTTTTTATTTAGGAGCATCATATGAGGTTCAGGTGCAAAAGAGTGTTAAAATAAGATTAACTGTTTGGAAACAGATATTTTAAAGATGTAAACTAAAAGATAATGACTTTAACCCTTTAAAGGTCAAGATTAAAAATTCTTTCAGATTTAACAGAGTTAAGTTATAAAAGTTGTCTGTGAAATTTATAAATAGGAAACATATGAAAACAAATTTTACATTCCGTTGGGAGGTAGGATTTTTTTTTTGGGGGGGGGACAGAGGGGAGAGAATGGGGATAATTGTGAAACCTTTCCCTTTTACAGCATGAATGTTTTAATAAGAGTTTTTAAAAATTAATTATTTTGGAAGAACAATGTATAATTATCGTCAAAATGATGTAACAAATAGATAACTACACAGTTTTTCATTGTTCTTTTTGGTAGGTGTTTTTATTTGAAGTTATAATGAGAAAAATCAAATTCGAGATCTTTCATGTATTTATTTTTAACTAATATATTTCAAAGGTAAAAATAAATTATGAAAAATTATATTATCTATTACTACATCAAAGAGTCAATAACACAGAATCTTCCAGGTGTTTTTAAAAAGAAGAGAAAGAAGTATTAATATGTGGTTTCGTTGTGAAAACACTGCCCGTTAACCCTTTAAAAGTCACTAAAATAAATTAGTGGGAATTTAATGTAATTTGTTTATAAATGTTATCTATAAGCCTTGTATATGTAAAATATATAAAAATTTTTTACATTCCTTAGAAGGGTTTACCTTAGACTATACCAAATTAGGGTTTGAGAAGTGGTTTAACTGACTAATCCCTGCCCTTGTACAGCTTGAACATTATGCCTTTTTAAAACTTTAACTATACTGGAAGAACAATAAATGATTATCCTTAAACTGGTATAATAAATAAATAGCTAAACAAATAAAAAGTGTTGTTTGTATAGACACTTTTATTTGATGTCATAAGTAAGATAAATTGAATCTGACTTCTCAATTACAGAAAGTTTAAATACATATATTTTAATAGAAAAAAATTAATAAGTCAAACATAGAACTATCATCTGTTATATATTTAAAATATCAAAAATATAATATATATAAAATGTATAATATATATATATATATATATATATATATATATTATATATATATATATATATATATATATATATATATATATATATATATATATATATATATATATATATATATATTATATATATATATATATATATTATATATATATATATATATATATATATATATATATATATATATATATATATATATATATATATATATATATATATATATATATATATATATATATATATATATATATATATATATATATATATATATATATATATATATATATATATATATATATATATATATATATATATATATATATATATATATATATATATATACTCGAAAACTCATCCATGTCTCCAAAAATTTTTTTTGAATTGCAAAAGCTCTTGATTCTACATCATTGTTTTCCATATATCACAGATGTATGAGATTGGAGCCGTAAATAATTAGAAAAAGATAAAATAAAGTACTCCAAAAAGTAAAGTTTAAAAAAAAAGATGTTTAATAGGTGGTTTTGCTACAAAACCACTGTCCGTTAAAGGGTTAAAGGGTTAATAAAAATTAAGATGTAAATAAAGTAACAAAGAGTAATACATGAATGTAAAAAAAAGAAGCGTTACTATGAACAATCTTCAGTATGTTTCGTTACTGTTAGGGGAAAAATAATTTACCAACGTTAGTGAATAGTTATGGTGATAATAGAAAAATTTTGTGAATAGCAAAAAGGATAAATAACTATTCAAGGAATGTAGGATAAAAGTTTGATCAGTAGACATTTTAGATTGCTAGATTGTAGTGCGGATTACCTAACTGTAATCCGTAGTTATTTGAAGTCCAATGAAGGAAAAATATTCCATGTTGTAGACTGCCTTTAATTATATTTTCCCGAAAATTTTGAAATTTTGTGAAATTACATAAATGTTTACAATTTTTACTTCGAATAAAATAAAAAAAAAAGCCATGGTATTTGAGTTGGAAAAAACAGCTGTATCGTAGATGAAGGTTTGTGGTTTAGGACTCGAGTCGGACAAAGTGCCATCGTTTCCATTATCCACAAATTCCCAAAAGAAACCTCTATAACGGGAGAATAAAATATTATGTTTCATGTTGACTAGCCAAAACACATTTTACAACTATATTTATTAAAGCTTTACATATAAGAGAGAGATGTATTTCCAATTCTTTTTATCCACACTAATATTGAAATTCACCGTGAAACACTACCGAAAGACATCTAGTTCTCTCTTGTTGATGAAATGGTATTTCTGTACAAGGTTTAATATTGAGATCTGCATATTAGTTTTATTTCATACTTTAATGTTTGCACGGTGACTTTTTATTATTATTATTATAAAGTACTAACTAAATTTTACAATTTTGTCCTACAACTGCCTATTTCCTGTCTTAAAACTCCAAAAGACATAGTTCTGAAAGAATGAAATTTATGCCTGTGTAGAAACGTTCTACTGATGAGGAATTGTGTTTCTTGTGCCGGATCCCATTTATTCAGAAGGGATTTCCAAAAGTAATATATAATCAGTGAGATCAGATGATAAATTCTATAGTAAACTCGTATATTGTAATAGTGAAACACTGTGCTAAATCTATTGATTTTCATGCTATATAAATATTAATAAATTAGAGTACACATTCTCTTTTTATAAAATAATATATGTTTAAATTAATTTGCTAAAAATTTTATGCTATTTTTATTTTTCCCATCATCTTCTCGGTAATAATTGAATTTTCTTTCCTCTTGTCTAACTTATACTTTATACTTATTGTCTGACATTCACAAGCTATATATTCTTTGAAAAATATAAAAAAGGCAAAATACAGCTGAAGGTATTTATTGAGAACATTTATAGTACACAGCTATTATTTCCAATTATCTTGAAACAATCGATGTGTAATACAAAATAAAGGAAATCTTGTAAAAACGAAACTGATGCTGTTTTGAGGAATGAAAATAAAAGAGAAATAAATAGGCACATAGAAAAAAGCCGTAGAAGGTCTGGCAAAGGTATTATATACATTCAATGAAATACAAAGGTATTATAAAGATTTAATATCCGTATCTGGCGTATCCAAGACCTCCGAGGATTCCGAGACCGTATCCTCCATATCCATATCCGCCATATCCGACGTTGTTATATCCAAGACCATATCCTCCGTATCCGAGGTTGTTGTATCCAAGACCGTAACCTCCATATCCAAGATTGTTGTATCCGAGACCATATCCTCCGTATCCGAGACCTACTCCACCAGCGTAGGGAGCATCAGAGACCATGAGGACAGCTGCTGGGTTCTGGTTGGCGGTTCCTGGTTCGTTGGTCTTGACCTGAGCTCTGAAGCCACCATGATCGGCAACGTAGTCAACTTGCCTCTTGACACCCCTGTCGTCGGTGAATCCGTAGCTTCCCTTCACGGCATGACCACCGTTGCCTTCCTCCTGTCTGTACTGTTCACCGTGCTTGTCCTTGATGTCATAACCAAACTTGTAAGGTTGGGGTGCATAATGGACTGGCTCGTGAATCTAAAATTCGAAACTTCTATTAAGCTATTACATAAGATCTCATACATTTAAAAATATTAATAGCTTATATACTACTACAAGGATTCAAAAATTTTAATGTTAAAATATTGATCCATTCTTCCTAAAATAATTAATAGAAATTCGGTAAAAATGATTAAATTCTTTTACCCAGTTCTTATATATAATGGATGTATACAGTTAGATAAAAGAAACATGATTATAAAAATTGCAGAAAGCTCAGTTTAACCATTATAGAATTGATACATCTAATTTTACCAGTAATAAAATTGATATCTAAGAGAAATTTTCGATTTGGTAATAATAAAAAAAGTGATAGAATGTTATAAGTAGGAGGTCCTGGTTTCATTAGTCTTCTTGAGCAAAACAGTAGGCTGTAGAGCTTGAAATGAAACCAAACCCAAAGTCTTCACTCGCCTTCAAGGCACCCTGCAAAGCCGTGAAGAGAGGCTAGAGTAGCCAAGAAAAAAACCTTGCCTGTCTTTACATGATACTGAAAGCTTGCGGTGAATACTCGGCCATATTTCTTATAATTATACTTTAATTTATATTTTTCATTAATTTTTCTTTCGTTTATTCATTTTCGTTTTTCTTCGTTAATTTTTCGTTTTTTAAAATAGTAGTCGCTTAACTTTTTTCGAAGAGATTTCAATTGAAACGTCCTGCTATAACAGCCTGAGAACAAAATTTTCGTCTTCATAATTAATGCCGTTTAGAACAAAAGTGAGTATCTACCTATAAGAAGAGAATACGTAACGGTTCTAATTTTATTTGTTACAGTAAAAGTTTTAGCTGTCGCTGTAAAAACATCGCAATATCATTCAAAAATCAATCTGAAGCAAGAAAAGAGTGTAACTGGATCAGACCTGGCAACTGCTAAGCAAAAATAGTAGTTTCTATGAATTTAGCAAGTAATTACGATCGTACGAAAATCGTTCAATAAAATACAATTTTTCGTCATAAAATATATACAAGAATAAAAATTACATCGCATCCGGAATATTAAAATAAATTAATACATTTTCGAAAGCGATATAAGGAAATCCGAAAAAAACTTTTCCGATCAATTTTCATGTAACCAAGGTGCGATACCACAGTCTATCAAAGGTAAAAATTTTTGGATTAAAAATTAGAATTTTTGTCTGATAATATTCTTTATGATGTAATTGTATATTTTTGTGTTCTTCCTTCAGTATATTTCTGAGAATTTTTAAAAATTATTATTTCTTACTATTAAAATGTCAAGGTCTGCAATAACATTTAAATACAACTAAAATAAATCTAAATAAAATACTTCATCTAACTTTTTATGGGGGTTTTCAATTCAAAAATTTAGATAATTGTATATGATATTTTGACAATGAAATATTATCTAATTGAAATTTTATATGGGATTTTAAATACTTTAGTAGAATTGATCATTTTGTTTGAGCAGTAAACATACACATAATCATTTATTATATACATTGTGTTATAGCACGCGTGTGATTGTGTGATTGCCCAGGATTTATACCTAAAAATCGCTATCCAATCTATGTCACAAATTACTGTGCTACTATTTTTGATTTCAAAAATTGTGAAGTATTTTTAATATTCAAAAGTTGGCAGGTATGAGCTAGATCCAGATATTTTTCTTCGGCGTTTTGAAAAAAATTTGGGGTATAGCAGGTATGCCCATCATATAAACTCTCTGACTTGCTGCAGGAAGTCTTTTTTCAGATTTGTATTTAATTTGTATGAGTTTTTGTTAAACAGAAAAATAGTTTTAATTGACTAAAATACTGTTTTTGTGCTTTATTATCATAACAGTAAAAATATTTAATTGAGGCACCCTGAAAAAACACCAAAATTTAGGGGGGATGAGTACTGGAAAAACATGGGAATCAAAGAATTCTATGATAGGAAGTGACTAGATAAAAGTAAATACTAAAGTATGCTCTCGGCATTTGCCAATGTATGATTTCCTATGATTTACATTTAATGCATTATGCAATAAGATATTTATGAATGTGTTTGTACTTACGGGCAGACTTGCTGCTGCAATGCCGAATAAGGCAACTAGTGCAAGAACCTATAAGAAAAGAGAAACATATAAAATATTTTAAAAAATCCTTAAATAGTTCAGCTTTATTATACATCATAATATTAAGTCCACACGTGATTATAAAGGCACACCTAACTTTATAACATTCGAGTACAAATCTTTTTGATTGACTCATATCAGATGAAATATATAAGAAAAATACTTGACAATTTTGCAGTATATAATAAATTATTGACACTACACAGCAAAAATTTATTCGAATTAAAAGATAATTAAATAAAACTATTATGCCTACAGTGCTGAAAAAATTATGATGCCGATAGAAAAATTTAGAAAAGTTAAAAAGTTATGAAATTATTGATAATTCATTGTATTTTTATTTGCCTGATTAACATCGTAATAATAGAGATAAACTTTATTTAGAAAAATGGAAGGGAAACATACGTTATGCTAATTTATTATAACAGGTCAAATATAACTTACAAAAAGTTATAAAGTTCTAGTCTTATTTGACATAATGCCGGACTTGAGAAAACAGATCGCCTTGAAAGTTTATGTAAATGTATACGTGTTACGTGCCTTCATTTTGTATTTGGTGTGTTGAAGTTATTGACGAACTTATTTTTACCTTTACTTCCTTGTACCATATAATATTCATGTATGAAATTTCATAAACGTCTGATCTCCTGTTTCTTAATTATATCATATTTTCACGTGACTTTATAATTTTTTCCACCACTGCATAAATCCTTTAGATTTAAAATAATATCATGGTTACTACAACCATGCAAAGTTTATTAAATTCTATACTATATTCTTCTTTGATAATTCGGACAGACTTTATACTTGACAATTATTTGAAAAATATAAAAACTATTTAATTTTCTTCTAGATTTTAAACTTTTTAAAGTTTTAAATTAAAAATCTCTAATAATTTAGGAATACTACTATATTAATGTACCTAAGTATGGATACTTTTATAAGATTATCGTCAGATTAATATAAAATTTTAGATTCTATCCCCCGTGTTCAGAAATTCATCATACGGTTAAGGCATTTTCAAGTTTTCTTTTGATGAATATTTTTTGTTATTTTATAAATATACTATTTGTTGAAAATGAAATTAACTCATATGAAATTATGTTATTATTATTGAATGAATAATTTGAAACATTACATATTTTTTTAAAGTTAAAAGTTTTTAAATGTTGTAGTGAAATATTGATTTTACAAGGAGAATAAAAATAGCTATTATAAGAAACATTTTTAAGCCTCTAAAGTTACTTTCCCAACAATAAAGAGTTATTAATGCTTAAGGTTCGTAAACTTCTTACCTTAGAGAACATTTTTGTTTCGTTCTTCAGCTGTGAGCGAATACTGTTTCTTTCGAAAACCCGAGGTATATATAGTCATTACTAGGTGTAGTATTCATAAAGAATTTGGCAAATGTCTTAGAATTAAAATATAATTAGTTAAAATTATGATTTTTATTAGTGGGTTTTTTAAAAGGTGTTATGGAGCTTACTACAAGCGGGCAGATTTTGCTAAAATATATCAAATATTCTTCTTCTATATATCTGACTGACTTTATACTTGACAAAAATAGTGTTAAAAATCTATAAACTATTTTATTTCTTCTACATTTTAAAAATTTTAAAGTTAAAAATTTATAATATTTTAATAACATTAAGATTTTAAAGTATGTAAGTATAGAATATTTTTGTGCATTTGATATAAAACATACGTGCTTAGAAAGTTTTCTTAAGGGAAAGGGAATTTCATATTTTTCTATGGTGTATAGTTATTTTACAAATGTACTATTTAAAATGAAAAGGTACATATTTTTTTAGAGTTAGAAAGTCATTAAAGGTGTTGCTAGATAATATTGAATGAATTAAATACAACATTACATATTTTTTTAAAGTTAAAGGTTTTTAAATGTATAGTGAAATATTGATTTTTACAAGGAGCATAAAAATAGCTATTATGACGAAGATTTTAAGCCTGTAAAGGTACTATCCCTTAAAATGCTAAAAGTTCGTAAATTTCTTACCTTAGAGAACATTTTCGTTTCGTTCGTCAGCTGTGAGCGAATACTGTTTTTCTGAAACCCCGAGGTATATATAGTCATTACGAGGTGTAGTATTGATAAAGAATTTGAAATCAAAAGTCACGCCTTAACGGTTTCACATTCCAATGTCAAAATTCCATCTTGTTTTACGAAATAAGAGAATGAAAGTCATAATCACAAAGGCATTTAGCGGCTAGGCAAAACGACAATAAAGAATGCTGGTCCATATCCTTCAAGTTCAAGATCAAATTCTAGGGCAACCTTGTAACACCGTATTCTATTTATGAAGAATAATTTTTTGATGAAATGTTTACTAATTCTTGTGCTTAAATTTGTTCTTATTTGTTTCCCTATTTTAGACAGATTTCCGGGCTATTTGTGATACCAAAGCATCAAATTGTTTTCACAAAAGCAAAAAATGTGTCATTGACAAGCATTCAGAATTGATCTGTTTAACTCGAGAATGCTACCCTTTGCAATACTTATGGTAACTATTCTTTTCCATGACAAAATGTGCATAAGAAGGCTTAAAACTTATTTTAGATGTTTAATAAAATGAAATTATACTTGAAGTAAATGATATAATATTTATCTATCTTTTAGAAGACAAATATAGTTTATTTTTAATGCCATAATTAGACATTATTTTAGTGGTCTTGGAATCATGCTTTGGAACATGTTAAAAAAATTGTACTTCATTTTTTTAACATATCGCGCCATAACGGTTTCACATTCCAATGTCAAAATTCCATCTTATTTTACGATATAGGGAAATGAAAGTCATAATCACAAAAACATTTAACGGCTAGGTGACAATAAAGAATGCTGGTCCATATCCTTCAAGTTCAAGATCAAATTCTAGGGCAACCTTGTTACACCGTATTCCATTTACGAAGAATAATTGTTTGATGAAATGTTACTAATTTTTCAGTGTAGGTTTGGTCTCATTTGTTTCCCGATTTTAGACAGATTTGTGGGCTATTTGTGATATAAAATTCTCAACTTGTTTTCCCAGAAGACAAGAATGTGTCAATGACAAATATTCAGAATTGATTTATTTTAAATGATATTATATTTCCATATGTTTAAGAAGACAAAAAAGTATGGTTTATTTTTTATTGCTATAATTAGACAATATTTTAATGGTCTTCGAATGATTCTTTGGAAAATGTTAAAAAAAAATTCCATCTTGTTTCACGAAATAAGAAAATGAAACTCATAATCACAAAGACATTTAGCAGCTAGGCAAAACGACAATAAAGAATGCTGCTCGATATCCTTCAAGTTCAAGATCAAATTGGAGGGCAGCCTTGTGACACCATATTCTATTTATGAAGAATAATTTTTTTTTTATGTTAAAGTTTGGTCTCATTTGTTTCCCTATTTTAGACAGATTTCCGGGCTATTTGTGATACCAAAGCATCAAATTGTTTTCACAAAAGCAAAAAATGTGTCATTGACAAGCATTCAGAACTGATTTGCTTAACCCGAGAATTCTATCCCTCGAATACTTATGGTAACTCTTCGTCTCCAAGAGAGAATGTGGGTAAAAAGGTTTAAAACTTATTTTAGATGGTAAAGAAAATAAAATTATTCCAGAAGTAGATGATTTTGCTATTATCTATCATTAAGAAGACAAAACAGTAAAATTTATATTTTCATTGCATATTTAAACATGATTTTACTGGTCTTCGATTTATACTTTGGAACATGTTAAAAAGTGTGCACTTCCTTTTTCAAAATTTGCTTGAATAAAATTCTCAGATTTTCTCATTTTTATGATACGATTATTCAAATATTTGGATGTGTGTATATGATTATAAAAGTTTATTTATAGTTCTTCTTATTGATCTCTAGAAATATAATACAGTAAAAGGCTTCCGTATCCATGTCTTTACTTAACTTTACCACGAATATAGTTATTAATAATAATTTTTTTTATATCTATATTAATAACTCAAAAGCTGCATCAACTAAACTAAATTTATCATATCAGAAATAACGGATTGATGCTGTCTGTGTGCTGTGTTTTCTCTGCTATGTGAGACATTAGAATGTAGGCTGAACGATGGCCGATTGGTTAGGGTGCTGGCCTTCGGTACCGGAGTTCGTGGGTTCGAATCCCATTGTGGCATATATGTTCGTACCTTTCGGAATAGGCATTAAGCTGTAGGTCCCGGTCTCATTAACCCTCGTGTTGCAAAAAAGTAGTCCGTAGCACTTCAAGCCAATCTATTACAATGTGGTGGATGAAGTTTTTTCCCCACTTGCGCTTGTTCCCGGAGGCTATAAACTTTGTGGTTGGTAGAGATTATGGGTAACTTGAACCCTGAATGCAAAATTCCAAACATTCTACTCCTAATTATTTTCAGTTATTCGAGATACATATATGCGTACGTAAAGACGTTATAGCAAATCTAATCAAATTTCATACAAGTATAGTCAAAATGTATTTCTAAAGCTTTATGTGCGTACTTTCAGGCGTGAATGCAAAATTAATCCAAAATCAATCTAGCCATGGTCAAAATGGCTGTTACAGTTGAAATATGAGCACTAAAACTTTTCGCGATTAGAATCCTACCTTAACTCCGTACAAAGAGTAAAAGCTTGCAAGCTATTTGGTTAAAACGATATTCTCAATCATGTTTTTAACACGATTCTTTTAAGTCAAATTCAAAAAGTCTCAGACGCTTGCTTGACTGGAGAAGAAGCCGCATATTGAAGTATATAATAAGCAAGTATATTTAAATACAGATGAATAAAACATAATTTAAAAAGAAAACCTTTTTTATATGGTTAATATTCTTCTGTGCTATCAAGGAACAATTAAAAGACTTAAAGTAAATGCACCGTTAATATATTTCTTGTCTGTAATTTATAAGTATATTAAGAACAATATGGGTTTCCAATGCTTTTATTTTTTGCATGGAATTTTTCATTGTTCCCTGGTAGCAAAGAAGAAAAATTGTTTAATAAAAAATAATTTAAGTTTTTTAATAAAATTAAAATTAAATAAGTTTTTTAATAAAAAATAATTTATTTTTATTTTAGGCTAGTTTTTAAAAGGTAGCGAGTTTAAAGAATACTATTTTCTACTTACAAGAAACCTGTATAACGGGAGAATAAAATATTATGTTTCATGTTGACTAGCTAAAACGCATTTTACAACTTGATTGATTAAAGTTTTACATATAAGAGAGAGGTATTTCCACTTATTATTATCCACACTTATATTGAAATTCCTTCTGAAACACTACCGAAAAACATTTAGTTCTCTCTTGTTGATGAAATGGTATTTCTGTGCAATGTTCAATATCGAGATTTGCATATTAGTTTTATTTTATACTTTAATGTTAGCACAGTGAATTTTTTAATTATTTGTATAAAGTGCTAACTAAATTTCACAATTTATTCCTACAATTGCCTATTTCCTGTCTCAAAACTCCAAAGACAACGTTCTCCACGAACGAAATTTATGTCTGTGTAGAAACGCTAGCTAGTGAGGAATTCTGTTTCTTGTGACGCCAGAAGATTATGTTTATTGGGACCTGATTTCCAAAAGTAAAATATTTTTTCTACAGTCATAATCAGTGAAATCAGATGATAAACCCAACAGTAAACTTGTATGTTGTAATGGTGAAAACTTTAGCTAAATCTATTGATTTTCATTCTAAATAAACAGTAATAAAATAGAGTACATATTCTCTTTTTATAAAATAATATATGTTTAAATTAATTTGCTAAAAAATTTATGTTATTTTTATTCTTCCCAACATCTTCCCGGTAATAATTGAATTTTCTTTCCTCTTGTCTAACTTATACTTTATACTTATTGTCTGACATTCACAAGCTATATATTCTTTGAAAAATATAAAAAAGGCAAAATACAGCAGAAGGTATTTATTGACAACATTTACAGTACACAGCTTTTATTCCAATTATCTTGACACAATCGACGTGTAATACAAAATAAAGGAAAGCTTGTAAAAACGAAACTAATGCAGTTTTGAGGAATGAAAATAAAAAGAAATAAGTAGGTACATAGATTAAAGCCGTAGAAGGTTTGGCAAAGAAACTATATACAGTCTAAAGTGATGAAAAGGTATTATAAAGCTTTAATATCCATATCTGGCGTATCCCAGACCTCCGAGGATTCCAAGACCGTATCCTCCATATCCATATCCGCCATATCCGAGGTTGTTGTAACCAAGACCATATCCTCCATATCCGAGGTTGTTGTATCCAAGACCGTAACCTCCATATCCGAGATTGTTGTATCCGAGACCATATCCACCATATCCGAGTCCTACTCCACCAGCGTAGGGAGCATCAGAGACCATGAGGACGGCGGCTGGGTTCTGGTTGGCGGTTCCTGGTTCGTTGGTCTTGACCTGAGCTCTGAAGCCACCATGATCGGCAACGTAGTCGACCTGCCTCTTGACACCCCTGTCGTCGGTGAATCCGTAGCTTCCCTTCACGGCGTGGCCACCGTTGCCTTCCTCCTGTCTGTACTGTTCACTGTGCTTGTCCTTGATGTCATAACCAAACTTGTAAGGTTTGGGTGCATAATGTACTGGCTCGTGAATCTAAAATTTGAATCTCTTATTAAGCTATTACATAAGATCTCATACATTTAAAAATATTAATAGCTTATATACTACTACAAGGATTCAAAAATTTTAATGTTAAAAGTTTTGACCCATTCTTCCTAAAATAATTAACAGAAATTCGGTAAAAATGATTAATTCTTTTACCCAGTTCTTATATATAATAGATGTATACAGTTAGATGAAAAGAAACATGATTATAAAAATTGCAGAAAGCTCAGTTTAACCATTATAGAAATTGATACATCTAATTTTACCAGCAATAAAATTGATATCTAAGAGAAATTTTCGATTTAGTAATAGAAGAAAAAGTGATAGAATGTTATAAGCAGGAGGTCCTGGTTTCATTAGTCTTCTTGAGCAAAACAGTAGGCTGTAGAGCTTGAAATGAAACCAAACCCAAAGTCTTCACTCGCCTTCAAGGCATCCTGCAAAGCCGTGAAGAGAGGCTAGAGTAACCAATAAAAAACCTTGCCTGTATTTACATGATACTGAAAGCTTGCGGTGAATACTCGGCCATATTTCTTATAATTATACTTTAATTTATATTTTTCATTAATTTTTCTTTCGTTTATTCATTTTCGTTTTTCTTCGTTAATTTTTCGTTTTTTAAAATAGTAGTCGCTTAACTTTTTTCGAAGAGATTTCAATTGAAACGTCCTGCTATAACAGCCTGAGAACAAAATTTTCGTCTTCATAATTAATGCCGTTTAGAACAAAGTGAGTATCTACCTATAAGAAGAGAATACGTAACGGTTCTAATTCTATTTGTTACAGTAAAATTTAAGCTGTCGCTGTAAAAACATCGCAATATCATTCAAAAATCAATCTGAAGCAAGAAAAGAGTGTAGCTGGATCAGACCTGGCAACTGCTAAGCAAAAATAGTAGTTTCTATGAATTTAGCAAGTAATTACGATCGTACGAAAATCGTTCAATAAAATACAATTTTTCATCATAAAATATATACAAGAATAAAAATTACATCGCATCCGGAATATTAAAATAAATTAATACATTTTCGAAAGCGATATAAGGAAATCCGAAAAAAACTTTTCCGATCAATTTTCATGTAACCACGGTGCGATACCACAGTCTAACAAAGGTAAAAATTTTTGGATTAAAAATTAGATTTTTTGTCTGATAATATTGGTTATAATGTAATTTTATATTTTTGTGTTCTTCCTTCAGTATATTTCTGAGAATTTTTAAAAATTATTATTTCTTACTATTAAAATGTCAAGGTCTGCAATAACATTTAAATACAACTAAAATAAATCTAAATAAAATACTTCATCTAACTTTTTATGGGGGTTTTCAATTCAAAAATTTAGATAATTGTATATGATATTTTGACAATGAAATATTATCTAATTGAAATTTTATATGGGATTTTAAATACTTTAGTAGAATTGATCATTTTGTTTGAGCAGTAAACATACACATAATCATTTATTATATACATTGTGTTATAGCACGCGTGTGATTGTGTGATTGCCCAGGATTTATACCTAAAAATCGCTATCCAATCTATGTCACAAATTACTGTGCTACTATTTTTGATTTCAAAAATTGTGAAGTATTTTTAATATTCAAAAGTTGGCAGGTCTGAGCTAGATCCAGATTTTTCTTCGGCGTTTTTTAAAAAATTTGGGGTATAGCAGGTATGCCCATCGTATAAACTCTCTGACTTGCTGCAGGAAGTCTTTTTTCAGATTTGTATTTAATTTGTATGAGTTTTTGTTAAACAGAAAAATAGTTTTAATTGACTAAAATACTGTTTTTGTGCTTTATTATCATATCAGTAAAAATGTTGTAATTGAGGCGCCCTGAAAAAACACTAAAATTCAGGGGGGATGAGTTCTGGAAAAACATGGGAATCCCTCATCTAAAGAATTTTATGATAGAAAGTGACTAGATAAAAGTAAATACTAAAGTATGCTGTCGGCATTTTCCAGTGTATGATTTCCTATAATTTACATTTAATGCATTATGCAATAAGATATTTATGAATGTGTTTGTACTTACGGGCAGACTTGCTGCTGCAATGCCGAATAAGGCAACTAGTGCAAGTACCTACAAGAAAAGAGAAACATATAAAATTTTTAAAAAAATCCTTAAATAGTTCAGCTTTATTATACATCATATTATTAAGTCCACACGTGATTATAAAGGCACACGAAACCTTAAAACATTCGAGTACAAATCTTTTCGATCGACTCATATCAGATGAAATATATAAGAAAAATACTTGACAATTTTGCAGTAGATAATAAATTATTGACACTACATAGCAGAAATTTATTTGAATTAAAAGATAATTAAATAAAACTATTATGCCTACAGTGCTGAAAAAATTATGATGCCGATAGAAAAATTTAGAAAAGTTAAAAAGTTATGAAATTGTTGATAAAGCAAATTCTATTTTTATTTGCAGGATCAACATTGTAATAATAGAGATAAACTTTATTTAGAAAAATGGAAGGGAAACATACGTTATGCTAATTTATTATAACAGGTCAAATATAACTTACAAAAAGTTATAAAGTTCTAGTCTTATTTGACATAATGCCGGACTTGAGAAAACAGATCGCCTTGAAAGTTTATGTAAATGTATACGTGTTACGTGCCTTCATTTTGTATTTGGTGTGTTGAAGTTATTGACGAACTTATTTTTACTTTTAGTTCCTTGTAGCATATAATATTTATGTATGAAATTTCATAAACGTCTGATCTTTTGTTTTTTAATTATATCATATTTTCACGTGACTTTATAATTTTTTCCACCACTGCATAAATCCTTTAGATTTAAAATAATATCATGGTTACTACAACCATGCAAAGTTTATTAAATTCTATACTATATTCTTCTTTGATAATTCGGACAGACTTTATACTTGACAATTATTTGAAGAATATAAAAACTATTTCATTTTCTTCTAGATTTAAACTTTTTAAAGTTTTAAATTAAAAATCTCTAATAGTTTAGGAATACTACTATATTAATGTACCTAAGTATGGATACTTTTATAAGATTATCGTCAGATTAATATAAAATTTTAGATTCTACCCTCTGTGTTTAGAAATTCTGTATTTAGAAAAAAGTTGAGGGATTTTCAAGTTTTCTTTTCATGAATATTTTTTGTTATTTTATAAATGTACTATTTGTTGAAAATGAAATGAACTTATATGAAATTTTGTTATTATTATTGAATGAATAATTTGAAACATTACATATTTTTTTTAAGTTAAAAGTTTTTAAATGTTATAGTGGAATATTGATTTTACAAGGAAATTAAAAATAGCTATTATAAGAAACATTTTAAGCCTGTAAAAGTACTTTCCCAGCAATAAAGAGTTATTAATGCTTAAAGTTCGTAACTTTTTACCTTAGAGAACATTTTGTTTCGTTCTTCAGCTGTGAGCGAATACTGTTTCTTTCGAAAACCCGAGGTATATATAGTCATTACTAGGTGTAGTATTCATAAAGAATTTGCCAAATGTCTTAGAATTAAAATATAATTAGTTAAAATTATTATTTTTATTAGTGTGTTTTTTAAAAGGTATTATGGAGCTTACTACAAGCTTGCAGATTTTGCTAAATTATATCAAATATTCTTCTTCTATATATCTGACTGACTTTATACTTGACAAAAATAGTGTTAAAACTATAAACTATTTTATTTCTTCTGTATTTTAAAAATTTTAAATTTAAAAATTTATAATATTTTAATGATATCAAGATTTTAAAGTATGCAAATATAGAAGATTTTCGTGCATTTGATATAAAACATACGTGCTTAGAAAGTTTTCTTAAGGGAAAGGGAATTTCATACTTTCCTACGGTGTATAGTTATTTTATAAATGTACTATTTAAAATGAAAAGTTACATATTTTTTTACAGTTAGAAAGTTATTAAAGGTATTATTAAATAAAATTGAATGAAATAAATACAACATTACATATTTTTTTTAAAGTTAAAGGTTTTTAAATGTATAGTGAAATATTGATTTTACAAGGAGCATAAAAATAGATATTATAACGAAGATTTTAAGCCTGTAAAGTACTATCTCTTCAAATGCTAATAGTTCGTAAAATTCTTACCTTAGTAAACATTTTCGTTTCGTTCGTCAGCTGTGAGCGAATACTGTTTCTCCGAAACCCCGAGGTATATATAGTCATTACCAGGTGTAGTATTGATAAAGAATTTGAAATCGAAAGTCACGCCTTAACGGTTTCACATTCCAATGTCAAAATTCCATCTGATTTTACGAAATAAGAGAAGGAAAGTCATAATCACAAAAACATTTAACGGCTAGGTGACAATAAAGAATGCTGGTCCATATCCTTCAAGTTCAAGATCAAATTCTAGGGCAACCTTGTGACACCATATTCTATTTAGGAAGAATAATTTTTTGATGAAATGTTTCTAATTTTTGCGTTTAAGCTTGGTCATTTGTTTCCCAATTTTAGACAGATTTTTGGGCTATTTGTGATACTAAAGCTTCAAATTGCTTTCACAAAAGCAAAAAATGTGTCATTGACAAATATTCAGAACTGATCTGTTTAACTCGAGAATGCTACCCTTTGCAATACTTATGGTAACTATTCTTTTCCAAGACAAAATGTGCATAAGAAGGCTTAAAACTTATTTTAGATGTTTAATAAAATGAAATTATACTTGAAGTAAATGATATAATATTTATCTATCTTTTAGAAGACAAATATAGTTTATTTTTAATGCCATAATTAGACATTATTTTAGTGGTCTTGGAATCATGCTTTGGAACATGTTAAAAAAATTGTACTTCATTTTTTTAACATATCGCGCCATAACGGTTTCACATTCCAATGTCAAAATTCCATCTTATTTTACGATATAGGGAAATGAAAGTCATAATCACAAAGACATTTAGCAGCTAGGCAAAACGACAATAAAGAATGCTGCTCGATATCCTTCAAGTTCAAGATCAAATTGGAGGGCAGCCTTGTGACACCATATTCTATTTAGGAAGAATAATTTTTTTGATGAAATGTTTCTAACTTTTGCGTTTAAGCTTGGTTTCATTTATTTCCAGATTTTGGACAGATTTCTGGGCTATTTGTGATACCAAAGTCTCAAATTGTTTTCACAAAAGCAAAAAATGTGTCTACTTGACGTGTTTTTGGGTAACCCTCTTTATCACTCAGTATTTGAATAAGAAAAAAAATCGTGTATAATTTCAATATCTTTACTCCAAGAAAAACTTTCTGCTTTTAAAACTTCACTTTATTGTAAAATGTAATGCATTATAAAGTACAATTTAACAATTTGTGTCTGTAAGAAAAATGCCAAGGATATAAACATTTGAATGTATTTAGATTTAATAAGAAAAAAAGTAAACACTTTTTAAGTAGATTTTCCTCAAATAAGATTAAATTTACAATGAAACAATCATTTCTTAGTTATTCAGTAACATAAGTAGCTTTTCCTGAACGGATGCGTAATATTGACATTTGAGATCACCGAATGGTTTGCCAAACTAGTTTGCAAGGTGTAAACATTTGCGTTTTAACACCAATTTGATCTTGTCACTTAAAATTCGATGTTTGAATAATTATCTGCAGTTAATTATTGGTGTTGTGTATATGACTCTTTAAGGCTTAGAAATATATAAATTGTTTTACATTTAGTATTTATTCAAACTTTAAATATTATGTCAAAATTTTTAAGTTTACTCTATAGAGATACTTTATCAATTCTTTTATTGCAGTTAAACTTTAAGACAATCTAAC
>CM063500.1:63201457-63218957 GCA_032207245.1 Pardosa pseudoannulata | reverse complement strand
TCATTGCTTAAGAGCATTTAATAATTAATGTGACTAAAGTAATGCATCCAACAATTTCATATTTGTAATATACAATTACATTAGGTGTAAATTTTTCTATGTTTTTTTTTTCCTGAAAATTTTCAATATTACCTGGTAGCAAGGTAGAAACAATTTTTGAATAACAAAAAAAAATACTTATTTTTATTTTGGTTGGTTTTTAAATTTAAGCTGGTTTAAAAATATTATTTTCTTCTAACTTTTATTTTACTTTTTCTATTTTGGGGAAATATTGCAGTCAAATTTTCAGCCATGATACTTATTGTATAATTAAAGCAAACAGTACCACAATGACAGGTGAAGCCATTATTCTATGAATTAATTTTTTATTAATATGTAAATATATAATTAATTTATTTGTATTGATGTAATTATTGAGTATCATTCATATACTGTTTTATCTAGAATATATGATTATGTACAATTTTAGCTCAATTTCAGATCAGAAATTCAGGCAAAAATCAGTTATAAAATTTCACGAGAGATATTCATTGTAAAATAAAGGAGAGCGTATAAAAAGACAGGCAATTATATGGCAATAATTTTTATATTTATTTTAACAATTTACATTGCTTTAAACAGTATTTAATAAAGTTATAATCAGGAAAGATAAAAAAGTCAAACAAAATGTTTTGTTTCCGTATTCACGCCTTCAACCAATGAAGAAAAAATAATTCACTTTTTAAAATATCCTTAATTATAGGTTCGTGGTCGCATTGTCCACCAAATGTCGACCAATGCCCACCAGTGTCCACCAATTTTAACTATCCACCAAATTCCCAACCGAAACCTCTTGTGGTAACAGGAGAATAAAATATTTTGTTTCAATTTGACTAGATTAAAAATCATTGTACAACTTTCTCCGCAGTTATCCTCTAATAATAATATATGCAACAAAGCTCTATTTTGTGATCAATCTTTTCATATATCTTATTTATTGTTCCTCAAATTAGTTATGCCTCTATTTTTCAAAAGATTAGTACATTAATAAATAGAAAAGATAAATAGGTAATAATTCTAGACTAACAGATTGAAACTGCATACAGTCATACAGTCATAGGCAGGTGTAATACATAAGGATAAATAACTATTCAGGGATTGTAGGACAAAAGTTTGATCAGTAGATATTTTAGATTGCTGGATTGTAGTGCGGACGACTTAACTGTAATCCGTAGTTATTTGAAGTCCAATGAATTAAAAATAATTCAAGTTTTAAAATGTCCTTAATTGTAAGTTCGTGGTTGCAATATCCACCAAATGCCCAAACGAAACCTCTGGGGGTAACAGAAGAAAGCAATATTGTGTTTCAAGTTGACTAGCTAAAAAACATTTCACGACTTTATTGATTAAAATTTTACATTTGAGAGAGAGTTATTACTAATCTTTATATTAAAATTGACTGTGAAACATTGCCCAAAGTCATTTAGTTCTTTCTTGTTGATGAAATGGTAATTCTGTACAAGATTTAATATTAAAATTTGTATATTAGTTTTATTTCGTGCTTTAATATATGCATGGTGAATATTTTAATTATTGTCATAAAGTGCTAACTAAATTTCACAATTATTCTTACAACTCTCTATTTTCTGTCTCAAAACTCTAAAAGACAACGTTCTGCACGAATAAAATTTATGTCTGTGTAAAAACGCTCTACTAGTGAGTACTAGCCAAAAAGCATAGCACAATTTTATGGATTAAAACTTTACATTTGAGAGATGGGTATTTCTAATCTTTATACTGAAATTCATTGTGAAACACTGCCCAAAGTAATTTAGTTTTTTCTTGTTGATGATATGGTAATTCTGTACAAGATTTAATATTAAAATTTGTATATTAGTTTTATTTCGTTCTTTAATATATGCATGGTGAATATTTTAATTATTGTTATAAAGTGCTAACTAAATTTCACTATTTTTTCTTACAACTCTCTATTTTCTGTCTCAAAACTCTAAAATACAACGTTCTGCACGAATGAAATTTATGTCTGTGTGAAAACGCTCAACTAGTGAGTACTAGCTATAAAGCATTGCACAATTTTCTGGATTAAAACTTTACATTTGAGTGAGGGGTATTTTCAATCTTTATGCTGAAATTTATTGCGAAACATTGCCCAAAGTCATTTAGTTCCTTCTTGAAGATGAAATGATATTTCTGTGGAAGATTTAATATTAAAATTTTTATATTAGTTTCGTACTTTAATATATGCATGGTGAATTTTTTAACTATTGTTATAAAATGCTAATTACATGTCACAATTCTTTCCTATAACTATTGTCTAGGTAATTAAATACTTCTGATCTAGTGACCTGGAATTACAAATTTCTTGACTCGAAATTTTGTTTTTCACCTCTAATACCTTTGCTTACAGCAATCTTTATAATGAAATGGAAGCAGCGTATCATGTAAGATTTTTAGAATGTGATTTTTCCTCTGAAAAGTTTTCTTTATTTTCTTTAAGAAGAGGAATTTTATCATATCTGGATTTAGCATATTTGTTCTCCCAGATGTCATTGAAATCTTTAGATTTATTCGGCATATTGTCAATATCATAGAAAAATATTTCGGGAATATTAATCAGAATTGAACCAGGTACCTCAGAAATCCAACCTGATATGCTAACTATTAAGGCATCTATTATACATTTCTTGCAAGGATCCTGTTAAATAAAGCATCCTAGTGATGCTTGTATTTATCAAAAATTTTATATTTGAGCAATATTACAACTCCTTTTTACTTTTCCGTATACAGGGTGTCCCAAAAGGTCATTTACAAACTTAACATGCTGGTCTGTCATATCATCATGAACAAGATTTACATAGGAACTTGTGTCCGAAAATGCAAACTGTGACCGCTAAAGGGCAATAATTGCAAGAAAATCGCTGGATCGGTAGAGGCGAACCGCCGCGATTCCCCGACCTGAATCCCCTGGATTTCTACCTGTGGGGCACATGAAGTCCATGGTGTTCGAGACACTCTAACATCGGACATGGATCTTATCGCCAGGATCGCGGAACATGTCCGTGACACTCCTGGCCAAATTGAACGGGTTCGTGAATCCATGCGCCGATGTTGTGAAACGTGCATTGAGGCAGAGGGAAACAATTTTGGTCATTTGCTGTGGTGTAATCATCATCTGTAGCAAAAATCATATTAACACCGCTGTCGATATCATTTTTTTTTCTCCTGCTCCACACTCGTGATCACAGCACTCTAGCGGTGGCAGTTTGCATTTTCAGACACAAGTTTCTATGTAAATCTTGTTCATCGTCATATGACAGACCAGCATGTTAAGTTTGTAAACGACATTTTGGGACACCCTATATAAAATTAAATTAAATATTGCAGTTTTTAAAAATCTACGACAGTGTAACCTCTTAAATTACATACATACAAAAAAAACGGCATTATATAATTCTTTTATCCCCCTGTCCCTGTGAATATAAAACTCAAGTCAACTTATTCTAGAGATGAAATTTATGTTTGTGTAGACATCCTTCCAAGATTGAACCATGTTCTCTCAGAACTCAAGCCTGATATGTTAACCAATATGGCATGGGATATACATTTTAAGGTCGGTTTCTATTAAATTGAATATTAGAGCTGTTTTTTATGATACAAAATTTTACGTTTGTGCAATAATTATTACCATTATTTTCTATGCTTTCATATATGAAGTGAGTCTAAAGTATTGAACTATTACAAATCTTTGACAATGCAACCCTTCTCCCCAAACAGCTATTTTTAGAATAATGTAAATCTCTCCAGCCTTTCACAATCTCTCTCTCAAAACTCCATAGATGAAATTTATTTGTCCGTGCAGGAATGTTATACAGGTAAGTAATTCTTTGATGATTCTTTATTGCAACAATAGAAGACCACGGTTGTTTGGACTTCTGTTTGTTTTGGAGCACTACGGACAACTATTTTGCTACACGACTGCTAATGAAACCGGAACCTACTGTTTAAAGTCGATTCTAAACCGGCTACTAACATTCATGCCATCATAGTGATTTAAACCCACGAACGCCGGTACCGACGAGCAGAGATCTAACATTTGACCATCGTTCAACTGTTAGGATCACCTTTCGAAAGTAAAATATTCTCTCTTCGGTGATAAAGGTTGTACTAAGAAGTTCAATGGGATCAGACAATAAGAAATCAGACAGTAAAATTGTATATTGTAACCCTTAGCTAAAGCCATTGATTTTCATACTAGATAAACATTAATAAATTCAAGTACATATTCTCTTTTTATAAAATTGTATTAATAATATTAATTTGATAATGATATTATTTATGATTTAATAATGATATTAATTTCCTAAATCTTTTATTTTATCTTTCTTCTTATCATAACCATCATTTTCCTAGTAATATATGAATTTCTAAATTTTATTGTCTTAACTTATTGTCAGACATTCACATGCTATATATTCTATGAAAAATGTAAAAATTCCAAAATACAGCAGAAGCAATTTATTGGTGAACATTTATGGTACAGAATACACCGCTATTATTTCAATTATCTTGAAACAAAACAACTTGTATTACAAAACAAAGGAAATTTTGTAGAAACGAAATCGATGCAGTTTTGAGGAATGAAAAATAAAAGAGAAATAAATAGGCACATAGATAAAAGCCGTAGAAGGTTTGGCAAAGGTATTATATACAGTCTAAAGTGATGTAAAGGTATTATACAGCTTTAAAATCCGTATCTGGCGTATCCAAGACCTCCGAGAATTCCAAGACCGTATCCTCCATATCCATATCCGCCATATCCGAGGTTGTTATATCCAAGACCATATCCTCCGTATCCGAGGTTGTTGTATCCAAGACCGTAACCTCCATATCCGAGATTGTTGTATCCGACACCGTATCCTCCATATCCGAGTCCTACTCCACCAGCGTAGGGGGCATCAGAGACCATGAGGACGGCGGCTGGGTTCTGGTTGGCGGTTCCTGGTTCGTTCGTCTTGACCTGAGCTCTGAAGCCAGCATGATCGGCAACGTAGTCGACCTGCCTCTTGACACCCCTGTCGTCGGTGAATCCGTAGCTTCCCTTCACGGCGTGGCCACCGTTGCCTTCCTCCTGTCTGTACTGTTCACCGTGCTTGTCCTTGATGTCATAACCAAACTTGTAAGGTTTAGGCGCATAATGGACTGGCTCATGAATCTAAATTTCGAAACTTCTATTAATCTATTGCATAAAATCCCATGCATTTAAATACGTTAATAGCTTACATATTACTGCAAGGATTCACAAAATATAAGTGTAGAACTTTTGATCCTTAAAATAATTAATTATATTCCCTCAGTCCTGATAGTTTATGGATGTATACAGTTAGATCAAAGAAACATAATTATAAAATTGCATAAAGTTGAGCTAAATAAGTCTAAGCATTTTACAATGAATACATCCTACTTTACCGGTAATAAAACTGATATAAAAAAAATCCCAGTTTGGTAATAACAGATTAGGTGATAGAATGTTAACCATAATAATAATTAGAAATTCCCTAAAATTTTCAAGAGGGATGAGAATTCCGTTGAAGAGAAATGCAGTAAAAACGGAGTCTTGCTACAACAACCTCAGAACAAAATTTGCTTTTTCATATTTAATGAAGTTTATGACTTCATACAAAACTGATTATTAAACTTTAAGAACAGACATGACGATCCTAATTCTCTTTGTTACAGTTGAATTTTCAACCATCGCTGTAAAAACATCTGAATATCATTCAAAAATCAATGGGAAGCAAGAAACGAAAGTAGCTTTATTAAGCTTTTTTCTGCGACTAGCATATAGCTGGTCATATCACAGGATTAGTGAAATTTTTTAATTTTCCAAAATTGTAAGTACTTTATAAGGCAGGTAAAGATGGTTTGTTTTTTGGCTGAGAATTATCTGGTACACTCTCAATAAATTGTTTATTTTCACACTCCTTTAAAGTCTCCCGATACTGTGAATGCAGTTTAGAATCCCATTGAATTCATTTTGTGAAACCGTGAGGTTATGTATAAAAAACAAACGAACTTCTTAATTTCAAAGATACATAACGTAAAAGCTAGATATTTATTAGACTTTGAAATAGATTCTTAGACTTTTATGAACAGAATTTGTTGTTAATACCGGTGATAAAATTTTCATTGCAACAAAAAATATTCGATGATTAAATTTAAAACTATCACATATGTGCCTAATATATTATTTAAGCCAAATATAAAACAAAATTATTTACGTAATATCTAAGCTCAGCGACAAAAAGTCTGAAAATAATGCAGACAAAATTTAAATAATTTAGAATAAGAAATGGGTAAAGGAATGGCGTAAAAATGTAGAAAATATTTTTATTTTTACCTAGTTATGTGATAAATTGAATTGCCTGCTCTCAACCGGGGAAAATAAAGCTTGAAATAGTGGCATTAAATGATCGAAAAGAGTGGACGGGGTGGATTTTAAACGTTTTAAAGACTTTCTTTGAATTTTGTTAGCCGTAACTCATCAAGAGTTCAATATGAATGCCCCTATTCATTCCAGGTCCAACTGCTTCATAAATTCGAGGACAGATGGGCAGATAGCTTAGGCTATTATTGTCAGGGCTTCGGACCGAAACTGAACCGAAAACCGAAAACCGGAAAAAACCGTTATTTTGGTCGGAACGAAAACCGGAACTGAACCGAAAAAAATATCGGTTTATTTCGGTTCGATATATATTTCAGTCATTTTGTTACTGTTACCAACTTATCAATATTTTCTAATTTAACGTCAACTTTATAATTACATATCCGCACTTGTATAAGATTGCAATGGTGGTTTTGGCAGCTCCAGCTACACAAGTTAGTGTTGAAAGAGCGTTTTCAGGTTTGAAATGTATTCTCCGAGACAACAGAAGTAATCTCAGTGAAACTACGTTAGAAGATATATTAATAATTAGAGGCAATTTTCATATGTTAAATAAATAATATATTTTTTACATAATTATTGCAAGGCCAAGTGCACGATGTGAGAGTCAAACGACGAATGTGGGTAATCATGAACCTAGTTGTCAAATGCGATTTTGATAATGGATAACAATGCCAATGCTCGCCGTCCTCTGCTCACCGCTCTTATTGTACCAGCTGTTTGTATCAATTCACATAGTGTACCAATTAAAAAAAAGAATAAAATCTTCTAAATTTTGATAGAATTACATTTTTTGTTTATGATAGAATTATATTTTTAGTACAAATAAGAATATACATAAAATGAAATTATTCATTTGGAACTGAACCGAAAACCGTTATTTTTGGCGGAGCGAAAACCGGAACTGAACCGATATTAATTTTTTAGTTGAACCGGAACGAAAACCGGAACAAAAAAATTACGGTTCGAAGCCCTGATTATTATACAGGGGATTTGAAAAAATGTGTGGGGATAAGGATACACATCATATAAATTTTCTGACTAGCCACAGGCATTTTCTGAAATTTGTAAGCTTTCTTGTGGAAAAGCAAAATAATTTTAATTGACTAAAGTGCTGTTTTTAATTTCTGTGCCTGTCTAAAATTACAATAGTAATATTGCATTTGGGACACAGGGAAAACTACTAAGAGCGCTATGTACTAGAAATGTTTGGGCATTTATCATTTAAAGAAATTTCAGGATAGGAAGGTAATATATAACAGTAAATGTTTAATGTGGAGCAAGAAAAGATAGTAGCTATATCAAGCATATCTTCAGCGATTTGAAAAATGTGTGGAGATCCACAAGTATGCCCATCATCTAAATTTTCTGACTTGAAACAGAAAGTTTTTTTTTCAAATTTGTATTTTATTTACATGATTCCTTGTCAAAAAGCAAAATAGTTTTAATTGACTAAAACGCTGTTTTATGCCTGATTAATATTACAGTAGAAATATTGCAATTTAGGCACCCTGAAAAAACACCAAAACTTTAAATAAGGTATTGATTTTCATACTAGATAAGCATTAATAAATTAAGGTACAGCTTCTCTTTTTAAAAACCTGTATCAATGCTATTAATTTAAGCGTACTGGAAAAAGTTGGGAATCCCTCATTTAAAGAATTTTATGATAGGAAGTGACTAAACAAAAGTATATGTTTAAGCATGCTTGAGTTATTTGGCAATTAGGGATTTCCTATGACTTACATGTAATGCATTATGCAGTAAGTTATTTATGAATGTGTTTTTACTTACGGGCAGACTAGCTGCTGCAATGCCGAAAAGGGCGACTAGTGCAAGAACCTATAAGAAAAGATAAACATGTAAATTCATCTTCAAAAAATCATTAAATAGTTCAGATTTATTACACATCAAAATATTAAGTCCACACTTAAGTTTAGAAAAACACAGAATTTAACACTAGATTTACGGATGTTGATCATATATCTATTTTTACATGAAGTGAGCCAATTTGACTCATACAAGAAAATTGACGTTTTTTTTAAAGAAAATAGTTCCAAATTAGTTTAACTGAAATGTTTATTATCGAAAAATTCATGGACAATATTTTTACATATAAAATCTGTTTTTGAAACATATTTTTTTGCAAACATTTCTATTACATTTAGCACAATGGTTTCTACATCTGTTTCTTTTGCATGATTGTTGAACTTGACAATTCTTCAGTGCGACAGTAGCATGAATATCTGTCATTGGAATGGAAGTGTTCTTCTCTATATTTACTTTATACTATACTTTATATACTTTATACTATATTTATTAATATATTTATTTACTTTCATATATATTTTAAGAGTGAAATTGGCTCGCAACCATGAAAATAGGTGTACCACATTTGATAATGCGAAATGAAGGGGTCTGCTTGGAAGAGGAATGAAAGTTTACATATATTTTATTACTTAACTAAAAACCAACGTATTTTTTTGAAAAGTGATATTAAAGTTATATATAATATATATATATATATATATATATATATATATATATATATATGTATATATATGTATATATATATATATATATATGTATATATATATGTATATGTATATATATGTATATATATATATATATATACACATATATATATATATATATATATATATATATATATATATATATATATATATATATATATATATATATATATATATTATATATATATATATATATATATATATATATATATATATATATAGTGATCAAATTTTTAATAAGTCAAATTGGCTAGGTCCGTAAATCTAGTGTTAAATATTCGAGTATAAATCTTAATGTTTTCGATTGAATCTTATCAGATTAAATATATAAGAAAATTACTTTGTTATTTCATAATTAATTGTTAATTATTATACAAAATATTAATGACAATTCATTGCCAAAATGTCTCAGAATTAAAATATCGTTAAAACTACCGTTTTTAATAGTAGGGTTTTTAAAAGATATTATGGATCTTACTACGAGCGTGCAGTTTGCTAAATTATATTAAATATTTTTCTTATATATATCTGACAGACTTTATACTTGACAACAATAGTGTTAAAAAATCTATAAACTATTTTATTTCTTCTATATTTTAAAAATTTTAAAGTTAAAAATTTATAGTTTAGTAATATCAAGATTTTAAAGTATGCAAGTATCGAAGATATTAGTGAACTTGATATAAAACATACGTGTTTAGAAAGTTTTCTTAAGGGAAAGAGAATTTCATATTTTCCAATGGTGTATAAGTATTTTATAAATGTACTATTTAAAATGAAAAGTTACATATTTTAATTTATTAGTTAGAAAAATATTAAAGAGTTAGAAATAAGTTAGAAAATTATTAAAGGTATTATTAAATAATATTGAATGATTTAAATAAAACATTACATACTTTTTTAAAAATTAAACGTTTTTAAATATATAGTGTAATATTGATTTTACAAGGAGCATAAAAATAGCTATTAAAATAAAGATCTTAAGCCTGTAAGGTACTATCACTTTCAACGTTAAAAGTTCGTAAAATTCTTACCTTAGTGAACATTTTCGTTTCGTTCGTCAATTGTGAGCGAATACTGTTTCTCCGAAAACCCGAGGTATATATAGTCAGACCCATGTGTAGTATCCATAAAGAATTTGAAATCGGAAGTCACGCCTTAACGGTTTCACATTCCAGGTCAAAGTTCTACCTAGTTTTGCGAAATAAGAAAATGAAACTCATAATCACAAAGATATTTAGCGGCTAAGCAAAACGACAATAAAGAATGCCGTTCGATATCCTTCAAGTTCAAGATCAAATTGGAGGGCAGCCTTGTGACACCGTATTCTATTTGGAACGCGTAACTTTCTGATGAAATGTTTCTAATTCTTGCGCTTAACTTTGGTGTCATTTGTTCCCCGATTTTAGACAGTTTTCTAGGCTATTTGTGATACTAAAGCTTCAAATTGTTTTCACAAAGGCAGATTATCTGTTATTGACAAATATTTAATAGACGAAGTGCATATTAAGGCTTAAAATCTATTTTAAATATTAAATAAAATAAAATTATACAAGTAGACTAGCATATAGTCCGTCATATGACGGGATCAGTAAAATTTTTAATTTTTCAGAATTGTAAAGTACCCTATGAGGCAGGTAAAAAAATGGTTTGTTTTTGGTTGAGAATTATCTTGTGTACGCTCAATAATTTGTTCATCTTTACTGACCGCATACTATCTGCCACTTTTAATTTATCCTGCCCTATTACATGATAGAATGAGCAGCAGAGGTTTTAATATTGACAGTGATTATTTGCCAGTATATATGAATGATGTCTAAAATTAAGCGAATCGATTGCAAACCATGTGGTTTTGCATAAGAAACAAACATACAAAAGAACAAACTTCTTAATTTTCAAAGATATATAACTTAAACACTGGATATTTATTAGTCCGTGAAATAGACTCTTAGACTTTTATGTAAAGAATTTCTTGTTAATCCAGGTGATAAAATTTGTATTGCAACAAAGTAATCGATGATTAAATTTAAAATTTTTACATATGTACCTAATCTATTATTTATATATAATATATAACATAATATATATATATATATATATATATATATATATATATATATATATATATATATATATATATATATAATATAAAAAAAATATTTGTGTAATATCTAAGTTCAGTGATAAAACGTATGAAAATAATACAGACGATATTTAAATAATTCAAAATAAGAAATGATTAAATGAGATGATTAAAGGAATGAAGTCCTAATGCTAGAAAATAATGGCGTTTTCATCTACGTATAATGTGATAAATTGATGAATTTAATCACCTTCTCTTAACCATGGGAAATAGGGCTTGAAATAACAGTATTAAGTTTTAATAAAAAAAAAAGGAAATTGGTGGATTTCGAACATTTTCGAACTCGCTTTGAGTTTTGCTAACCCTAACTCTTCAAGAATCCAAGATGGATGCCTCTATCTATTCCAGGTCCAACAACTTTATAAATTCGAGGACAGACGGACAGATAACTTAGGCTATTATTATATAGGGGATGATTTTGTGATTCTGTTTTTTTAAGAAGACATGAAAGTATAATTTGTTTTTAAAGCCATATTTAAACATCAGTTTAGTTGTCCCCGACTGATGCGCTGGTTCATGTTGAACAAAATTAGCACTTCAAGTTTTTCGAATTACACGGGTAAAGGGATCAATTTTTTATAGTCTAGCGATGCAGCTATTCGAGATTGTTGGATGCTAGTATGTGAATTTAAAAGTTTACTTATAATTCTCCTTGATGATCATGAACAATATATGACAGTATGGCTCTTCTGTATTCTTGTAACAATAATATCTTTACTTATCTTTATCGCTAACATTTTTAATAATAATTCTTTTTTTATGTTTTGAGAACCATATTATATACTTATATAAAACGTGAAATAAGTTATTAGTTCTACCATTTAGATGGAAAAGTAAGGAAAAAATATTTTTAAAATACTTTTTTACACTACACGTGAAGTCATCACAGAAGAAATTAAATTAAATTAAAATTCCCACATCGCCTGTGCGGGGATTAGAGCCTGGGATTTCTCGTACTGAACCGCATCGCGCTGACTACTGCGCCACAGATGCGTTTGCTGAGAAGGGTATCAAGCTGCATTATAATAATCTAAATAAACGCTTAATTCTGGATTTTTAATAAAAAGATATTTTCTGTTGGATTAAATTGTGAATCTAGACCATTCTCGAATCAACTTAATTACACGCACAAAATTTCATCAAAATCAGTTCAGCCGTTTAGGAGCAGTTCTATTACAAACGGAGAGAAGAGTTTTATACATAAAGATATATAAAGATGTCATGTAAAATATAAAATTCCGTCAAAACGATAAACATTTTGTAAATTATGTATAAATTTCTGCAGTAATGATGAAAAAAAGCCTTGCACTGGTCTTTATTTTCTTGATTAAAAAATTTTTCTAAAATTGCCTGAACGTGAAAGCACAGTTTTTTTTAAATCTTAATATCAAATTTAAGCTTTTACCGCTAATTGTTTTTTAGCTATGCGGTATACGTATGGACATACATACAGACGTCAAAATACAAACTAGTCAAAAGGCTTTCAGAGATTGTCAAATTGAATATTTAAAATGTAAATCCTTCGTACGTCAATTTGTACAGTCATAACACTGAAAGTTGTCAAAATTGATTCAATGATTTTCAAAATGATTATTTTCTTTGATATATGGAAGCTGAAATATTTCGGGATTACAACATTTTCTTTATTTTCAGTGAGGGCGTAACAACTATAAATTAGAAGAGGAAAGGGAAAATTGAAACAAAAGTAACATTTTAACAAAATATGTTAAAATATTAACAAAACATCTAAACAAAATATGTTAACATATAACAAAATATGGTATATTAAAACATTTTAACAAAATATGGTATATTAAAACATTTTAACAAAATATGTTAACATATTAACAAAACAGCTAAACAAAATATGTTAACATATAACAAAATATGGTATATTAAAACATTTTAACAAAATATGGTATATTAAAACATTTTAACAAAATATGGTATATTAAAACATTTTAACAAAATATGTTAACATATTAACAAAACAGCTAAACAAAATATGTTAACATATAACAAAATATGTTAACATTTTAACAAAACATCTAAACAAAATATGTTAACATATAACAAAATATGGTATATTAAAACATTTTAACAAAATATGGTATATTAAAACATGTTAACAAAATATGGTATATTAAAACATTTTAACACAATATGTTAACATATTAACAAAACATCTAAACAAAATATGTTAACATATAACAAAATATGGTATATTAAAACATTTTAACAAAATATGGTATATTAAAACATGTTAACAAAATATGGTATATTAAAACATTTTAACACAATATGTTAACATATTAACAAAACATCTAAACAAAATATGTTAACATATAACAAAATATGGTATATTAAAACATTTTAACAAAATATGTTAACATATTAACAAAACTACAAAAAATAAAATTTATAAGAGGAAATTATCTGATTTTAAAAATTTTTATTGTGATTATTTTAGTTATTGTCAGTCTCATACGACATTTAACGCAGAGTGGCAAGTATGGTGAGTGAAGAGTGAAACCATTAAAAAAAAAAAAACATGCCGTTTATTTAACATGCAAAAAAACATAATAACATAATACAGTGCTACACGAGCAATAAAATAAGACTAGTGTGAAACCCACACAGGGAATATATATATATATATATATATATATATATATATATATTATTATATATATATATATATATATATATATATATATATATATATATATATATATATATATATATATATATATAAACCGTCAGACTCAGCATACAGAAACAATTATCGTTTAAATACGACTGGGTTGACCAGACACACGTGTCAATTTGCATAAAGTTAAAAATTAATACATGCAAGAAACTTAAATAAACACACAGTAACTAAATAGAGAAAATATAATTACAAATGATGACTAGTACATTTGAAATCGTTTACAATCTTAAAGTGTCGAAAATCGGATATAATCAGACCATACTTAACCGCTGGTTAAGTCCAAGTAATCCTAACAGTTATGAATCGATTTACATGTGTATAAATTTACATAACTTTAAGTCATAAATCTACATAAGGCTTTAGGAACGTTCACTAGGCCTTTAATAATGCTTCACTGCAGTATTATTTCTCTGGCAGGTACGGTCTTCTTGTCATTAGCAAGTGTAGAGCAGAATTAGGATAAGTTCCAAAATAACGTACTAGCCGTTAAGTAATCATATTAAACATTGTTATTAACATATAGTGTTTGTGCAATTATGGATGAAACACTGACGTTAATTACTATATTTTTGGAGATAAAATATACAAAGAGCATAACCTGGGATGTAACGAGAAAGGGGCAGTCACAAGTTTATAAATAAATATTAATCATTTCTGAAAAGGCTTTAAGATTTTTAAAATTTAAAAATATATTTAAATCTTCTAAATGAATTACTTTTTTTTTTGCAATTGATCATCAACACATTAATAATTAGCTCATTGAAAAACTCCTTATACAAGAGATTATATTTATTTATAAATTATATTATATGTGTTACTTACAGTTATTTTCAGGGTGTTTGAAAAATAACCGGTATATTTGAAAAATCAATAAAAACTAAACGGACACTGGTAGAAATTCACAGTTTATTGCAATATGCTTGGGACAATAGTAATTTTTCAGGCAGAAAGACTTAAAAATTAGTTACAATATTCCCCAACAGATGGCGCTGCAGTCTGGAAAAATCTAAACTACTATATTTGTCTGTGGGGAGTGTTTGCATGGTGGATATCTGGAAAATATCGTAGATTAGATTTTCCCAGACTGCAGCGTCATCTGTTGTGGAACATTGTTACTAATTTTCAAAGATTGTCTGCCTAACAATTTAATATTGTCCCAAGCAATAAATTGTGTATTTCTATTACTGTTCGTTTAGATTTTATTGATTTTTCAAATATAATGGTCATTTTTGACACACCTTGTAAATATTCAGTCATGTTGGGCGCTCAGTATCTCACATATAAAACTTAGTTTCATAGGATTTTTGTTGGTTAGTATTACTTCAAAATTCTATTTTTGCTATTTTGGTGGTCTAGGCTGGTTTCAACCAAAAATTTCTTTCTTTTTTTATCTATTTATTATTTAGAAATTCTGTTACATGCTATATAACATGCATTTTTATACAGTCATATAATGAGGCAATTTATACAGCTGAAATATAAAAAAAGACACAGTTTTGCATAAAATAAAATGAAAAATGAAATCTTTATATATACCCGTCATATGACGGGATCAGTAAAATTTAAAATTTTCCAGAATTGTAAAGTACCCTATGAGGGAGGTAAAAAATTGGGTTTGTTTTTTGGCTAAGAATTATCTGGTACACGCTCAATAATTTGTTTATCTTCATACTCCTCTAAAGTCCCCCGATACTGTGAATGCAGTTTAAAATACCATTGAATTTATTTAGAAAGATAATTCAAAGTTTTCTTAGCTACGTCGAAATTATCCAAATGCTCATTTTTTGCCATCTTAATTAATGAAAGTAAAGGAAAGAGTTGTGATTTCCACCTCACCCTTAAGGTAGATAGAATTTACTGTTAATACCTGTGATAACATTTTCATTGCCTCAAAAAATAATCGAGGATTATATTTAAAATTAGCGCATATGTACCTAATCTATTATTTAAGTCAAATATAAAATAAAATTCTTTTACTCAATATCTAAGTTCACTGATAAAAAGTATGAAAATAATGCAAACGATATTTAAATAATTTAAAATAAGAAATGATTAAATGAGATGCTTAAAGAAATCATAATGCTAGAAAAATATTATTTTTACCTATTTATTATGTGATAAATTAACAAATTTAATCGCCTGCTTTTAACCGGAGAAAATAGGGTTTGAAAAATGGCATTAAACGCTTGAAAATGTTAGAAGGCGTGGATATCGAACATTTTAAAGAGGACAGTATTTTTCGCTGTGATATGAAGCATATTGATATCAATTTATTTTAGAATCGGATAGAAAGTTTAGGAGAAGGTAAAATTTACTCGCTTTTAATTTTTCTAACTCTAGCTCATTAAGTATTCAATATGGATGACTCTATCCATTCCATGTCTAACCACTTTATAAATTCGAGGAGAGACGGAATGATAAGTAAGGCTGTTATTAAATAGGAGATATTCAAGATGTAGAAACTGATACTAGTTAGATGAAAAATAAGAAAGAACAGGAAATGCCATAAAATATTACAAATGGATACACTTATATCAGGATAATTCATTAGTAAATAACTCAAAAGGGTAGTCAAAATACTGTATTAATTTGCAGTCCCTTTGCTTTTAGTTATGATTAATTGGTAAAAGTTAGTTATCATTGATTCCATAAATAGCAAGATAGTTAAAAATTACACATTTTAAGATTATTTGAATTTACATGTTAGATGTAATGTACCTGTTAAGATGTAAATATGCTGAAAAATTGATAATGTAATATTTTTGTATATACAAAAAAGTATGCTGATGAAAGATTTAAATATCATAAAAAAATCGGATACACTTATATCAGATAGATAACTTAGGCTATTATTATAAAGGGGATTCTAATTCAAATTCTAACTTAAGATCAGTCTTCAGCTGTACCTTTCTGGCATGCCGAATGATGGCCAAATAGTTAGTGTGCTGGCCTTCGGAACTGGAGTTCGTGGGTTCGAATCCCACTATGGCATGGATGTTCGTAGCCGTTCGGAATTGGCTTTAAGCAGTAGGTCCTGCCCTCATTAGCCCTCGTGTTGCAAAAAGTAGACCGTAGCACTCCAAACCTTTCTGACATATTGTTACCCCGTTCGCGATCTACGTCTCCAAGGTTCGTACGGTGCTTAAAAGTGCTTAAAAACTGCTTAATTTCGAAACGCGTTTTTAAGGCCTTAAAGAGTGCTTAATTTTCCCCTAAAGTCCTTATTTTTTTTCTTACTGACAATTTTTATTTGAATATTTTGAAATCGTCTATGAAAATCATAAAAGGTGGCTCGGGATTAATCGTTCAGTGTGAATGAAATCAGACACTGCAGCGCTCCTTTTTTCCTCTTTTTCCTTTTTTCTAGAAATCTCTCCTTTATTCCTTATTTTACGGCATTCCTCCTTTTTTTTCGGCTATTCCCGCCTTTTATTCCTTTTTTCTTTGGGCCATTCACTCCTTTTATTCGTTTTTTCCTTCTCAACATTTACGGAGTTATGTAATGGTGGAACGGATTACACACATCGTCTTTCCCATGTTTTGATAACATCTTTGTTTTTCTAACATTTTTTTTCTCTGGGATATTCACCACCCCGCCTTGAAGAAAAGTCTTAGGCTAATTATTGGCGGTACAGATGTTTGAAAGTTAGCCATTATTTTATCTGATA
>CM063500.1:63140424-63201357 GCA_032207245.1 Pardosa pseudoannulata | reverse complement strand
GATATTCAAGATGTAGGAATGGATATTAGTTAGATGAAAAATAAGAAATAAGAGATTTGAAAAAAAAATTTCAATTTTACAACTCCTCTTCAACCTCTACTCAAAATATGTGTTCTGCAAAGATCGGTCGATTTACTTGAAAAATTGAAATAAAAAATAAGTATCTAACGTGTTCTGCAAAGATCGGTCGATTTACTTAAAAATTGGAAAAAGAATTTACCAAGTATCTAACGAGTTCTATTAAGATCGCTCTATTTACTTAGAAAATAAAGAAAAATTTATATAAAAATATACCATTCAAATTTAAAATGGTTAAACAGAAAACAGAAACTCAAAAGGCTGCTCGACTTCAAAACGTCGTGAACAGTATAGAGCTAAACGAGAAAAAGAAACTTCTAAAGAGCGAGAAAAAAGGCTTAATTAATTTTAAAGGCTTTTAAATTAATTTTACAATTTACACTAAATCACAAATTTGTGATGAAAATCACACTCAGTTTATTTAATTTGTGATTAAGTGAATGTTTCAGTCTATTTAGTATGAATGTTATGTGTTTCCTTTGTGTTTTCTTTGTTAATTCAATTAGATTTTAAATATTCAATTTTTGTAAAATTTTTCCTCAAAATGTTGTTTTTGTTTATGTATCAATTTGTTGAGTTACGATCCCCTCGCCAGATTTCAAACGCCACGCTGCAAGCACGCCAATTTCGCCAAATGTGGTTGAAGCACCAACAAGATCCTTGATTAGAAACAGGAGAGTGGGCTAAGAAGAGGAGTTGAAAAACAGGAAACGCCATAAAATATTACAAATGGATACACTTATATCAGGATAATTTATTAGTAAATAACTCAAAAGTTAGTCAAAATACTGTATTAATTTGCAGTCCCTTTGCTTTTAGTTATGATTAATTGGTAAAAGTTAGTTATCATTGATTCAATAAATAGCAAGATAGTTAAAAATTACACATTTTAAGATTATTTGAATTTACATATTAGGTGTAATGTACATATTAAGATGTAAATATGCTGAAAAATTGATAATGTAATTTTTTGTATGTACAAAATATATGCTGATAAAAGTATGTAAATATGCTGATGAAAGATGTAAATATGATAAAAAAATCGGATACACTTATATCAGATAGATAACTTAGGCTATTATTATATAGGGGATTCTAATTCAAATTTAAACTTAAGATCAGTGTTCAGCTGTACCTTTCTGGCATATTGTTAACCCGTTCGCGATCAACGTATACGCGACGCAATGATTTCATTCTTATCAGTCCATCGTCGACAACACACGATGGTCTCCGGTTGTTATTGAGAGACCCGCGTCGCGTATCCGTAATCGAAGATAGGAACATTGTATTTGAATTTTTAAATGCTAGATTTAAGTTTAGATGGCTTTAAACGGCAACGATTTTCACAATTGTCGACTCGTATAGCTTTTAAGTGCTGGTCCTCAAGGGGTTAATGCAGGTTCCAGATAAAATTATTCATTAGATTTTTATACAAGAATATTCTGTATATCCACATTTGGTATCCACATTTGATTGGTACTAGGGTTGCTATTTATATTTCTGGCCTAATAATGAAAAAACAAATATGTAGAATCGAAATTGGTTTTACTGTTTTTCAAAATATTCTCCATGATTGCATGCGTTTGAACCAATTTTCAAAGCACTTTTTCCAGTCCGATTGAGGTAACTCCAAAACATGCGTTTTGAATGCATCAACCGTTTCTTAGGGGGTCGAAAATCGTTGTCCACGTAATTTATTTTTGATGTGTGGGAATAAGAAGAAGTCATTGGGTGCCAAATCAGGGCTGTACGGCGGATGATCCATCAGTTCGATCTTTCGCTCCGTCAGAAATGCCTTTGTTTGAGTCGATGTGTGAGAGCTCGCATTGTCATGATGAAGAATGATTCGCTAGTTCTGCTTTTTTCGAATTTCTCCGATGACTTCTGGCAAACAAATGGTCGTGTTCCATTCAGAATTGACCGAAAACTCTCCAGATCTAAAGATTTCATAATTTTATCTGAGTTACAGTTTAATTTTGCTTACATTATTAAATTGATCAAGAATTTGTTTTTGACAACGAGTGATTGGAAGATATTTGGAGATTTGATCTGTAAATTGCTGTTGTTTTGTATATATTACATCCAAAGTATATTTTAAATGAAAACAGTTCTTATTCGTAATGAACTTTATATTTAAGTACGTTTTGTTCATACATTATAGGTAAAAAATCTAAACAATGTGCAGTTTCTACTTTAATTATAATATAAATTCAAGTGTCAATATGTAATAATAGGAAATAGGATAAAGAATTTTTTCTGTTATACTTAGATAGGTTTTGTTTATACATTATAGGTAAAAAGCCTAATAAATGTGCAATTTTTATTTCAATTGTAATAAATTCAAGTTTCAATATGCAATAATAGGAAAGAGGATAAAGACTTTTTCCTTTTGTACTTAGAGGAAACTTAACATGAGAATTTCAATAAGTATTCCTAATTTCAAAATATTGAATAAAAAAAAGATATTCAAGTTTCCTGTTCTAGAAGGAACTTGTCAGTGCGTTTTATTAATATATTGAAAATTAATTGCAAAAATATATTTGCTTATACGTGTTTTCGATTTCTCAAACACTTTAATGAATTAAAATTTTAGAAATCATTGAACCTTTTTTACTCCCATTTTAACTTTTAAAATTTTTTAACTTTTAAATTTATTGACAGAAGAAATTGTCTAATATATTAAAAAAATTTTTTGCAGTATAGTTCCCTTTTGTAGGTTTCCTATGAAATTATTTTAACAAATGAGCTATCAAAACAAATAATATCGCCCAATCTATAGATTCGTTTATGCTAATTAATTTTTTCTATTTTTCAAATGTACTTAATTTTTATTTTGTATACTATTGGTACATTTAAATTTATGATCAATTGGCATTTTACAGGGACTTATTAAGATTCCTGATCGCCCTTTACGATGTGTAATCAAATAAGTGTTTCAAATAATAAAATAATTCTTTTAATGGGCTTTTTAAATGTAACAGGAAACAGGGGAACGTTTAAAAATCTAGATTTTGAATTTCTCTAAAATTGAAGTTTTAAATTTAAAATGCCATAAAAGTAACTCTTACCTTGACAACTGACAGAAAAAAAATAGGAAAATCAGAGATTAAGGATTTGTATTGTTAGATTTAATGTTACACATTTTACTTATTTATGAATGGAATATATTAAACATGATATGTTATTTTCATTAAGGAATATTTCGACATAACAGATTTATATGCCAGTATATGTAAACATCGTACTATAAAGTATATTTACATTTAAATACTTTTTAAGTGCTTAATGATATCTTTCTTGAAGGCTATTAAACAAAATTTGAAGTAAACAATTTTAAGCACAATAAGCTGATTTAATACTATATTTCTTTTTAGAATTGTAAAAAACAGATATACGCATATATATAAATCGACAATGGAAAAAGTTGAATATAAAATTCATTTTATTCTGACCATATCATATACACAACTAATGGAGTTGTTACATCATATTTAGTATCCGTATCCGAGTCCTCCCCGAATTCCGAGACCAAGACCTCCGTAAGCGGGTGCTCCATAGCCGTAACCACCGGCACCCACACCATATCCAAGAGCGGGTGCGGCCAGACCATATCCACCGTATCCGAGTCCTACACCACCAGCGTATGGAGCATCGGAGACCATGAGGACTGCAGCTGGGTTCTGGTTGGCTGTTCCTGGCTCGTTGGTCTTGACCTGAGCCCTGAATCCACCGTGATCGGCAACGTATTCGACTTGCCTCTTGACTCCTCGGGCATCGGTGAATCCGTAGCTTCCCTTCACGGCGTGGCCACCGTTGCCTTCTTCCTGTCTGTACTGCTCTCCGTGCTTGTCCTTGATGTCATAACCAAACTTGTAGGGTTTGGGAGCATGGTGGACGGGTTCATGTACCTTCAGTAAAAATCAACTTATGTTATACTAATTTGATTAAATTCTTCTAAAATTTTCCATATCAAAATACTTTAATTTTGTGTATTCATCCAATTCGGTGAACATTAAAAGAAGATTAAAAATAACATATAAAAATTTCTTTAGTTATCATGACAATATTTTTATTATTTCAATATCAAAAGCCAATTCGGTTTAACTATGATATATTATCTAGAAGCGTCATTGCAGAACGTGTTCAAGTTTTGAATAAGACATCAAATAATGTCGGATTGTTTTTATCAGAAAAAAATGTTAGATAGACCGAAATAGTTGTAAATATTTAATATATTTATATAATGCAAGGAAAATTTTCAATGAAGTAATTTTATCTTAAAACGTATAAAATTTGCAGAAGCATTCCTCGAATTTTTGAGATAAGAACAGATTTAATCAGTGAAAAATACAACACAGAAAGATCTTTCGGAAAAACATCAAGTAATAAAAATTGTATCCAAACGAAATAACATCCAGAAATGTGTTATGTTTATTCAATCTATAAAAAGATGCCAATTCTTTATGAAGAGGTAAAATTTTGTTATGATTATATGTTTTATGCATAATTACAACAACACAGATGTTTTATTTTATAGGAAAGTAATCTATTTATTTATACTTAAATGTTTAGAGACGGTTCATAGTTAAATTTGACTACCGAATTTGGAACCACTTAATGTCGATTTTCTTGATAAAAGCGTTAAGTGTGAAAATTTTAATGAATGGTTCTGGTGTTCAAGAAACATGTTCTGTTTTTGTTACGACTTCTTTATCCATTAAGTCAGAGTAATTTGACACAAAAATCAACCCTCCAACCTCAGTTATAGTGTTTTAAAATTGTAAAATAATCAAACGCTCACACTAGAAGACATATTCGTAGTTGGCAGTAAAGGTCTCAATATTATTTTTTCTCCAATTCAGAAACAAATGTAAAATTTGAAAGTTAGTTAATATATGATTATATATATTATATATATTAATATATATATATATATATATATATATATATATATATATATATATATATATATATATATATATATATATATATATAGTATATAAATATATATATATATATATAACTATATATAGATATATATAAATATATATATATATATATAGATTATATATATATATAATATATATATATAATATATATAATATTTTATATATATAATATATATATATATATATATATATATATATATATATATATATATATTATATATATATATATACTATAATATATATATTATTTATATATATATATATATCTATATATATATATATATATATTTTCCTTGTAAGGAGGACTTATGCTGTGTATTACTATAACTCTTACAGGTAATTAACCCTTCTTTGCATGATTTTTTCTTCTTTTGTTAAAAAAATCAGTAGGATATAATTCATGCTCCAGATTAAAGGAAAAATGATTGAAAAATATCTTGTATTAATATATAATATACTAAATGCTATGAGGGAAACTTCCATCATCATACAGAGAAGGGCAAATATAAGCACGAAACTTTTTAATACAATGCAATTCTAATGAAGTTTGTGGAAAATCATAAAATTTACTTACAGGAATTGAAGCTACTGCAATGCCGACAAAAGCGGCGATGATAAGAACCTAAAAGAAAAGAAATAAATTTCTGTAAAAATTAACAAAATGAACGTTACACAACAAACTCAACATCTCAATTCCTGATTATTATATTTAGTAAAAAGTAAAACTCTTTCTAAAAATCGTTGCACAACAAATTCAAATTCTCAATTCCTGATTATTATATTTAGTAAAAAGTAAAACTCTTTCTAAAAATCGTTGCACGAGAAATTCAAATTCTCAGTTCCTGATTATTATATTTAGTAACAATTGAAACCATTTTTAAAAATCATTACACAACAAATTCAACTTCTTAGTTCCTGATTATTATATTTAGTAAAAAGTAAAACTCTTTCTAAAAATCGTTACACAACAAATGAAACTTCTCAATGCCTGATTATTATATTTAGTAAAATTTGAAACATTTTCTAAAAGTCGTTACACAATAAATTCAACTTCTCAATTCCTGATTATTATATTTAGTAAAAACGGAAAATCTTTCTAAAAATCGTTACACAACAAATTCAAATTCTCAGTTCCTGATTATTATATTTAGTATAAATTGAAACTCTTTCTAAAAATCGTTAGACAACAAATTCAACTTCTCAGTTCCTGATTATTATATTTAGTAAAAGCTGAAACTCTTTTTAAAAATCACTACACAACAAATTCAACTTCTCAATTCCAGATTATCATATTTAGTAAAAACTGAAAATTTTTCTAAAAATTGTTACACTACTAATTCAACTCCTCAGTTCCAGATTATTATTTTATTAAAAACTGAAACTCTTTCTAAAAATCATTACAGAACAAATTCAAATTTTCAGTTCCTGATTATTTTATTTAGTAAAAAATGAAACTCTTTCTAAAATTCGTTACACAACAAATTCAACTTCTCAATGACAAAAACTGGCCAAGATATTTAAATTTAAAGTTTTTAAATTTGAGATTATTTGTCTTTAGGAGATAAATACCAAACTTTGTAAAACGCCAAAAGTTGTAATTTTTTGGATAGAATGACCAAAAGTTCATTTTATAATACAATTATAATTAAGTTGGTTAGTCTCTGTGTATTCTGTACACAAAGACATATATTTTCTCAGTACACAATAGAGAAAATGAGAAGTCATCAAGCAGTATCTTTAAATATTTAGCTTCACTTACCTTTGAGAGCATTCTGTTTGCACACTTCTACCAAAGCGAAAGTAATGTTTGATCTCTGAAAAGAAAGGCTATATATACTTTTTACAACAATTAAGATTAAACAAAACAACATGATGTTCACAAAAAGCACACAAATCTAAATAAATTCAAATATTCAAAAATAATTAAAAATAAATTTTCTTCCTTACTCTTTTTCTTTATTTTAATTCATCCGAATCATAGACATAAATTAATCTAAAATAGTGTTTCGTTATAAAATTACCGATACATTTTTTAGAAAAAAAATATTATCTTTTAAAAATAAAAATTATCATATATAATATAAAAAAATAAAACATTCATATATTATCTTAAAATAAATTAATATACAACACTACTTTAAATATATATATATAAAACTACTATTTTACTAAAAATATTAAATAATAAAATACAAATATATATATATATAAATATATATATATATATAATAATATAAATATACAAAAAATAAATACAAATATAAAAATATATTAAATGTAAAAAAATAATAACAAAAAAATTAAAAACAAAAACTATATATATAAAACATTAAAAATTTAAATAAAAAAGAACTAAAAACCATTACAATATAACTTATAAATCACCCTAAAAAAATAAAAATACAAAAAATAATTATTAAAATAAAAATATGTATTTCTCACAAAACAAACTATATATTTATATATATGTGTTGTTTTGAAAATATGGTTTCAATAATTGCAATTAAATTTGATGTTTATGTATACTTTAAAGCAAAATTTAAACAATTTACAGGTTTCGTGCTAGTATAAGTATATTAAGATTGGCTAAAGCAACAGGGTATTTGAGGGCTAAGTAGTCTAAATTTTGTACTAAAATAAAAAATATATTTTAACATTTTGATTTTTTTATCCAACATTACCAACATTTTTTATCAACATTATCTGTATACGTTCAGATAAGAATTGCCATTGTTATATAAATGTATTTTATGAACCAGTTGATTTATGATAAACAGAGTAGTATGTTGGTTCTTAAATCTTACGGTCGGTCTCACGATAGTCTTTTAACGGTTAACCAGGATTAACTCATCGCGCCAATCAGTGGTGGGTCCCATTTCTCCGTTTAAACAGAGATTAATCGGGGTTAGCTGTTAACTCTTTAACGGACAGAGGTTTCGTAGCGAACCTCCTGTTAAAATATTTTCTCTCTTCTTTTTTAGGCATATGAATGATTTTTTCAACTTTCTATATTATTGGTGGTTTAAATTGTTAACAGATTATAGAATTACAGTTAATTTAATTTTCTCTTTGAAATATACGTGTTGAAACTTGTTTTGTATAAAGAAAGCATGAATTTAGTTTGTCTCCCTTGTGTCTCCAAATAAATATACCTACCTAAAACAACACTTTTAAATTATTTAGCTATTTATTTATTAGATCATTTTAATGATAACTATTCATTATTTTTCAAATATAATTAAAATTTAAGGAAGAATTGTTTTCATGCGTGTGCAAGCGTTGGTTTCGCAGCTAAACCTGCCTCCCGGAAAAAAAAAACCGCCCCCCACGAAGAAAAGTAATTTTTTCATATTTTTCACATTTATAAGGTTCATAGGTAATATTTATTACTTAATTTCATTAGAATTAAAAATTTTTTTAATTATGTCCTTTAAAATGTTAAACGACTTTGGTGAGAGCGACTCCTAATATTTCAACCAGGGCTACGAACCGTAATTTTTTTTGTTCCGGTTTTTCTTCCGGTTCAACTAAAAAATTAATATCGGTTCAGTTCCGGTTTTTGCTCCACCAAAAATAACGGTTTTCGGTTCAGTTCCGGTTTTCGCTCCGCCAAAAATAACTGTTTTCGTTTCAGTTCCAAATGAATAATTTCATTTTATGTATATTCTTATTTGTATTAAAAATATAATTCTATCATAAACAAAAAATGTAATTCTATCAAAATTTAGAAGATTTTATTCTTTTTTTAATTGGTACACTATGTGAATTGATACAAACAGCAGGCCTGATGAAATACTACTATTACTAAACATTGGAATCGCCGCCATTACCAAACACCCATTTGATGCGCAGAAGATTTGATAGATGCTTCATGCTACGTCACTTAGGGCCTCTCCTGTCTATTTACTCCTCCCTGATCTAAACAGTCTATACAAAAAAAAAAAAAAAAAAAAAAAACATCCGTGGATGATCGCATGCTGAGATGTGAAAAATAAAATATAACTCGATATTTTTCTTAAAAAATCATCTATACTTCTAGTTTAATCAACTGAATTAAATATGTCTTCTACAAGTAGTTTCATGCGAAACTGAAACAGAAAAATACTAGTGAATATCAAAATAGGAAATCGAGAAGCAGTATACATGTAATGATAATTATAAAGTTGACGTTAAATTAGAAAATATTGATAAGTTGGTAACAGTAACATAATGACTGAAAGATATATCGAACCGAAATAAACCGATATTTTTTTCGGTTCAGTTCCGGTTTTCGATCCGACCAAAATAACGGTTTTTTCCGGTTTTCGGTTTTCGGTTCAGTTCCGGTTCGAAAGCCCTGGTTTGAACATTTCGACCACAATTGCCACAAATGTAGATGGTAATATGCGAAGGTCAGTCCATTCTCATTATAAGTGATAGAGCTAGGCGAAAAGGAAGATAAATTAAATAGATCTTCCGTTGCATTCTGCACTATCGTATTTTGATGTCAGTTGTTTTGTTTTATTCTTTCATACTTTAAACTGTTCGATATCCTAGTAGAAACAAAAATAAAATTTTAAGCACATATCAGTGTTTTATTTGGTATTACATCACTCAAAGAAACCAACATTTTGAATACTTTATGAAAAAGCTCATTGTGGGAAATTTTTTTTTTCTTTTCCAATGTAGTTTCGCATTTTTTCAGACATGCGACAGTGATTGACAAAAATTATCTATATATTGCTTGAAGCTTTAAGTTTACGAAAAACGGTAATTTGGTAGTGGGTTTGAAGCATTATTGTCTGACTTTTTGCTACTCGAAAAAGATAATTTAGATCTAATAAGAGGACTGTATTTCATCACTTAACTGTTTATGACGAGAATACTCTTCATGAAAAAAGAGTACAATTTTGCTTGATGAGAAATATATTCTTCATGATTAAATTAGTGACAATTTGCTCTTTGCAATGTTAGGGAAAATTAGATGTATTCGTATATTTAAAGATGTCTGAAGCTTTGAAGTTGACGTTAAATTAGAAAATATTGATAAGTTGGTAACAGTAACAAAATGACTGAAAGATATATCGAACCGAAATAAACCGATATTTTTTTCGGTTCAGTTCCGGTTTTCGATCCGACCAAAATAACGGTTTTTTCCGGTTTTCGGTTTTCGGTTCAGTTCCGGTTCGAAGCCCTGATTTTAAGACCTTCCAGTTTGAAAAATATTTACTCAGATGTTAGAATGCACATTTCAAGTATGTAAATTTTTTAAAAGAAGTTCATAGCATAAAAACTATAAATGTATTGAGAAAAAAGAATAAGGTCAGCATATAATGTATACATATACACACACACATATATATTATATATATATATATATGTATATATATATATATATATAAATATATAGCCAAGAACAGAAGGATTGCAATAAAGAAGTTTAATATATGAAATAAAATATGTCTTCCATGCCTTAAAAACTAGTCCGTGTCAGATATATATATATATATATATATATATATATATATGATATTATATATATATATATATATATATATACATATATATATATATATATATATATATATATATATATATATATATATATATACATATATATGTGATATATATACATATGTATATATTATGATACTAAGTATATATATATGTATGTATATATATGTATATATATATATATATATGTATATATGTATATATATATATATATATATATATGTGTGTGTGTGTGTATACATATATATATTGTGTGTGTGTGTAATATATATATATATATATATATATATATATATATATATATATATATATATATATTATATTATATATATATATATATATATATTTATATATATATATATATATATATCTTATAAATACTGTAAATGTTTTGCTCAAAAATTGTCTTAATATATTAAATTTGAATCCAACTTTTGCGAAAATACTACGTGTAGAAACTAAATTTAACTGATCTGTATGTTTCTTTACATAACCATGGCAAACTGATAAAGGGATAAATGTAATTTCTAAAAAAATGTAAAATAAATAAAGGCTGCTAGATCGGCGTAAAGGCTAGCTCTGCTTGATATCCGTATGAAGTTTGGTTGTCTGCATGGGATGAAGTCAGGGAATGGAACCCCTTCAAAATAGAATAGCAGCGGAATCCTCAAATCCATTTATACTATATTCTGTGTTGGTTTTATCACTTTGTATGCGTTTCTCATTTATACTTCTGACTAGAGTGCGGATGAAGTACTTTTTCTAGGTACTTAGCAACATCAACATAGTGTAGACATTTAGTAGAGATGCTGCAAAGAAATTTTATTAATTACACTACACTATTATAAGACTGCAACATACAATAAGACTATTTATTAAAGCTTACTGAGGAAATAACATTGATTTTTTGTATGCGTCACAAATATGTAATACTTCAGTATAAAGGGTTAAAAATGAAAAAAACCCACTATCTTAATGAATGTAATATTGTTCTATGAGCTACACCTTGTTTCGAAATATATGACCCAAAAGAAAATTTTGATTAATTTCATAAAAACTAGTATTGTTATTATTTATGTTTTAAAAGTATATATAAGTATTTTTACTGATAACAATGTTTATTCTGAAATGGGAATTCGAAAAGAAAGAGAAAAAAAAAGTCGATGTGCGTGTAATAATACAATATTCGACTATTTTCTGCAATGTTATCGAAATCCAAAATTGCAATAAAATTTTGATTATTTTTGCATTTTTGTAATTGTTTTGGCAATACAACGTTATAAATTGTGTTTTTTTACATTAAAAACGTTGATTACTTTTGGCCGGTCTTTTTAAAAAAACTGTGCATTAAGGGGTTAAATCAAAAATAGGCTGTTGTGATGAAGATTTCCATATCGAAACTATGACTCTTTGAAGTGAAATTCCTTTGTATGAAATCTGGATGAATTAAAACCTTCAGTTATGCGTGGATAAAATTTTTAAGCATTTTCTTATGTACAATGCAATTAGCGAAATTTCTTATACAGTTTGAATCTCTAGGTTCATCTCCGTTAAAGCTACTCAACTAACTGCTTAGCATTACAAGTATGTCTTTTGTTTTTGTCATAAAATTCCCTGACTTAGGTACTCATCCCATACATAATAATAAAATTTCCTGACTTAGGTACTCATCCCGTATATAATAATAGCCTAAGTTATCTGTCCGTCCGTCGTTTTCTAAATTTATAAAGCGGTTGGACCTGGAATGGATAGAGACATCCATATTGGATTCTGAGTTAGGGTTAGCAGCGTTCGAAATCCCCTCCTTCACCCTTTCCTAGCTTTTAATGCCATTATTTCAAGCCCTATTTTCCCCGGTTAAGAGAAGTGATTAAATTATCAGTTTATCACAAAAAATAGATAAAAATAACATTTTTCTTCTAGCATTTTGAAGTCAGTCCTTTGACAAATCTCATTTAATCCTTTCTTATTTTAAATTATTTAAATATCGTCTGCATTATTTTCGTAAGTTTTATCACGGAACGTAGATATTACATAAATAATTATGTTTTATATTTGGCTTAATTAGTAAATTAGGTACATATGGGGTAATTTAAAATTGAATCATAGATCATTTTTCGTTGCAATGAAAATTTTTATCATTGGTATTAACAAAAAATTCTATTTACCTCCAGGGTGTAGTGTAAATGAGAGTTTCATTCTTTTACTTCCATTAATTACTGTAGCAAAAAAATTAGGAATGACTTAACGATAATTTCGACTTAGCTAAGTAAACTTTGAATTATCTTTCTAAATAAATTCAACGGGGTTCTAAACTGCATTCACAGTATCGGGAGACTTTAGATGAGTATGAAGATAAACAAATTATTGAGCGTGTACTAGATAATTCTCAGCCAAAATACAAATCATTTTTTATCTGCCTCATAGGTGACTTTACAATTCTGGAAATTTAAAAATTTTACTGATTCCGTCATATGATTGGCTATATGCTAGTACTAAAATGAATTAAAGAGCACATTTAACAATATGTTCTTTATTTATTTTGACCCATATTTAACGATACATTTTGTGTTTATTTTCCGCTATATCTCCAGGTATTATAAGGGGACAGTGTAAATCATTAATAAACTTTTTAAACATTGCCTTATAACTAAATAAACAGTATTATCTTTTTAATATCAGATGTATTTCCATTATTTTTTAAAACTTCTTATATGTTTCTTGCTTTAAATATTTTTAAATTTTTTACTTTACTGATAGTTAAAAATATATTTTGAACTTACTTGGGTATATATAACAATTGATTAAATATTTAACTAATTGTAAATGGTTATATACTTGTACGTTGAACTTTGATTTAAAATTAAGACTTTCTAAAATTTAAATTGAGTTATTTTACAATCTATCTCCAGGTATTATAAGGGGACAGTGTAAATCATTAATAAACTTTTTAAACATTGCCTTATAACTAAATAAACAGTATTATCTTTTTAATATCAGATGTATTTCCATTATTTTTTAAAACTTCTTATATGTTTCTTGCTTTAAATATTTTTGATTTTTTTTACTTTATTGATAGTTAAAAATATATTTTGAACTTACTTGGGTATATATAACAATTGATTAAATATTTAAATAATTGTAAATGGTTATATACTTGTACGTTGAACTTTGATTTAAAATTAAGACTTTCTAAAATTTAAATTGAGTTATTTTACAATCTATCTACAGGTAATATAAGGGGACGGTGATTTTTGTAAATAATTAACTTTGAGATATAAAACTGTTTACACATTGCCTTATAACTAAACAAACAGTTTTATGTTTTTAATATCAGATGTATTTTCATTAATTTTTTAAACTTCTTATATGTTTTCTGCGTTAAATATTTTTGATTTTTTTTACTTTATTGATAGTTAAAAATATATTTTGAACTTACTTGGGTATATATAACAATTGATTAAATATTTAAATAATTGTAAATGGTTATATACTTCTACGTTGAACTTTGATTTAAAATTAAAACTTTCTAAAATTTAAATTGAGTTATTTTACAATCTATCTACAGGTAATATAAGGGGACGGTGATTTTTGTAAATAATTAACTTTGAGATATAAAACTGTTTACACATTGCCTTATAACTAAATAAACAGTTTTATCTTTTTAATATCAGATGTATTTTCATTATTTTTTTTAAACTTCTTATATGTCTTCTGAGTTAAATATTTTTGGATTTTTTTACTTTATTGATAGTTAAAAGTATATTTTGAGCTTATTGGTGCATGTATAACAATTGACTAAACATTGAACTAATTGTAAATGTTTATATAATTGTAAGTTAAACTTTGATTCAAAATTAAGACTTTCTAAAATTTAAATGGAACTTTAATAATCTAAATGATGTTCAAAATTGAAATTAATGCATATACTTGTTTTAATATATATATATTATATATATTATATATATAATATACATATATATATATATATATATATATATATATATATATATATATATATAACTAAAATGTATGGTAAAAAATTGTGTCAAAACATACCAAAATTTATGTCGAAAGAAGTATTTTTAAGAAAAGAAAACATTCTTGAATTTGAATTATTTAAATATTCCTTGTTTTAAAGAAATTAATGTGATCGATTTATTTATGCTTTAATGTATATTTGCAGTAAATTTCATAAATTTAAACTAAAAACTTTGAAAATGTTTTTATGTCTACCATCTCATTAATAGAAAAATTCAACAACCATTTTTTTCCCCAATGCAGCACTCAGAACTTAAAGAGATAACATTCCCATCCTGTTACAAAGGAAGTAAATCGAGGCCTTTAGTGTTTTAATAACTGTTTTTTATATCATTACAGAGGAGTACCATTAGCTGAATTTGAAGCACTCTCAAAATATCGATTATATTTCAAACACTGCAACAATGTAAAAAATACTGAATAAACTTCTTTTGAAAATTCTATTTATTATCTCAGTTTATGAACACAAGTACATCTTTTTTAATGAGAAAAAGAAAAGAATATTGCTTAATCTGAGGCAAATAAAGTATAAAATAACAATAGCAGAAAAATACAACAACAAACAAAAGTATCGCTTCATAAGAAGAAAACAATAGAGGGTGTTTGGCTTTAACAGACATAATGCACTTTGGAAAGAGGAAAAATTAATTTTAACTCTTAAGATCTAATATCCATATCTGGCATATCCCAGACCGCCAAGGAGGGCAGCATTAAGACCGTATGGCATACCATATCCATTTCCGTAACCATATCCATAACCGGCATTTCCGTTACCGTATCCGGCATTTCCGTTACCGTATCCACCATATCCATAACCTGCATTTCCGTTACCATATCCACCATTTCCGTAACCGTATCCACCATATCCATAACCTGCATTTCCGTAACCGTATCCACCATATCCATAACCATCATTCCCGTAACCATATCCACCATATCCACCAGCATAAGGTGCGTCAGAGATCATTTGGACAGCAGCTGGGTTTTGGTTGGCGGTGCCTGGTTCGTTGGTCTTGACCTGTGCTCTGAAACCAGCATGATCAGCTACATAGTCAACTTGCCTCTTGACACCCCTGTCGTCGGTGAATCCGTAGCTTCCCTTCACGGCATTGCCACCGTTGCCTTCCTCCTGTCTGTACTGTTCACCGTGCTTGTCCTTGATGTCATAGCCAAACTTGTAGGGCTGAGGAGCATAGTCCTAAATTGGATTATATATGCAAAATATTAGTGTGTTGTTATGTGTTAGATTTAGCTTTATAGAAGAGACAGATGTAAAAATGAAGAATTGTAGAGAAAATTATTCAGCAGAATAATATATAAATATATAAAAGTAGAACAGAAACTGCAAATTATTGTGCAACATTAAAAAATGTACTTCCAATACGGATTTTATCTGTCTAATTCACCATTAGTATAACTGAAAAAATTGTATTAGTGGAAAATGCAGTTTTATAATATCAAAACTAAAGACATCACTTATAGGAAATAATTTTCTTTCGTTTAAGCATTCTTTCATAATGCATTTTTAAGCATATTAAAACTTTTTATTATATAGTTTTATATATATTACTACAAAGGCATCATTCGTTTGAAATCAATTTAATATTATACTAAAAGATCATTCAAATTGTACTGTTTGCATGTACTGATAATAATTTGCAATATATTGCAATTTTTTAATGACTTTAAGAAATATGCTATTTCAAAAAATCAGTAACCGGATAGACAATTGGTTCTTGAAACAATTATTAATGCTTTGCAACATTGTTTGAAATTTTTTAAAAATAAACCATATAACTTATGTAGAATATTACGGGAAATCAGTGTAATACCTGAGTGAATTATACATTCTATTTTTGACATTTGAATATTTCTTTTGAAATTATGTGTGTAAACACGGTATTGTTATTGTAAGAATTTTTCATACACTATTTGGTATGAAAGTATTATTTTTTATCTTGAGTTGTAATAATATCGTGACTTTAAAGTTAAATATAGTTCTAATGTGTTAATAGGTCTAGCTTCTTGTCTGTAATATTGCTGGTTTATGAACAAATTGGTTCTTGAAACAATTACTAATGCTTTGCAACATTATTTAGGATTTTTTTAAAAAGTAAACCATATAACTTATGTAGAATTTCACTTATGCAGAAATCAGTGGAATATCTGAGGGCGTTATACTTTTAATTTTTGACAAGTGAATATTTTGAATATTTCTTTTGAAATTATGTGTGTAAACACGGTATTGTTATTGTAAGAATTTTTCATACACTATTTGGTATGAAAGTATTATTTTTTATCTTGAGTTGTAATAATATCGTGACTTTAAAGTTAAATAAAGTTCTAATGTGTTAATAGGTCTAGCTTCTTGTCTGTAATATTGCTGGTTTATGAAAACCAGCTTATGAAAACCAGCCAATATAACTTATGTAGAATTTTACGTTAAATCAGTGGAATATCTGAGAGGGTTATACTTTTAATTTTTGACACGTGAATATTTCTTTTGTAATTGTGTGTGTAAACATGGTATTGTTATTGTAAAAATTTTTCGTAAACTGTTTGATATGAAAATTGTATGTTTTATCTCGAGTTGTAATAATCTCGTGACTTTAAACAAAGTTCAAATATGTTAATAGGTCTAGCTCCTTGTCTGTAACATTGCTGGTTTATGAACAAATTTCGATCCAATCTCCTAGCCTAGATGAATTAGTTAGTTATTAACCCTTAATTTGACAAGATGTTTTTTTTTTCAAATATTTTTTAATTTCTGTTATTTTCCCATGTCTGTGTAGGCATTAAGATATCTATAAAATAAACAAAAAATATATCATTTTCTATTTTTGAGATAATTAATGTCCACTGTGGCGAACACTGACAATTATGTTATATAGTAATTATAAATATACATGACCGGTGTAGCAGCCAGACTTAGTCAAATTAAGGATTAAGTCTATGCTGAATTTGCTTTCATTTTTTAAAAATATTCGTGGTATTCCCAAGAACATATGCGGTACCTCAGTGTTTCGTGGAACTCAGTTTGAATACCACCTGTTTAAATATGTATTACACTAGCATTTTACTAAAATATTCAACATAATTATATAACAATTATGTTTCTATAACAACTTTATACTTACAGATGCTGATGCTACTGCTACGAAAGCAACAAGAGCGAAAAGGATAACCTGAAATAAAAAGAAAACTTGTCATGCCTACTATACAAATGAATAAAGAAAGATTCTAAATGTAAAGATTTGGAATTAATCCAAAAACTTAGATTTAAAACTAACAAAAGATACATCCAACTATATATTTATTAAATAGTACTATTTTATATTTTTCAAAATGTATTTTTCTTTAATCTCAGATAAACCTCAAAATATTAAATTGTGTATTTATTTACCACTAGAGCTAAACTAACTTATGTATTTTAAAATACCTACAATGAAAGCCTAGTTGTAATAACTTTGAAATTAACAGAAATATTTTTAATGTCATTTCAATGGGATTCTTGAAGATTTCTTTGAAAAATATATTTAATTCTTTTTTTTTTCGTATCACGAAGGAAAAGCATTTCTTATTAGAACCAAATAGTTTCATTTCTATAACATTGATTGTTTGATTTCTTAAATTGATTATTTGATTTCTTACAAAGCTTCATTTAAAGCCTAGGCGTAATAGCATTGAAAATAACAGAGACATTTTTAATGTCCTTTCTATGTGATTTTTGATGTTTTCTCAGAAAAATATATTTAATTCGTTTTTTCCTATCATGAATGAAGAGTACTTCTTATTAGTACCAAATAGTTTCATTTCTATTACATTGATTGTTTGATTTCTTAAATTGATTATTTGGTTTCTTACAAAGCCTCATTGAAAGCCTAGGCGTAATAGCATTGAAAATAACAGAGACATTTGTAATGTAATTTCAATGAGAATTTTGATGTTTTCTCAGAAAAATATATTTAATTCGTTTTTTCTTATCACGAATGAAAAAGTCTAGGCGTAATAGCATTGGAAATAGCACAGAAATATTTTTAATGTCATTTCAATGGGATTCTTGAAGATTTCTTTGAAAAATATATTTAATTCTTTTTTCGTATTGAGAAGCAAATGTATTTCTTATTTGTGCCTGATAATTTGATTTCTATGATATATTCTCCCTTTAAAAGATAAATAGATTTCATAAAAAAATTACCTATTTCGCCTAAAGTTTCAGGTTGTTTGAAAATGATCAAAAATTATCGTTTATTATAAATGATCGATTTAATTAACTCGAAACAAAAAGACATAACTTATTTTAAATGTTTAAACTGCGACTGTGGGTAAGCAATGACTTCTGTTAGATACACTTCAATAAAAGTATGAAATAGATTTTTAAAAAACTAAATTGGGGTGTCTGCATTAAACTGGAAGTAACGAGGATTGTTTATGATTGGTATTAGTGGTAAATAGTCAGAAGGTAAACCGACATTTATGCCTAATTTAGAATAGATTTTGATTTAGAGGGCAGGTAATAAAATCCTTTTTGTAATACACATGAAATAAACGAGAAAAATCCTATTAAATTCACACGTTCTAAGGAATTGTAAATCGGAACCATGACAGGTGAAACTATCTATTATCAAGTGAAACTATCTATCTAACCGAATAAAAGATTTTTAAGTGAATTAGTTATGGCTGAATAAGACAAACGAAGAATGTTAGAACATTTTACAAATTGAGTTTTGTAGAAAAGCAGCAATAGTTACCTGAGAGACCATTTTGAAAAATGTTTGATCGACAGCTGGAAACTGACTTATCAGTTCTCACTATCTTCCTGCTATATATACCCAATTTTTAATCTGCTCCAGACAAAGGAAAAATTAGAGCGAGTTACGCATTAATAATCTGATATTTCATAGAAAGGTGAAATCTAAGAGGATTAAAATTTTCAACCTATCTGTTAAGAAGCAGAATATTACATAATTTACCATTTATCACAATGAGTATGACGAAATACATCTGTTGTCAGGATCTCGGAAGTATATCAGACGTGTCAAGAAATCTGATTTAGATTTGTGAAAATATTCAAATTTTGCAACTGTCGATCGTTCTAGTAATTTTTCAGGTTGTCACTTATAACTAGTTATGTAAAATGGAATAGATATACAGGAAGAAAAGGTGTTCTAGACAGTGAGCGTGAGGAGGAAATGAATATTTTATGAATAGCAGCCCTAAATGCAGATATTCCTTTTTATAAAATATAAAACAAATGCAAAATGCTAGATAAGAAATAGATAAGATAAGGAAATGTAGTAATTTTAAATTGTAAAATATTAATAAAGTGATGTGGAAAAAGTATTTAAATGGTATTTTTTAATAAAAAAAATTTCAGTTGAAAAGTAGAAGATACTACAGTTTTATTAGGTGAATTATGGAACATTCTTAAACTTCTTTTTGTAAGAAATCCCTTGTTAATTGTCGTCAATTGGCAGTCTCAATTCTTTTAATCTTCAGTTTAATTTAGCTCTAGTGTAATTTTATATAGAGTACTGAAATGTTATTTTTTAAAAATTTCAGTTGAAAAGTAAAAAAATACTACAGTTTTATTAAGTGATTTATGAAATATTCTTAAACTTCTATTATAAAAAGTCACTCGTTAATTGTCGTCAATTGGCAGTCTCAATTCTTTGAATCTTCAGTTTAATTTTACTCTCGTGTAATTTTACTATATTTAGTCATGTACGTTACTTACAACTGATTATTTATTTTTTGATCGCGGTAAAAATAAAAAATTATTACTTTTTGAACAGCTCGAACGTACTTCTTGAATTAGAGAGAGAAATGGACATGTTTACACTCATGTACTAGCTGAAAAGCTAAAATATTGAAGTAACAAAAAGTCATGAATAAAGTAAATAGTTAATTAGAAAATAGTGTATGTTTTAATTTTTAATGAAATACTTGATGTTAAGGATCTCTTGATATTCTTTTTTGTAAAATTTCGTATAACATTCGTGGTGAATTAGAAGTAATTCTTAATAAACCAAGCATCCGAATCATATTACATATGCTTGCTTATATAATATATACCAAAAAACTCTTTATTATGCATATAAAACATTAGTGAAGTAACCAAAAAATGATGAATAAAGTTAATAATTAGGTAGAAAATATCATATGTTTTAGTTTTTAATAAAAACAACATACATAACTTAAGAGAAACACTATATTATACCTGATACATGTTAAGGATCTCTGGGTATAACATTTTTGTATAACTTTACATAACATTCGTGGTGAATTAGAAGTAATTCTTAATAAAATCAAGCATCCGAATCATATTATATATGCTTGCTTATATAATATATACCAAAAAACTCTTTATTATGCAGGTAAAATATTGGTGAAGTAACCAAAAAATGATGAATAAAGTAAATAATTAAATCGAAAATAACATATGTTTTGATTTTTAACGAAAACAACATACGTAACTTGAGACGAACACTATATAATACCTGATAAATGTTAAAGGTCTTTTTGTATAATGTTTTTAATTTTGTAAAACTTTACATAACATTTATGTTGAAGTAGAAGTAATTCTTAATAAACCAAACACTCCAATCATATTACGTACGTGCTCTTATATTATTTACCTATAAACTCTTTGCTATGCAGATTAAATATTGGCGAATTAAATAAAAAGTGATGAAAAAAGTAAATAATCAAGGAGAAAATAACATGTTTTAACTTTTAATGAAAACAACATACGTAGCTAAGACAAATAATATATAATACCTTATTAATTCTAAGGATCTCTGTATATAATTTTTTTGTAAAACTTTACATAACATTTGTGGTGAAGCAGAAGTAATTCTTAATAAACCAAGCACCCGAATCATATTACATATGCTTGCTTATATAATATATACCAAAAAACTCTTTATTATGCATATAAAACATTAGTGAAGTAACCAAAAAATGATGAATAAAGTTAATAATTAGGTAGAAAATATCATATGTTTTAGTTTTTAATAAAAACAACATACATAACTTAAGAGAAACACTATATAATACCTAATGATAAGGATATCTTTATATAACTTTTTTGTAAAACTTTACGTAATATTTGTGGTGAAGAAGTATTTCTTAATAAATCAAGCACCCGAATCATATTACATATGCGTGCTCATATATTATATACCTATAAACTCTTTGTTATGCAAATAAAATATCGGTGAAGTAACTAAAATGTGATGAATAAAGGAAACAATTAAGTAGAAAATAACATATGTTTTAATTTTTAATGAAAACAAAATACGTAACTAATACAATCATTATATAATGCCTGATGTTAAGGATCTCTGTATATAATTTTTTTGTAAAACTTTACATAACATTTGTGGTGAAGCAGAAGTAATTCTTAATAAACCAAGCACCCGAATCATATTACATAGACGTGCTCATATAATATATACCTATAAATTCTTTGTTATGCAGATAAAATATTGGTGAAGCAACCAAAATATGACTAAAAAGTAAATAATTAGGTAGAATTTATCGTATGTTTTAGTTTTTAATGAAAAAAAAAACATACGTTACCTTAAGACAAACACTATATAATACCTGATGTTAAGGATCTCTGTATATAATTTTTTTGTAAAACTTTACGTAACATTTGTGGTGAAGAAGTAATTCTTAATAAACCAAGCACCCGAATCATATTACATAGACGTGCTCATATAATATATACCTATAAATTCTTTGTTATGCAAATAAAATATCGGTGAAGTAACTAAAATGTGATGAATAAAGGAAACAATTAAGTAGAAAATAACATATGTTTTAATTTTTAATGAAAACAAAATACGTAACTAATACAATCATTATATAATGCCTGATGTTAAGGATCTCTGTATATAATTTTTTTGTAAAACTTTACATAACATTTGTGGTGAAGCAGAAGTAATTCTTAATAAACCAAGCACCCGAATCATATTACATAGACGTGCTCATATAATATATACCTATAAATTCTTTGTTATGCAGATAAAATATTGGTGAAGCAACCAAAATATGACTAAAAAGTAAATAATTAGGTAGAATATATCGTATGTTTTAGTTTTTAATGAAAAAAACATACGTTACCTTAAGACAAACACTATATAATACCTGATGTTAAGGATACCTTTATATAACTTTTTTGTAAAACTTTACGTAGCATTTGTGGTGAAGAAGTAATTCCTGATAAACCAAGCACCCGAATCATATTACATATACATGCTCATATAATTTATACCTATAAATTCTTTGTTATGGAGATAAAATATTGGTGAAGTAGCCAAAAAAATAATGAATAAAATAAATAAATAAGTAGAAAATATCATATGTTTTAGTTTTTAATGGAAACAACATACGTAACTACAACAAACAATATATAATACCTCATAAATGTTAAAAATCTCTTCGTAGGACATTTTTTTTGTAAAATTTTACATAACATTTAGGGTGAAGCAGAAATAACTCTTTATAAACCAAGCACCCGAATCATATATATATGTACGTGCTCATATAATATATACCTATAAACTCTTTATTATGCAGATAAAATATTGGTGAAGTAACCAAAAAAAATGATGAATAAAGTAAATAATTAAATCGAAAATAACATATGTTTTGATTTTTAACGAAAACAACATACGTAACTTAAGACTTATTAAACCAAACAAGTAATTCTTAATAAACCAAACACTCCAATCATATTACATATACGCGTTCATATATTATATATCTATAATCTCTTTGTTATGCAGGTAAAATATTGGTGAAGTAACCAAAAAATGATGAATAAAGTAAATAATTAAATCGAAAATAACATATGTTTTTAATGAAAACAGCATACGTAACTTAAGAAAAACACTGTATAATACCTGATGTTAAGGATTTCTTTATATAACTTTTTTGTAAAATTTTACATAACATTTGTGGTGAAGCAGAAGTAATTCTTAACAAACCAAGCACCCCAATCATATTACATATACGTGGTAATATAATATATGCCTATAAAATCTTTGTTATGCATGTAAAATAATAAAATATTTTAACATTAAAAAATCCCCTAACAATTTAAAAAAAAGTTTCCATAGCATTCATGACTTAAACATAGGTTAATGTTTAAAATTCGAAAAATTACCGTGAATATTATTTGCTAGTTTTAAATGTTTAGAAGTACGGAGATAAGTAACTTTGTGTATTATTTATTTTTTGCACAATGAGCTTTATGTAGATTGAATTTTTAATATGCAAAAAATATTTTAAAAGGATTCAAACTTAGTTTTATTAGTTTATTAGTTTATTAGTAACTTAGTGTTACTAGTTTTTATTTCTCTGATCTTCAGCATATCTAATAAAAATGTAAGAAAATCTCATGGATATTGGGAAAAAAAAGAACGTAATATAAGCAGTTATTATTCACTTCACGTCTAGAGAACAGGATGTACAAAGAAAGTAGAAAAGTAACATTACTTTTAAAGAATACTTAATCTTGAAAACGATCATGATGTCTACTCATGTTAACATATGTTGGATTATTCAGTCTGCAGATCTTGCGGAACAGAAGAGTCACGTTTCAGAATTCCATATTTTAACTCCCCCATTAAATAAACAATTCATTACAAATTTAGTGGGGAGACAGAAAAAACTTAAGACTGATAAATTAAGCTTTTTTAATTGTATTTTCGTAATTAAGGTACGAAATAAATTGAAGTTAAATTGAATTTAAAGCCTTCCTTTAATAGATCACATACTAATTAAGCTTTGTAGAAAGTTTTCAGAAATGAAGGTTCTTATTGAGGTACCTGGATTACATGCTATTTGATTAATTATAAATATATGTTTAAATATTTTTGTATGCTTTTATTAAATATAACTAATATGAGTTAAGAATTAACTAGAAGTAATTAAATTCGGAAGCAAAATGAATTCAAATTAAATTGTCAATTTAAAGTCTTCATTTAAAGGTTACATACTAATAAAGGATTTGTAGAAATTTTCCAGAAATGAAAGTTCTATTTGATCAGACCTGCATTACATGCTGATTGGTTTGTTCGTTGGGGTTTGCTGGTGTTTGTGTTCTATACTTATAAGTTAACAATTATATAAAAAGCTTTTTTGACCATCTGCTTAAAGTGTTCAAATCTGGAAAGCTACAAATTACCTTGAGAGCTTTCTTCAAAATCAGTTCAAATGGATAATAGTAATAAGGTAAACAAAATCAGAATTTCTACTATTATTTTTTTCTATTGATTAGTTAGCCTTGTAAAATAAAACCATTTATATTTCTAAACTATTTGCGCTGATACTTTCCTTATCCTTTTTTATACTACGACATAGATTAATAATATTTTCTTCACGCTTACACACAAATTAATTCTCTTATCTAGATATTTATTTTTTTTATTATTTATATAATTGTAGTTTTAAGACTTATTTTTAAATTTATATGGATTTTTAATACTTAAGTATTTTTATTCTGTATTCTTTTTTATTCTTGTACTATGTTCAATGTTATAAGCATTTTTTATAATTTGACATCAATCATAATCACAATATTTGCATATTATATACACACACTCACACACATACATATGTGTGTGTGTGCGTGTTTGCACATACATATGAATCATACGTAATAAATGTTTTTTTGGCTGCTGCCTCCCAATATACACATTCATGCATACACACACTAATCACATATAGTTGAATAAACTCATACATACACATGCGTACATATATATTAAACATTTTTTAACATACCATGATAAAGTTAAATTTTTGTACTATTATTTCAAATCAGTTATATAATAATAGCTTAAGTTATCTGTCCGTCAATCCTCGAATTTATGAAGCGGTTGGACCTGGAATGGATAGAACCATCATATTGGATTCTTGATGAGTTAGAGTTAGCAACGTTCGAAATTCACCCCTTCACCCCTTTTCTAGCATTTAATCCCATTATTTCAAATTCTATTTTCTCTGGTTAAGAGCAGGTGATTAAATTTGTCAAATTATCCCATAATTAATAGGTAAAAGTAACATTTTTCTAGCATTATGACGTCATTCTTTTAACCATCTCATTTAATCATTCCTTCCTTTAAGTTATTTAAATATCGTCTGCATTATTTTCATACGTTTTATAACTGAACTTAGATATTAAGTAAATATTTTTTTTTATATTTGTCTTAAATAATAGATTAGATACATATGTAAAAATTTTAAATTTAATCATCGATTATTTTTTGTTGATATAAAACTTTTATCACCTGTGTTAACAAGAAATTCTTTTCATAAAAGTCTAGGAGTCCATTTCACGGACTAATAAATATGTAGTGTTTAAGTTGTATATCTTTGAAAATTAAGAATGTTTGTTTTTGTGTTTGTTTTTTATACATAACCACACGGTTTGCACCCGATTGGCTCAATTTTGGACATCATTCATATATACCGCCAAATAATCATTGTCGATATTAAAACCTCTGCTACCCATCCTATCACGTAATATGACAACATAAGTTAAAGTTGGCAACTAACACGAGGTAAGTAAAGATAAACAAATTATTGAGCTTGTACCAGATAATTCTCAGCCAAAACACAAACCATTTTTTTACCTGCCTAATAGGATACTTTACAATTCTGGAAACCTAAAAACTTTACTGATCCCGTCATATGATGGGCCATATCAAATACCTATTTTAGTTTCTTTTTCGTCAACATAAAAAACTATGTATTTTCAAATGTATTCATGTCTTTTCTACCTGTATTATTTGTGTATAACTAAAACAATATACATGTGTGATTAAATGTGCTTTATTTTTTTCTGCATCCATCTGGTATAGGAATTTTAAAATTTTGCATCCCTTGTTCTTGCCAGAAAGGTAAACCCATTTAAAGAAAACAAACATCTCAATGTCAAACTGAAAAAAATACTAATGCAACAAAGGGCCTTCAGGAGAACGTGGAAAGTAAATTCAGTCATGCTTGTTGCTTTCTAAGATAAAAAAGAAAAGCGGATTAAGAGGTATTGTTTGTTTTTCATTTGTTTCCAAAATAAGTCGTTAACAAACGAAGCGTAAAATCTGCTTTTAACAAGTTCCGAAGTTGAGATATTTTATTAATCGTCAAATTCTTACTTCAACATGCATTGTAGATCTAGTTTACAAGACAATCTAGCATGGATCGTAAAGCAGAAAAGTTTTTGGTTATTGGAGTAGCACATGGTAATTCTTTTTTGTCATTAACACATTAATTGTTCAGCAAAAGAATTTTTAGTAAACCACACGGATTTTCAGCTGTGTAAGGAATCATAAAATATCATTCGTTTAGCACATTAGCCATTCGTTTAGCCATTGGAGTAGCACAAGGTAAATTTTTTTTGTCCTTAACACATTAATTGTTCGGCAAAAGAATTTTCAGTACATCACATGAATTTTCAGCTGTGTAAGGAATCATAAAATACCATTCGTTTAGCCATTTTAGTAGCACAAGGTAATTTGTTTTGTCATTAACACATTAATTGTTCAGCAAAAGAATTTTCAGTAAAACACAAGGATTTTCACCTGTGTAAGGAATCATAAAATACCATTCGTTTAGCCATTGGAGTAGCACAAGGTAATTTTTTTTGTCATTAGCACATTAATTGTTCAGCAAAAGAATTTTCAGTAAACCAGAAGGATTTTCAGCTGTGTAAGGAATCATAAAATACCATTCGTTTAGCCATTGGAGTAGCACAAGGTAATTTGTTTTGTCATTAACACATTAATTGTTCAGCAAAAGAATTTTCAGTAAACCACACGGATTATCAGCTGTGTAAGGAATCAAAATATCATTCGTTTAGCACATTAGCCATTCGTTTAGCCATTGGAGTAGCACAAGGTAAATTTTTTTTGTCATTAACACATTAATTGTTCAGAAAAAGAATTTTCAGTAAAACACATGGATTTTCAGCTGTGTAAGGAATTATAAAATACCGTTCGTTATTTTTAAAAAAAATCCTACATATCAGGACTACAGACCAAGTAAATTTACTTCACAATAACGGAATTTTATACTGGTCAATAATTTTTTGTACAAGATCTTCGATTTGTTAAGAACAAAACTGGTAGAATTAATGTGGTTAAGAAATAAACTGTAATATTAGTTAATTCACAAATATCACAATTTCAAAATAAAAATATAAATTACTTTATTATTTGGAACAATAAGCATCTGTGATTTAATTTTGTCATAAAAGTACCTAATACACAGCTGCTATAACTCAAATTAGAGAAGTTTTATTGAAAAATTTTAATTTCGTACAAATTATTTGTTTCTTTTAAGGCAATTTCGTATTGAAACGTGTTTCACTTGCAACAGTTATGTATTTTTATTGCTTAACAGTCAGCATAAAAACATTTCATTTGTTTGAATATTTCTTAACTATCTTCTAACTTGAAGGGGGTTACGTTATTGTATTAAAACCAGTTAATTCCCTTTAAAAAAAAGAGTATGAAAGATGTCAGAATATCCAGAGAATCTTTACCTCTTTCAAATAGGAATTTTTGCTTATTTTTGAGCAATCACTGTTTCTTGTAAAATTTTAAATCTTAATATTGTGTTCGAATATTGTTTTTGCTGCTATTATTTGCTTAGAATATTATTTCACGTTGAACAAGTTTGATTGTACTGATCATTTAGAATAACACAGTCATTTTTAAAGAATTCCTGTGAAGAATAATATAATCTAATCCTTACATCAAAGATAGTTTTCCTGAAATAGTTATTTAATTTCAGGTGGTGGAATTAGGAAAAAGTTGAATTTTTTCTGTATTGCTAATAATAAACTGATAACCTTGAGATTTTGAACGAACAGTTATGATGTTTTAAACATACACAGAAAAACTAGACATTTAAATAACACAAAGAACTAATGTACGGCATTACACAAGTACATAAGCCAACATACGTATTTAAACTTTGCAAACACGCGTATTTACATAATTATAGGAGAAATTTAGACATTCTTTCTTTATATCCATGAAAAAATTCATTGAAAACAGATTTTTAGTACAGACTAGATATTTTTAAGAAACCTTTAGAAAATACAAATAAAGTAATCAAAAATACTAGAATATGCAGTGAAGAAACTAAATAGAGATAGAAAAAACAAGTTTAAAGTTAAAAGAGCTGTGGTTTGCATGTCAGATACTCTGCAATAACAGGATTTCACGCAGCAGTGTACATCTCAACTTATGGCGATTTTGGCTTTAATTTCAAACGGAAGGGCAGCTTATTGGTTGCTTATTGGCTATCGTAAACATGAAAATGAATGGGTAAGGCATTAAAACCGTTCATGACGTTGCATGAAATCGCTCTGCATATTTAGAAAACAGGAAAAAATGTATCTTGAAGGGGAGGCATGCCCGTCATATTACATACAATGCTTCTATTACTCATAACAAATCATCATATGCTCGGTTAATCTTTTATGTAATTGAGGCCCGATCTCACCAAAGTTGTTTAACTGCTAACTGCGATTAACCCATGGCGCCAAACAATGTTGAGGGGCAATTTTCAGTTTAAACAGAGATTAATCGCGGTTAGCCGTTAAATGACTTTGGTGAAATCGGCCCTAATAACTTAGACTACATTTTTTAACATTATAGTTGTTTTTTGGATATTTAAAATATTATTATCAGTTTGATTGGCAAAACAGTTTCAAATTCTTTTGCATACAATTTGAAGTTGGATTATTGTGCTGGTAAACGGCAGAAATTTTAAAATCAAGCTATATTGTTTCTTTATAATTTTAAAGTCAGGAACAAAACCAGAGTATTATGGTGTATTACTGTGAGTAAATATATAGATTTTACCATATTCCGCAAGTAATGGGGTTGAAAAAAAAGGCTGATTAAGCATTTGCTCCATTTCTTCTATCAAAATGGAAAAAAAATTACGGCTTTAAAAAGTTTTTTCTATCTCTCACTCCTCACTAGATGGAACTGGAGTCAAATATGCCCTTCTTATACTCTGATTAAGGGCTGGTCACACGAAAGTTGTTTACGGCTAACCGTGATTAACCCTTGGCAATTAATCCGCCAACCAATGGTAGGACACAGTTCTCCATTTAAACACAGATTAATAGCGGTTAGCTTTTAACCGTCTTTGGTAAGACTGACCCTAAGGATATAAGTTGGAATTATGGATTATATATTGTAATTAATTGAACATTCCGGTGACATGAGCTTTGTTTACAGTCTATTACATGATAGACCGAACGAATTTTGTAATAAATTTGATCTGCCTAATTTGGTAAAAACACCCTAGAAGAAATAAAATACTGTTCTATACTTTTAAGATAAGTCATATTTTGAATTAAACAAGAACAAAAGTCTTCATTTCTTTTTAATTTTTCAAATATAACACGGAAATGACATTCCCCTGTGTATAATATGTTACTGATTAAATCTTCGGTTTAACCCTCTAAGCGGTTCGCACGTACAATTCCTCCAGTTGTCACGTACATCCAAAAACGTTCCGAAAATGGATGTAGTGTACATTTCTGCTAGTGCTTTCCCCCATGGAGTTTTGAAGTAGGAGGGTCAGGTCGATTGTTTAGGAACTGCACCCCTCTTTGACTGACATTTATTGAGGGATGCACCCCTACTCCCTGAGGCACAAAGACACTGATAGCTTCTCATGGCTTTGTAAATCTCTATTTCGAAGTATTTCATTTGCGGTAACAGATGCATCTCTAATTGCACCACTTAAATATCTTGGATGACTTTAGTAAGAGAATATAAATAATTCTCTTAAAAATATTTTTAATCCTTCTTTTAGAATCCAATATTTCTTATGGAATGATTTTCGAAACTTGACTAGCTTTATGGTATTAAAAATTAACAATCTATAATGTCTATTTATATATCTATTTCTAACCGGAAGTAAAGGGACAATAACGAGAGTGGGTTTCCGGTATTCCAATCTAGTCGACAAAGGGTGAAGTAAAAAATCATAGAACACTTTGGTCACTGACACAATAAAATTTTAGCGTATTTTTGGAGACTTTTTTCCTCTTTGTCTACCACTCGGAGGGTTAATAATGAAGTATTAGGGGAGCCCAACGTAACTAGCTTTTTTCTTAGTGTTTATATAAAAAGTATTTTTGTGTAAAAATAGAAGAAGGATTATACACACACGCTTATATATATATATATATATATATATATATATATATATATATATATATATATATATATATATATATATATATATATATATATATATATATAATACCAGTTTTCACTCTAAGTCAAAATAAAAAGTGTTTTTTGTATAAAAACAGAAGAAGGACTTTCAAAGACTCTGATATGACATAATTCGGAAAATTTCAATAACATTCTTTCGACTGCACAGCATATACAACTGTCGTTCTTCTTTTGAAACAAGTGAAACCATTGAGTTAAAAGAAATAACGCAATTACTGCAGAATCAGTTTCTTTTTATCTTCTTAAGGCCGGTCTCACCAACGTCGTTTAACGGCTAACAGCAATTTATTCAAGTTTAAACGAAGAATTGAGACTCACCATTGGTTGGCGCCATGGATTAATCGTGGTTATCAATTAAACGACTTTTGCGAGACTCCCCCTGAGTAACTTTAAGAAACTGTGGGACATTTTTCCAAAGTAGACTTTTCCATTTTTACCAGGTACGATTATTTTCAAATGAGGGTTAAAGTAGTTAAACAATTGAGTAGTGAGTTATTACAGAACAGGGGATTTTATTTCATTTTTATAACATACTATTTTATGAGATATAATATCTGATTTAGTATCCGTATCTGGCGTATCCCAGTCCACCTCGAATTCCAAGTCCAAGACCCACGTTAGCGGGTGCTGCATATCCATATCCACCAACTCCAACAGCGTAACCGAGAGCGGGTGCGGCCAGACCATATCCAGCGTTATTATATCCGAGACCAATGTTACCGTATCCACCATATCCGAGTCCTACACCACCAGCGTAAGGGGTATTAGAGACCATCTGGACTGCAGCTGGGTTCTGGTTGGCTGTTCCTCGCTCGTTGGTCTTGACTTGAGCCCTGAATCCACCGTGATCGGCGACGTAATCGACTTGTCTCTTGACTCCTCGTGCATCGGTGAATCCGTAGCTTCCCTTCACGGCGTGGCCACCGTTGCCTTCCTCCTGCCTATACTGCTCACCATGCTTGTCCTTGATGTCATATCCAAACTTGTATGGTTTGGGAGCATGTTGGACGGGTCCATGTACCTTAAATAAAAATCAACTTATATTATGCTAATTTGGTTAAATTCTCTTTAAAATTTTCCATATCGAAATACTTTAATTTTGAGTATTCCTTCAATTCGGAGAACAATATAAGAAAATTAAGAATCACATATAAAAACCTCTTTAATTGTCATGACAATATTTTTATTATTTCAGTATCAAAAGCCAGTTAGGTTTAATTATGATACATTATCCAGAAGTGCCATTGCAGCACCTGTTAAAGTTGTGAATAAAACATCAAATAATGTCAAATTGTTTATACTAGAAAATAATATTATACTGACCGAAATAGTTGTAAATATTTCATTATTTATATAATGTGATTACTATTTTTAACATAATAATTTTATCTTAAAACGTATAAAATTTTCAGAAGCATTCCTCGAATAGTTGATGGAATAACATACTTAATAAATGAAAAATAGAAGACAGAAAGAGCTCTCTAAAGAATATCAAGTATTCAGAAAATCATGCTTGTCCTTGATGTCATAGCTGAACTTGTAAGGCATGATGTCATGCCTTACAATGATGAATGATGAGTATGATGAACAGGCTTGAGAAGAATGAGAATAATATATAAATTGAAAAATAGGTACAAAGCAAAGTCTAAGAATGGATGGAAGTCTAAGGGCCGGTCTCACTAAAGTCGTTTAACAGCTAATCACGATTAACCTATGGCACCAACCAATGCTGGGGAGCAATTCTTCGTTTAAACAGAGATTAATCGTGGTTAGCCGTTAAACGACTTTATTGAGACAGCCCTTCCATCCATTCTTAGACTTTGATTTACACATATTTTTCAATTTATATATTATTCTAATAGAATCGAAGAATATTTAGAAGTAATTCTATTTCATTTGAGAATATTGCCTTTGCACTTGATTTTGCATTCTTTTAAAAATTATTTAAAACAAGAACCATAATTAGTCATGTGAATGCTTTGGTAGAAACTGCATTATCTAGATTTCTGTAATATAAATAAATCTATCAGATATAGTTGTTTTTAAATTTTAAAGAATAAAAAGACTACATATGTTTGGAATTTGAACATTTAAAATGTATTGTGTAACTTAAAAAAAACCCAAATATATCTTGTATGAATTTGAAAATCAGTATATCAGTAAAGTAATATATGTCCTCATTTCTGTAAATTTATTAAATTAATACATTTCAAGCTACTAAATATCCTCGAATGTATTGCGATAGAATTTTTTAGATATATTATAAATAACTAATTTTTCAATATTATAGAAAGCTTTTGTTTAATTATGAAGAGATAAATTTAACGTGATGTAATAAAAAATAATGTATAAGAATATAAATAATTTAAATTAGTTTTATATAAAACTCCGGTTGATATTTAAAAGTATTAGTTTTAAATTTTTGTATCCTGTATTTCCCAATGCTTTGATTTTTTTTTGTTTGACGGTAATTTTTCCTATTTTCTGAATATTATTAACCCTTTCGTGGGCCGTGGGAAGATTACTTCCCACCTACACGGTCTTACAAAATACACATGTGGGAAGCGCAAAAACTATTAGAATATATTGGTCTTGTTATTGATACGATGGGAAGACTGATTCCCGCTTCGGTTTTGCGCTGTCATCAATTGTTCGATCGATTGAATAAAATTAGCAGCTCTGTTTTGAAAGTTTGGAAACGTGGAGGGAGAAATAAAGGGCCCACTAAAGGGTTAAGATGTACAACAGATGTTCTGATTTTAAGTTCTATCCTGTTTTTCGGATGGTAGGTGTACCGAGGTACTTTCCCACGGTGATCTGCACGTGCATGCACAGCTGTGGGAGGATTTCCCTAGAGGAATTTAGGACTCCAATTGTTCACGTCAAGTTTAGGGACCCCTGCAGAGAAGGTATAGATCACGGAATGGCAGCGTAACGGTCAAGCTCGCACAGAGCTGTAACTGTGAGTTATAGGAGCAGGGGCAAAAAGTAATGTCAGCTTTTTAAAAGGGACTACTTTAATGAGTCCACCTGCACTCCCGAAGGGGAGGAAGATGTGGGAAAGTTTCCCGAAAACAAGCGATTGGAGAGGAAGAAAAAAGGGGTGTTGGAACCGAGTTGAGGAGTTTGGAAATGAAGTGAAGGAGAGAAGTCAAAGTCGGGAGTCGAGAGAAGTGGGACAAGGATCCACCAGTACCAACTAGTCCCGTGCGCCCGGACCGACTCCACAGGAGGAAAATCCTTGCCTAATCATTTGGACCCACTGAAGGTCCGACAGCGCCCCGCTCACCATCACCAACTCGTCCCGTGCGCCCTGACCGACACCGCGTGAGGAAAGCCCCTGCCTACTCCCCTGTGCCTTTAATATAGGTAAAGATAAAATAATATTTACAGTCACTTAACTTAGGCCTCTTTTATATATTTAAGACTGTGATAGAATTGTAATAATTATAGTGTAAATATAAGACATGAATAATTGATGATTATGATATATGATAACCAAGGATCTATTTGTAAATGAATGTACAGAATAAATGTCTGAATCTCAATATAAAGTATTATATTCTTTCTGTATTTCCCCCTTGTAACGAACACTAGTGTATAGGTTGTAAGTACATTACAACAGTAGGTTTATAACAAATAGAAACATGCATTGGCATAAGGAAACACAATCATTCCACTATTTATTTATATAGTCACCACTAACAGTGGTACAATTGCAGAACCGTAAATCATTTTCAGTATACTGTGGCAAAATTGTAGATGGAAGTTAGATGGGTAAAGGTCGGCGCTGTATGCTGAGTGATCTATCCCGGTGTCGTTGTAAGTCATTTAGTAGAGGTTGAACTTAATAACACATATATTTATTTACAAGAAAGAGATTCTAACACAGTTATCACAAACTCGGTGACATTGAACAGTATACAGCGAGTTTGTTGTGTTGCCACACAGCTTTTGCTAAACTTATAGAAATTTTAATGTTCGGCTAAGTAGCGTGTTCAGATCACGTCCGGGTTAACAATGTCGTGGTAATTCATCTAGTAGAGGCTGAACTTAATAACACATATATTTATTTACAAGAAATTCTAACACAGTTATCACAAACTCGGTGACATTGAACAGTATACAGCGAGTCTGTTGTGTTGCCACATAGCTTTTGCTAAACTTATAGAAATTTTAATGTTCGGCTAAGTAGCGTATTCAGATCACGTCCGGGTCACCAATGTCGTGGTAAGTCATTTAGTAGAGACTGAACTTAATAACGCATATATTTATTTACAAGAAAGAGATTCTAACACAGCTACCACAAACACGGCGACATTGAACAGTATACAGCGAGTCTGTTGTGTTGCCACACAGCTTTTGCTAAACTTATAGAAATTTTAATGTTCGGCTAAGTAGCGTGTTCAGATCACGTCCGGGTTACCAATGTCGTGGTAATTCATCTAGTAGAGGCTGAACTTAATAACACATATATTTATTTACAAGAAAGAGATTCTAACACAGTTATCACAAACTCGGTGACATTGAACAGTATACAGCGAGTCTGTTGTGTTGCCACATAGCTTTTGCTAAACTTATAGAAATTTTAATGTTCGGCTAAGTAGCGTATTCAGATCACGTCCGGGTCACCAATGTCGTGGTAAGTCATTTAGTAGAGACTGAACTTAATAACGCATATATTTATTTACAAGAAAGAGATTCTAACACAGCTACCACAAACACGGCGACATTGAACAGTATACAGCGAGTCTGTTGTGTTGCCACACAGCTTTTGCTAAACTTATAGAAATTTTAATGTTCGGCTAAGTAGCCGCCACACCGGCATCCTATTCTTCGCGAATCTCCGTCGAATGTGTTCTTTTATGTCTCTTTCTGTGTAGGATAAAGCATTATCTTCCAAGAACAAAATTTCTAGCCTCAAGAGGTCTACTTTCTTTTGTCTAATCGTGGATATCTGTTTGGTGATAGTTTAATAACAGCGTATGGTTTTAATGATCCCTGAACCACTGGCACCGATTTTTACAGAATAATTCCTTGATAGTATTTGGTTATGCCATTGTAATTTTCTTTTTGTTATAAAGGTTCCTTGTCTAGAATAGGATGAAACTTACCTTCGGAATTTCCTTCGTATTTAGTTAATTAAGTTTAAATTAATTTAATACAATGGTGATATTTATATTTAAAAGGCCATCTATATTGGCTACTTACCATCAAATTTGCAGCAGAAATGGAAACAACTGCAGCAATGAAGAGTACCTAGGAAATATAAGCACAAATAATGTAAAGCACAAATAATGTTTCCACAAAATGGTATTTTGTGATTACGTTACAATAATAATATTACAAAGTGAAGGGGACATAATACCTTCCTAGTCTTCATTACAATAGCCTTTTTTGGTTCAATATATAATAAAAATCTGTAGTTTGTTTAGAATAAAATCGAAATAAATAAATCGAAAAAAAAAGGCTGTTGTAATGAATATTTTATGTGTCAAAAGGCCCTATGCTCCCTTAATACATTTATGTTTGCTTATACAATTATAAAAACTTTCATTTGCGTCACACACATGAAATTACAAATATTAATTCTGATTAAAATAATTCTATTCTGATAGGTTATGCTGAGTTCCGCTCCTGTGCATCCTTGAGGCTTTATAAAATGTCAAAATGCTGGAGAAAAATTCAAAATAATATTTATACATATATTTACATCTTCATATTTTTAATGCCTTTTATTGGTTTAAAGAATATACTTTTTATCCGAGGAAAAAGTTACATCTGTATGCATCAAATGTTACAGTCGTTTAAAACCGATATGTATAATGGTAAAATTATCCTTTTTTTGTTAATTTGTAGGAATAGTTTAGGTTCGAGAAACAATATTAAAAATATTTATTTGTATTAGCAATGGAACGTTCAGGGTATATCAACAAAATAGTACCACTATAATGAAGAAGGATTCAGTCTTTATGAAAATTAGTTTTGTTATATGAAACATTAAAAATATGAAACATATAAACCAAGTAAAAAAGTATAAATCTAATTATCTGAAAAATATATTTTGAAATTTATAAATTAGAATCTAATTTTTTATAGAAAATAAACACTGATTATCTTTTTTATTCTTACAAACTCAGTTATATCTATCTGAGCGATGTATTTTATTTTAGAGCACTATAGAGATATATTTTTGAATTTTTAATTTCTTCACAGCTTTTAAATTTTTAAAATTGTAAAATATCAGATACCTTTATAGTGTTAGGTTACAAAATTAAAAAGAGATTTGAATTTAGTTTAACAAACATTTAGTTTATAATATGCCTATTTAAAAAGATATTTTCAGGGCAAAGGAATTTCATATTTTTCATTTGATGAATATATTTAAAGTTATTTGAAGAAATAATAACTTGAAATGACGGAGTTCAATATCTCTTAAAATGTTTTGAAATAATTTGCAACAGAAAAAAAAAATGATTTCTAAAAGGTATGGTTTGGACAGCTACGGTCTATTGTTTTGCTCAAGAGCATTCTTAAAGGAGCAGAACTTTTTATTTTATGTTGAAATGACAAAAGACCGTTACAATGAAGATTTTAAGTCTGGATACTTCTCAATGCAATCGACTTGAGATGCAACTTTGTAGCAAATTCTCCTAAAGAAAGCATTGTTGCAGCTGGATACGAAAAATAATTCCTAATACAAAATTTATAACTGATTAAAACTTTTTATTTTATGTTAAATTGACAAAAGACTATTACCATGAAGAATTTAAGTCTCAATACTCCTTAATGCAGTTGTCTTCTGATACAACTTTGTAACAAATTCTCCAAAAGAGAGCGTTGTTGACAGTTGGATAAAAAAAGTAATCACTAATACAAAATTTACAACTCGTTAAAACTTTTTATGTTATATTAAATCCACAAATGACTTTTATAATAGTGATTTTAAGTCTGGACAATCCTTAATGCAGTCGACTTGTGATGCAACTTTGTAACAAATTCTCCTAAAGAGAGCGTTGTTGACAGCTGGATAAGAAAAATAATTCCTAATACAAAATTTATAACTCGTTAAAACTTTTTATGTTATATTAAATCCACAAATGACTTTTATAATAGTGATTTTAAGTCTGGACAATCCTTAATGCAGTCGACTTGTGATGCAACTTTGTAACAAATTCTCCTAAAGAGAGCGTTGTTGACAGTTGGATAAAAAAAATAATCCCTAATAGAAAATTTATAATAGATTAAAACTTTTTATTTTATGTTAAATTGACAAAAGACTGTTACCATGAAGAATTTAAGTCTCGATACTCCTTAATGTAGTCAACTTGTGATGCAACTTTATAACAAATTCTCCTAAAGAGAGCGTTGTTGACAGTTGGATAAAAAAAATAATCCCTAATACAAAATTTATAACTGGTTAAAACTTTTTATGTTATATTAAATCGACAAATGAGTGTTATAATAGCGATTTTAAGTCTGGACACTTCTTAATGCAGTCGACTTGTGATGCAACTTTGTAACAAATTCTCCTGAAGAGAGCGTTGTTGACAGTTGGATACGAAAATTAATCACTAATACAAAATTTATAACTGGTTAAACTTTTTATTTTATATTAAATCGACAAATGACTTATAATAGCGATTTTAAGTTTGGATACTTCTTAATGCAATCGACTTGTGATGCAACTTTGTAACAAATTCTCCTAAAGAGAGCGTTGTTGACAGCTGAATAAGAAAAATAATTCCTAATACAAAATTTATAACAGATTAAAAGTTTTTATTTTATGTTTAATCGACAAAAGACTGTTACCATGAAGATTTTAAGTCTTGATTATAAAGACTTAAAATCATTAAAATTAAATAATTAAAATATAAATCATTTAAATTAAATAATTAAAATATTAAGAATTACGTTATAAAGTACAAACTTGATATTAATATAATTGAGGTTCAGAAAATAAAAAAGACAATTAGCTTTTATTTGATATAAAAATAAGCTTCAATTAACAAATTTTTAAAGTTATTTTCTGGGATTTGGATTTCTAATTTTACACTTGGTATATTTATTTTATATTTTTTAAAATAATTTGTTTCCTACAGCTAAACTAAATGATCTTTATAGGGTTCAAACTTTGTAAAAGATTTTTAAAAAATTCACTTGTAAACTGAACAGAACTTTTTTTACATTAAATAGGAAATAGGGTGTTGTTATGAAGTCTTTTTTTTAATCTCAAAACGTAATTTGTCCACTACGGAAATGCACTAAACAAATTTCATGAATATTTGTACTGGAAATTATTTTTTAATACTAACCACATGTTTACGTAAATATGTATCTTAATAGCTTAATTAGCAGATTAGAACTAAATGTTTAAAAAGAGGTCGTTTAACTCATATTCATTAGTTATTGTGTGTTTGAATTAAAAAGGATTAATGCCTTCTAAATATTTATCACTCACATTTTCAATCAAGGGAAACATAAAAATTCAAGAATGCAAAGTTTAAATCCTACAAAATTTTGAAATTGGGAATAAGAGTACGTCACATTATCTTACCTGAGAGATCATTTTTGGGGTTGTTTTGCTTACACTCAACTAGTGGGAAATATGATTTTCAATGCTTTTATATACATCGGACATTTTATTTGAATTTAATGCATGCGGTAATCCTTTTACGCTCGAATAATCATTTCTTTAAAATATGTAGTATATACAACAAAAGGATAATTCTAAGCATCACTAAACTAAAAGAATTTATTGCTTTATAGAGACAAAAAAAAATGAACATTCTTTGTCATATAGGGTGATCTGCTTATATACAACTGCTTAACAGATATAGAAAATAAAGATTTCTATTCTAAAATTTCAGATATTTCTACAATGAGGAAGTTCCTAATTTTGAGGTTTTAATATCAGTATTGTGCTGTTATCATAGAGATAGTCACGAATGTGGCTGATAGCAGCGAAATTCAGGTTTTTTTCATTAATACTAACACGTCACACTGTAGTTACAACATAGTTAATTTATTTTTCGTTATGTGCAAAAAGTAAAACATTGTATAGGAGCTGTTGTAATGTACTTACAACGCTAACACCAGTATTCGTTTTCAAAGGGGAAATACAGTTTAAATATAATGCCTTATATTTAAACTAAAACATTTATTATGTACACTAATTATTTACAGACATTATTTCTGGATTAATATATATAAAATTCATTACTCGACGTTCATCACTGTACAACGATTCATTACAATTTTCTTTTTGTTTTTATACGTTATTCCTTAATCAAAAGATTCTTAGACATAAGGTAATAATTATGAGTATTATCAAGTTTACCTCCAGTAATTACAGGGTAGCAGGCTGGGGCTGTCAAAAGGCTGTAAGTCGGTGCTGGCGTTTGGGCGTACAGGACGTCGGTATGGGCTTGCAGGCACGGGATTTCGATGTCCAGCAACTCTTGAATCTCGATCTCGACTCCTTTTTTCACTCTCTTTCACAACTCATCACTCGGTTTTAACGCCCTTTTATTCTTTGTCAATCACTTGTGAAATTTTCCCACATCTGCACCTCCTTTGGAAGTGCAGGTGGGCTCATTAAAGTAGCCCCTTTGGTGAAAGTTGATACTTATGCTTTGTCCCTGCCCCCATAACTAACGGCTACATCCCTGTCTGAGCTTGACCGTTACACTTGTGCCACTCCTATCTATAACTCCTCCTCAGGGGTCCCCACTAAAACACGAAGTCAACACCTGCACCTAAATTCTTCTTGAAAATTTATTTCACAGCTATGTATGCTAGTGCTGACCATCGTAGGAAAGTACATCGGTACAGGAGCATTAAAAATAGATTTTCAGCTCGTTTCAAAGTTCAGTTTACTTAACTGGAAGCGAAATTACCTGTTGGGAGGAAAAGTGATTTTAATCCTACAAAATACTCTACATATTTCAAACTTATTATGCCCTACTCCGTACGAATTGAAGAAATTTTTGTATCTCGAAACCTTTGGGTCCTCAGATTTTACTAGACTGAACAGGGTTCTCCAAACTTACATGTTGAGAGAAAAAATGATTATACTCCTATAGAATACTCTACATATTTCAAACTTATTATGCCCTACTCCGTACGAATTGAAGGATTTTTGTATCTCGAAACTTTTTGGTCTTCAGATTAAATAGACTTAACACGGTACTCCAAATATACATGTTGAGAGAAAAGTGATTATACTCTTACAGAATACTCTACATGTTTCAAACTTATTATGCCCTACTCCGTACGAACTGAAGGAAATTTTGTAACTCGAAACCTTTTGGTCTTCAGATTTTACTAAAATGAACATGGTTCTCCAAACTTACATGTTGAGAGAAAAAATGATTATACTCCTATAGAATACTCTACATATTCCAAACTTATTATGCCCTACTCCGTACGAATTGAAGAAATTTTTGTATCTCGAAACCTATTGGTCTTCAGATTCAATAGACTAAACACAGTACTCCAAACTTACATGATGAGAGAAAAGTGATTATACAGAATAACCTATATATTTCAAGCTTATAATTCAATCTCTTCCGTACGAACTGAAGGAAATTTTGTAACTCGAAACCTTTTGGTCTTCAGATTTTACTAAAATGAACATGGTTCTCCAAACTTACATGTTGAGAGAAAAAGTGATTATACTCTTACAGAATAATCTGCATATTTCAAACTTATTAGTCCCTTTTCCGTGCGAATTGAAGAAATTTTTGTATCTCGAAACCTATTGGTCTTCAGATTTTACGAAATTGAACACGGTTTTCCAAACTTAGATGTTGAGAGAAAAGTGATTATACTCCTACATAGTACTCTACATATTTCAAACTTATTATTCCCTCGTCCGTAAGAATTGAAGTAATTTTTGTGTCTTGAAACCTTTTGGTTTTCAAATTTTAAAGTAAAAACCATTTTAACTAGTTTCTGCTTTACATCTTTGCGTGCGGACAAGGTGATTTAAATATCAATTTTAACCATCACTGAATGAGTTTTGACTTATTTCGACGTGTCATCTGTATTTAAGGATCTCACATACTAAAAAAAAATTCGCCGAAGAATGGTGAAATTTTATTTTTAAGCAAAGAAATACAAATTAAGGTATTTTTTAAAAACATTCTGTACAAATTATATAAGAAAAAGGAATAAGATGCTTGTTAACAAAGTGAAAATCGAATAAAATTTCTTAAATAAATTTTATGCTCGATAACTTTAATCGTTGCATCTTTAAAACTAAAACTTTTATCCATTTTTACTGAGTAATACCGTTTTTAAAATTATATTTATTCTTTTAAGACTTGTACGCATGTATCGAAGCGCACTTGTTGAACAGTACCACTGCTGTTATCAGACTACAAATTACTGTTTAGAATGTGATTTAAATTAATATGTAGAAGATGTGTTTTGTAAGCTGTAATAATATTTATTAGTTGAGTATTATTGGGAAAGTATATCACCATCTAAGAAATTTAACCTTGAAATGCATAAAAATTAAATTCAAAGAGCCGGTCTCATGAAAGTCGTTTAACGGCTAACCGCGATTAACCCATGGCACCAACCAATAGTGGGACACAATTCTCTGTATAAACAGAGATTAATCTTGGGTTAACCATTAAACGAGTAGCCATGACGCCAATCAATGGTGGGACTTAATTCTCCATTGGTTTAAACAGAGATTAATCGTGGTTAGCCGTTAAACGACTAGCCACGATTAATCTCTGCTTATAAGGAGAATTGTGTCCCACCATTGGTTGGCGCCATGGGTTAATCGCGATTAGCCGTTAAACGACTTTGGTGAGACTGGCCCTTAAGATAGATGGCATGATTAAAATTGACAACTTTAAAAGGATGACTAAATAGGGTTTTTTTATAAATTAAATTTCCTTTGCAAAATTCTTATTTTATAGAGGTTTTATTCTTTTATATTTCATAAATATTTATTTCATTATTTAGTCATTATTAAATTTTTTTTTCTAATTTTGTTCTGTTAGCTTTTATAATTTTCTTATATGTAGGACTATTTTATAATTTATATATGAATAATAATACTAATTCTACAGATTCCATTTACATTTTTAAAACATTTTCTCCTCTTTTCAATTGGTATAAAATATGTCCTTGTTGGCCAACCTTTAGATACATTGAAAGTGAAGATGCAGACTTCTCCAAACTTGTGTAGGAACAGCCTACTATAACTATGCTTTACTTTATTAATACCCCTTTGTAGCATAACATGAATAACACTCTTTGCTAATTAAACACACAATAGTAAATATTCAATCTTGTGTGTTTGATTATCTCTATATGTAATTCATATTTTATATTTATTTAATTCGATATGGGACTTATGCTACTCGGACAAACGACTGCTGAAAGAAGATTGTATATGATACAGCGATTGTTCATACATAAATGATAAACGAGCTGTCTATTTGTGCACATGAGAGCATTACTCCCATACCCCCCCAAAAAAAAAAACCCAGAAAGAAACATAAATAAATATATCAACATATAAAATAACTTAATAAATACACCTACAGATTTTATGTCTTTTTTTCGAACATTTTGCCTCTCCCTTTTTAAACAAGCTAATATATAGGTAACATACTTTATTGTATGGTAGGTGCTATATCATTAAACACCGATTTAAGGGTATATAAATGGACAGAGTAGCGGGGAACATAGGCACTGTTGATAACATTTCATTCGCACACATCTTTACGGAGTGGAAGCTCGCAAATTTTGCTATTAATTCGTCCAAATTCTCTCTTGATTCACTTCGGATATTTTATTCATTTTCTAACAAATTCGGATAGTTTATTCATATTAAAATTTCAAAAACATATTAATTTATTCTATTGATAATAAACATGTATTTAGACAGGAAACATTTCAAGCAGATAGATTGAATAGATTTTTTTTAATCTTACGGATAGAGGTGAAAATTATAATTCTGAAACAAAAAAGCTTCTAAAGGTTAAGTAATGAGAAAGAAACCTATATAATAAACATAATTTCATTGAATTCCTCGAGATACATAAGAAGTACCTTCAGCTAAAATCAGCTTTTCATCTTTATGTCTTTTTCCTCTTTTAGCCTGTCTGGTTTGCAAAGTTTGAAGATCCACTCGTTTTTCTGCAATCATAGATCAGCTAACGTGTCTAGCGTCAGTAGACATGATAGAATATAAATAAGCTCCGGATATGCCATAAATCTAAACATTGCTTTGATTATAATTCGAGATCTACAGTAAATTTTTAAAAGTGTATTTTTAATATGTTCAGATACAGATGAAGAAATATAATCAATTAAAAAAATTTCGAGTTTTTAACGTTTAAAATCGCTGAGACCCTTTAGGTCTTATTCTCATGTGAAATTATTCATGTGTTTATACCCCTCTAGAAGACAAATCATGAGATGCTTGTTTGTGTCTTGCCTGTGTAAGACGCGTGAATCAAGACACCTTCATTACGATGAAAATGAAAGATTTTTTTTGCAAATATTAGAAACAGTGAGTTGCATCCAACGGCATAACTGCATTAAAGGTGCGTTACTAAACCTGGCACCAAAACAATACATGCTATAACTTCATTTGGGATCGGTGAGAAATAATTTTACGGGTTGTATATATATTATGTAAACTAAGTGTAAACAATTAAAAAGCATTTAATATAATCAATTTTCATACAATTAAATATTTGAATACTACCATTTAAAAAAATTGAAATGATTCAGAAATTGAATGCTATGAAATTTATTACAAAAAGTCTTACTACGTTCTTTAAGACATAGTGTTATTAACTGTTTCTGCCCTTCTAATGATCATTGCTGAAGTGGCAATATATTTTGCTATTCTGAAACGAGTTAAAATATTTTTCATAAGTACTATTAACGAGGACATACAAAACCAGCTGTTTCCAAACTTTTTGTACCTGCTCCCCCTTCTCCCGTTTTTTATAAGGAAAAATTTTGCACCTTCCACAATTCTCGTGACAACCTAGTTTTATAAATATTCACATGATACTGCAATTTATTTAATTATCTACAAAATAATAACTACATTATTTATAAATATACATAAAATATTTATAAGTAATATTCATTTCAATTGGGAGAGAAACAAATCTTACAAAAAAGCAAAAACTAGAATTCATGTCATAATTAATAAAGCATAACTATATTTTAATTCATTTCTTCTTCAGCTCACATTTTCTCACACCGTGGTATCATTGTAGATATCGTTACTCTTAGTTTCTTTTCAATCAATAAATGTGATAGATACTTTATCTTGAAAACAGTTGCAGCTAAAAAACTAGTTTCATATAACTATGATGTTACAAAGGGTAAAAAAAAATTGAGGAATTAAATAAAGTGTGACTTGAAGCATACCCCCTTGCAACAGTCTCACTCTTCACAGCTAGCTTGGAAACTGCTGCAATTAGCACTTTATTCATTTTGTGAAAAAAATTGAATCAATTGAAAAAAATACATAGCTAAATTATATAAAACTGTTAGTAATTTTTTTGCATTGTAAAAAGACTGAAGACTGGATTTAATTTACAAAAATATAGTTTAAAAGTCTAAAATCAACTTTCACACATGTATTAAGTATTTTATGTACGTTTATAATACGATCACCATTATGGCTTCATTCTATTCCATACTAAGAAACAAAATGTTACAAAGTTTTCACCTGTGAAAATTGTTTCGGTTTCCCGTGTGGAAATGTAAATGTATTTTAACTTGTACTTCGTGTCTGTATAGTTTATTTTAGAAATTTGTTTTGTATCCTCCATTTCCATAAGCCAAGAACTACTATAGGAGGATATATATTGTATCATGACGCAGAAACACATTGTAAGAGATGAAACTTCTTGTTTGCATAACTGCGTTTAAGAGGTATTTATTTAAATTGTGATCCTCATTGCAAGTTAAAAAACTTTCCTAAATTATGTCTTTACTCTATTAATAGAGATTAGTTACTACAAGTCCCCTGCTAGATTTATACTATAGAATTATGTATTCAATTCCAAAACAATTTTTTAACATCATATTATATATCATTTTTTCTTTTCTATAATACACATAAATGTAATAAAGTAGGTAGTATTGTCCCCTTTCAAACACTTTAAACACCTTATTTTTTTAAGCATGTCCTGTATTTTTATGAATAACACAGAGCGCATTTATATAATCCTCTTACATTTGTAAGAGGCAGTAAAACGATTAAAAGCAAATTTTTCCTAAAATAAAATTGAAAATAAGCTAGAGAGATTTTTTTTATAAGAAATTATCTTTTTAGTTCCCAACACTACCTAACAGATAACAATAAAAATGTAAAAAATCTTCTATTTTTAATAACTGCAACTTTGAAATACAAAAACTATTGATTTTAAGTAAATGATTTTTATTTTACTTTTACAACATTTAAACTCAGAATGCTATTACATTTCTAATCTAGTATCCGTATCTAGCATATCCCAGTCCACCAAGGATTCCAAGGCCAAGACCTCCGTAAGCAGGTGCTCCGTATCCGTATCCACCGATTCCAGCACCAACACCGTAACCAAGAGCAGGTGCAGCCAGACCGTAACCTCCATATCCGATGTTGTTGTATCCGAGACCGTTTCCTCCATATCCGAGTCCTACACCACCAGCGTAAGGAGCATTAGAGACCATGAGTACTGCTGCGGGGTTCTGGTTGGCTGTTCCTGGCTCGTTGGTCTTGACCTGAGCTCTGAAGCCACCGTGATCGGCAACATAGTCGACTTCCCTCTTAACTCCTCGGTCATCGGTGAATCCGTAGCTTCCCTTCACGGCGTGGCCACCGTTGCCTTCCTCCTGCCTGTACTGCTCTCCGTGCTTGTCCTTGATGTCATAGCCGAACTTGTAGGGTTGAGGAGCATGATGAACAGGCTGTTTAAAAGTTAAAGCCAATTAATAGTGTATAAATCGTATTTAACGTAATTTGTCTCTTTCAAATAATAACTTGGCATGTACTTCATTTGCTTCAAAGAAAACTATTTTAATTGTGTCAAATATTATATTGGTCTCTTGGCGTTGTATTTTTTAAAATCCTGTAGCCTAATTGAACAACATACATGTTTTACTAGATATGTATCAGAGGTACAGAATATATCCTGGGCGTTGTTGAGATTTGTAAAAGTTAGAAGAACGATGAACGGGTTTGAGGAAAAAAGGTATAGTACATAAATTGAAAAATAAGTAGAAAATACTAAATAAGGAATTTTAATACGAAAGAAATATTTTTCATATTAAAATTTTACTTAAGAATTTGAATTTAGATTATTTAGAAATGTATTATAAACAAGAATCACAATTAGTCCTCTGAATAATGGGATGGAATTTGCAAAATGCAATATGTTAACTTTTGTATCATAAATCAATCTGTCTGAACGAAATGGGTTTTCATAAAAAATAAATTCTCTAGCCTTAGTAAAGTTATACAGTTTGGATTTATTAATTAAAGAAAATGAAGTATTTTATCATATGAATTTGTAAATAAAAATTTTGATAAGGGCTGTTTAAGTCCTCATCTCTATAAAATGTTTTTTATATTTTCATATAATTATTTAAGGCCCTCATATGTAAAAAAAAGAGTAATTTATGACTTACTGTACGACACTTAATAGTCTATTGTATGGAAATTGGTCATATAATTTTTAACAGATAAATTCATTAAAACACAATGAGAAAAGCTTTGAACTCTTTTATTTAATGTTTTAAAATGTCCTATTCGTTTATAATGATATTAGACATAAATTTATTTTTTCTTTTTTTTCATATTTATTTAATTCACACATTTGCTTATTTAAAAGCATTAAAGGCAATTTATCCCTACTTATTGGGTCTCATTAAGATGTAATTCCCTAATTATTGAGATAATATAAAGGATTAAAGCAATGGCAGCATAATTATTTTCTAATAAACCATATACATTAGTTACTTACGATCAAATTTGCGACAGAGATGGAGACAATTGCAGCAATGAAGAGTACCTGGGAAAATAAGCACATGTAATGTTAAAATTTTCAAAAACTTTTCAAAGTAATTATATTTTAATTATTTTTGGACTGAATGATTAAATAATACTTATACAAAGCACAATTCTGAAATAAAGTTACAGTTAATGTAGTTAAATGACAAAAGTTTTGGTAGATTCTTCGCAAGAAAAAGTTGTTGACAGCAGGGAAAGAAAAATAATTCTCAAGGCAAAACTTAAAAGCGTTTATACGTGATTAAACGCAGGCTTTCTGCTGTCAGAATAAACCACGGACTTTCTCACTCGTCTGTGCTAAATTTAGATTCGCGAGGAGGGAAAGTGCAGTAAAGACACGCCCTGGAAGTGGCAAAACCAAGATAAATTCTGTTTCTGTGTGTTTTATCCTACATAAAAAATTTGGTTCTCAGTTAATTGAAAAAGAAAATATTTATGCTTTTTTCCGTACTTCATAGGATGCTTTTAAATGGTTGTGATTATTTGATTCATAAAATGACATATTCTTTCTCTAAACAGAATCTATAAATTTACACATCATTAAAATGTTATTAATGAGTATTAAGCTATTGTCAATATTTAGGAATGGATACTAGTTAGATGAAAAAGAAGAAAAAATAACAGGAAAAGCCATAAAATATTACAAATGGATACAATTATATCAGGAAAATTTATTAGTAAATAACTCAAAAGTATAGTCAAAGTACAATATTGATTTATCTTCCCTTTGCTTTCCATTATGATTAATTAGTAAAAGTTAGTAACCGTTGATTCCATAAATAGCAAGATAGTTATAAATTACGCATTTTAAGGTTATTTGAATTTACATATTTTTAAGATGTAAATATGCTAGAAAATTGGCTTCTATTTAATGTAAAATTATTTTCCCTTTTTTGGGAAAATAAGTAAAATATTTCTTTTCATGGTTGTAAATCATACTGTTGCATTTTAATCAGTGAAATAAGAAAAAGTATACCAATAAATTGTCAAAAGTTTTAAACTTTTTAGAAAGGGATATGGTTATCCACTGTTTGGCTGTTGAGTGAAAAATTACACGTTACATTTTTAAAAATTATATAATTTAATGAGATGTAAATTTTATGCTTGAAGAATGCTTTCTCCCTAATGTATATATGAGATAATTATAAAAGTAAACAATTAAACAGGTTCTTTTCATGGACTTAGATACTACTGCCACCACATTAAAGAAAAAACAGAACGCTGAAGAATAATTTTCAATTTTTTAGACTTTTGGAAAGGATGTAAGATGGAATAGCTGAAACAATCAGGTTATATACGCTGTAAACTGCACCGCAAACATAATTTTATTGAACGTTAAATTCAAATGCTCTCTCAAGACTTTGAAAACTTATGGGGAGCGAAAAATGTTTTAACAGAAGAAAATTATATCTGATAGTTATTTCCTCGAGATCGATCTCAATTAACTAGATTAAAACTTTTAATTAAAAGGATTTGCTCTTAATGTTTATTCCAAGTACAACAAATTACCTAGAACATTGTATCAGATCGTTATTCCCTCGAGATCGATCTCAAGAAATTATAACTAGATAAAATTTTTTAATTAAAATGACTTAATGTTCTTAATGTTCATTTCAAGGTCGATCTAAAGAAATTAACTAGATTAAAAAATGTTATGAAAATGATTTGCTCTTAATGTCCATTCTAAGTGTAATTCCTAATTTTTTTTTCATTTTGAAATAATAAGTTTTTTTTATAGTAGCTCAAAAGTTAGTGTTCTAATTCGAATATAAGCTATTGACATATGACTTAAAAAATGGTATTCAAGATGCTAATATCAAAATAACTGTATTTTAAAAACAAAGACTTGCAAATAGAATGGTATAATTATAAGAATGCTGAACTTTAAGTGGCAGATAGCATAAAACACAAGCTCTTTGTTTTTTTCGGCTGCAAGTGCTTTTTATAAATATCGTAAAACGCATAAAAATTCCGAAATTAGATTGTCTTTCTCTAGTGAATTAGGAACAGTTTTAAAAAGCTCTGAAGATGATTTTTGTATAGAAACAAAATTTTTCTGAGCATGTGTAAAGGAAGTTATTTTTCAGGTGCAACATTTGTAGTTACAAAGTAGTTAAGTTTCTAAAAACATTTAGAAAATATATAAATGCATCAGAAATAGAAAATGTTATACATTAATAGCTTTACTTGTTAATATGGGAAATATAATTAGGTAAGAATATATATATATATATATATATATATATATATATATATATATATATATATATATATATATATATTGATAACTCTATTTATTAATATATGAAATGTAATTAGGTAAGAATATAAATATACATTAATAGCTCTATTGGTTAATATATGAAATATAATTAGGTAAGTATATAAATATACATTAATAGCTCTACTTGTTAATATATGAAATATAAATAGTTAAATATATATATATATATATATATATATATATATATATATATACATTAATAGCTCTGCTTGTTAATATATAAAATGTAATTAGGTAAGTATATAAATATACATTAATAGCTCTACTTGTTAATAAATGAAATGTAATTATATAAATATGCATTAATAGCTCTACTTGTTAATATATGGAATGTAATTAGGTAATTATATGAATATACATTAATAGCTCTACTTGTTAATATATGAAATGTAATTAGGTAAATATATAAATATGCATTAATATCTCTGCTTGTTAATACAGGAAATATAATTAGTCAAGTATATAAATATACATAAATAATAGCTCAACTTGTATGAAATATAATTAGATTAGTATATAAAGAAAATGTAACAAGATGTTTAATAATTTTTAAAAATGGTTGCTTACTTAATGCTTATTTGTTTAATTTTAGTATAAATCTTTATCTTTTAATTAGAATGGCTTAATTGCGTCTAAATATTAATATTTCTACTTTCTAATCACGGAAAGCACAAAAAAATTATGAATTCAAAGTTAAAACATTATAAAATTTGAAATTGTGAATGAGTATATATATATATATATATATATCCCAATCTTACCTGGGAGATCATTTTGAAGCTGTTTGCTTGAACACTGTAAGCAACTGGTGAAAACAAAGACTTTCATTGCTTTTATATCAAATGGATATTTTATTTGAATTTAAGGCATGCTCTAATTCTTTTACACTTGACTGATTATTCTTTTAAAATATGTAGTAAATACAACAAAAGGATATAACCTATAAGCAAGAAGTATACATTCCATTATAAATACAAAAATAAATTCTTGAATATTCTTAGTCATATAGATATACTGTATATATTTCAATATTTATCTGCATACTTATAAAATAAAAAACAGGTGTAAAAATTTAGGCATTTCTTCAGTAATGAAGTTATTAACTTTGACATCATAATCTCAAGCATTTGTACTATTTAGAAGAACTGCATTCAAGTATGTCATTTATTGTAAAAAGCAACACTATGGGCACATGCAGTGAGTTAAGATAAAACTCGCAAGCTACGGTATTCCTGTCCATTTTGGAATTTTAAAAAATACAAGATTTGGATACTTTTTTACTTAAGTAATTAATAGATATTGTTTCCACGAATATTTCAAGTTCTACACAATATTTAAACAAGGTAGCTCTTATTTCGATGAATATGAAGAAAACAGGCTCAAAGCTGTAGTTTTTACCTTTTATAAATTTATAACTTTCAAGATGTATAAAATTATGCTATTTTCAATTTAGAGCTTTGTTGGATATCCTCTGTTTTATAACGCATGTTATACGTATTGACATAGATTAAATGGAAATTGCACAATAATTATTATTGATTTTTTAAAGTTCTTTTAACAAAGCCATTTTAAAGTCACTTTTCGTTAGAAATGTTATTGTTTTTTTATCCCAACATATAACTTGACGATACATTTTTTACAACGTTTAAATTTGATGACTAGAATTTGGTTTAATGACTTTAGGGCAATTGTATAGTAGCTTCAAACTGGTATTAGTTTGGTATTGTGTATTAGTTTTACGATTATCTTATAAAGTGTTGATACAAATATACATATTCATCATTGATTCTATAAATGTTAACCAGTTAACATCTTTGAAAACTATTGAAATTGCAAGATATTGTAAATTACTTTGAAGATTATCTTATGTTGATATGAATATAAATATTCATCTTTAATTCTAAAAAATATTAATCTGTTAACATCTTTCGCAGACATACTTCCTTCAATCACATTTTCTGCTTCATGTTTTTATAGTTTACCTCAAGTTGTGGGTTCGGATCCCGAGCCGGCCTAAGATCAGCCATGTTCGTTAAACATGACTTTGGCACTTAAAATAGGTTCGTGGTCACAATGTCCTCCAAGTTCTCAATCAATACCTCTGGGGATGGCAGACCAAGTCTATAGGTCTTCTGCTTGGTCCCTGATTCGAAATTATGAGGACCCACTTGAGCAAGAAGTCGTAATTTCACCCTTGTGGTGCTCGTTAAAAAACGAAAAGCGCACCCCCTTGCCTTAATACGAGTAGCCTCTGGCTCAATCGTGATTGGCTTGACCAAGTGGTGTAAGTCAAAAACAACAACAATAGTTTATCTAATGCTGAATTTAGTACTTTGTTAGAATTTTGACATGATTTATCTTTTCAATTAAAATTTAATTTGTTTTCATCTAATGGAAAACTAGTCACAATTGGCAATGGCATATTATTTTGAAACACCAAACTTATGAACGGAAAGGGTAAATAAAGCTTTCCCCATCTCATGTATTTAAAGTCTCTGGCTGTAAGATTGGGATTACAGGGTGGAATGCTGTCCAGTGATGTCAGACAGCCGGCTTCAGTGCTGGATTTTTAATCAACCTTCTAATATAACCTCCACGCTATAACTAATTGTTCACCACTCCAGTACTGGTCCTGATGGCGACCTTGAACGATGGTTCAGTGGTTGCATTCGCACATTGGGCCACTAAATTAGCAGAGAGTGTGTATGCAACCATATAATCTACTGTGCACTTTGGTAGCGAATGCTAGTTGTCTTTAATCTTTGGAGGAAAATCGTTTCCGAAGCCAATCTCCACCAAGACCATATTTATTGTCTGGCTTTGTCTACTTCCATAAGCCATACCCCCTCCAGACGGTGGTAAGAGTTTGCAGTGAGCCATAGTGTGAAGGGGCCTTAAAAATAAGGACACTGGAGATGAAAGTTGTACATGATGATAACATTCAGTTCATGCACTAAACAGAATTGATGATTGATTTTGATCAGCTCTACCTTCTGTGCAGTCAAAAACTGTTGATGGCACATGAAATGATAGCCTGTATATTAGTGTAATACAACGACATCAATGTGAACATAGGGAATTTATTATTGCTTCATATGATAGCCAAACCCACCATCTACCTGTCTTTACCTATCTCATTTCGTTTGTTTTCGAACGCGATCTTTTGGCGATGGAGAAACTAACTTTCTAGAAGACCATCTAAAATTTAAAAGAACACTATATCAAAATTAAAATGATAAGAAAATTATTAAGAAGGAGAAAACGTTTTTTAGCGGAATTCGGAAAAAGAATTAATTAAAAAATATGAATTTATTAAATGTCCATTAACATTAAAAATTGAGAAAAATATCACAAATATTTATCATTTATTTAAAGAAAAACCTTAAAAAGATTAAAATAAATGTATTCTTTGGATTGAGATTCTTTATTTTCATTATACTGTAGTATTGTAATTGGGGAAAGTGATTTAGTTACTTATTAGTATAATATTGTAATATATATATATATGTAATAAGGCTTTTTGCCACCTTACGAAGTGGGGTTCCGGGCTGTTATCTCCACCCTGCAATCGTGGAATCTCGAAGCGAGAACGTAATCAAGACACTGGAAAATTCAATCTAACTTATTCATCGAAATATCGAAACTGTGAAAGAACGAAAACTGTGATGAAACTCTATCGAAACATTATATGCAGCTTTATATGAAACTAGTTTGAAATTCCAGACATGATATGCTTAACCCCTTGAAGACTAGCACGTAAATGCTATACGAGTAGACCGTTTAGTAAACCATTGCCGTTTACGCCATCTAGTGATTAAATTTAGCACTTAAAAATTCAAATAAAACGTTCAGATCTTCTATTACTTATACGCGGCGCCGGTCTCTCAATATCAATAGTAGATTATCGCGTGGAGGCGACGCTGGACTGATAAGAGTGAAATCGTTGCGTCGCCTCTAAGGGACGTTGGTCTCGAAGGGATTAAATAGTCATTTGTGCTGACTAATCTGCTATTACTATGAAGTTAAGTAAGTGATGTGACCCACACGTTACCTCTATTTTTAGAGATGGAACCTGAAGGATTTCTACTACCGAACACTCGAGAATATTCGCTAGGGTGCCTTCAGAAGAATTACCGCGAAAATAAGTATCTGAAACCGAAAGTGAATAAAATATCATGACACATATATACATATATATGTATATAATTCACAAATATTAATAAATAATTAGATATATAAAAAATATAAACCATAATTATAATTGTTAAATATATAAACGAAATTTTAATAAAAAGAAAATACGCATATAAGTTGTGCATAACTATTTAGAGTTCCAAATTATCGTAAAATTAAAGTAAAAGCTGAAAGAAACTAAAAGAGAGCCCATTCAAAAGCTGAGATATCCTCACAATGGTTCCTGACTATTTCTATAATGCATGATTGCGTTGTTATCCTCAGTTGTTAGCTGTAATCGACCACAGTACTCTCTTTTCGACCGATTTGTTGAACAACTCTAATTATAAATAGATAAATAATCATGTAAAGATAAATAAAAGATATTAAAAACAAAAATAAATATTAAATTCTTTAATACACATATAAATAAAGATATTAAAAACATTAAAATATAAGTAAACATTTAAGGTTTATAAACATTATTTTAATGACTGATTACTTGCTTTTTCTCTTCGTTACAAGTGCCTTAATTTTTACACTCTTATATAAATAGATTTATTTTTTATTTTTTCATCATATAGAATACAGTTCTGAAATCAATTTAATTTTGCATGTTAATACTTTTATTTTAAATTAATTTATATTTGATATAAATTTCTTTTAAAAAATTCCTGTGTTGTTTTATTTATTTCATTCAAGATTTATGGTTTATTGAAATAGATACCATTTCAGAATACACTCAAATCTAGCACTTGCATTGATTAGGGTTTGGTGAGGTAAAATGGGTAATCTTTATAGTTTACTTAAAAGACACATCTTAACTTTTAACAATTATATTTTAGCTTTGTAATATATTTTTAGACATTTGTTTGCAACAATTGATTTCTTTAAAAAGTTTTATATTCTGCATCTGTTAACATAAATTATCTTCTTTGCTAGTCAGGAATAAATTCTTCTTTACTAAGACTTCTTTAGAAAACTGTCAGAAAAGTAATATTTTATTTCTTTTATTGTCAATATTTTTTCAATAATCAATTTCTAGGGATTCTGAACAATAGTCTTTCAAAAACAGAGAAGAAATAGTTTAAATATTTTATGTTTAGTGATTATTCTTGTATGACGGGGGAAAATGGGTATTGGTTAGGCTTAACAATTTATCATAAAATTCAAAACTTTTAGATGTAATGATTTAAACCAGCCCTTCAATTTCAGTGTAAATAATATTACATAGTATTTTTTAAATAGTTTAAATATTTTATGTTTAGTGATTATTTTTGTAAGACGGGGGAAAATGGGTATTGGTTAGGCTTAACAATTTATCATAAAATTCAAAACTTTTAGATGTAATGATTTAAACCAGCACTTCAATTTTAGTGTAAATAATATTACATAGTATTTTTTAAAATTTATTTGCTTTGGTATAGAGTAAGTTAATATAATATTAGTAAAATTGAGCTTGTAAGCCTAAAAATACATGTGTTTACACGGCTCTTTTGTACATCTGCGACTGGAAATTTTCTTCCACATTTCACTGTGCACAAAGTCTAAATTTATATTAAACTTGGACCAAGGGTGGACCACCTTGTATGACTGCACAGAGTTATATGACTGCACAGAGTCAGGGTGGATGCATTATACAATGTTTGAATCTCGGATGGAACATTTTCTTAAACAAGTGGAACACCTGGAAAAACCCATTCTTTTTATACTCGATGGTCACATTCGATGGTAATATTTGACAAGTAAGACAGTAAAACAAGCAATGGAGAATTTATAGGACTAAATTATGTTCATTGATTTTGAAGAAAGAAATAGCATAATACCTAAATATAAAAAATACTCATTTATTTAATTTTTAAATGAATTATTAATAATATTTACATTTTTGGAATATAGTTTTTTTTTACTAGTTTTGCCATTAATATTTGTTCTATCTGCAGTGCGAGTTTTCCCTATTAATTAATAACCGCTTTATGGTGAGAAACTTTCAGTGTTAATCAAATCAAATTTATGATCCCTGCGTTTTAAATGTTTTTACTCTGTAACTGTTTTAGTTTTTTTTTCAGAAAATATTTTTAAAGATCACAAAGCAAAAACCTTTTAAAATATTTTAACTCTTTAGGAAATTTTTCGGATTATAGAATTTTTAGAATTGCTCTCGATTGTCACAGAGTATTTCAATAAGTTAATAATAATTAATAAATAACTAAAGATATAAGAATAAAGTTAAACATTTAAATATTTTTTATTAAAATTATATACAAAATAGAAATAATGTTTCTGAAATAAAACTAGAATAAAAATACAAAAATATTTATTACATGAGATCATTTTAATCGTTGCATTGAATATATTAATTTATGTCCAATTTAATCACTTGCGACATCAATTTATAAGATAATTTACAAGTGTTTAAATGTTATAAGTGATGTAGAATCACTCTACTGGAAATGTACTTTATATTAATTTGTATTGTCTTTGTTTTTATGGTTCACTCTGATGTCATTCGAAGAGGCGGAGATGCGCCATTTTCCCCTGCCTGCCCTCTCCTCTGAATAAGTCAGAGAGGAGTGTGGTTGCGACTGGCATCACGGCGGCCGAGATTTTTTGTATGGGTTTTGGTTTCGTTTGAAGTGCTACGGTCTACTTTTTGCCACACGAGGGCTAATGAGACCGGGACCTACAGCTTAAAGCCGATTCCGAACGGCTACGAACATCCACGCCACTGTGGGATACGAAGCCACTAACTCCGTTACCTAAGGCCAGCACCCTAACCAATCGGCCATCGTTCGGCCTGTTTGAATGGGAAAGAGATGCTGAGAATTTTTCAGAGGGTAAGAATGGATGAGCTTGCCTTGAGATAAAAAATTTGTATATAGCTGTATACAGAAATAAATCCTTGTGTTTTGTATCTGTGTTCTGTGATATGAGGTCTTCTAAGAACGACCACTCAACCAAAAATCACTACCAAAAATACCTATTCTAGAGCTGTAGCATCATAGCACGTAATGATGCTTACCAGTTGAATATCACTGCTGAATTTATAATACGATTTTAATACGTAGATGTAGATGATATATATTGAGTTCTGAGGAGCTGTAATTGACAACTCACTATCTTATTACATTAAAATCTTTGTTTGAATAACATTTCTTTATCTATTTCCTTAAATATGGGATACGATAATGATTTTCTAATGAGAAATTTATCTAAATAATGTCCAAGCTGTACAAAAAAAGGACTTACTGGGAAAAAAATAAGGAGTACAATTCATTATAGAATTATATATATATAAATTCAAAATCATTATACAAATATAATATATATGCTTTGTTTTTGAAATCATATTAAAATGTAACAGAAAATGAGTGGTATTTCTTAAAAACTCAATATATTATATTAAGCTTATTTACTTTGAGTCAAGAAATATTTTTATATCGATGACCTAATCCGTATTTATTTTATTTGAACATATATGAGCAAACCTGCGTAGTATAGAGGAAAAATATTGTAAGTGACTGAAATAAATTCCGGAAAAAACTAAAGAAAGACACTTTCGAATATGAAATTATTCTTTTAATGAAACAAATCATTATAAATATAACAGTGAAAAGTAAGAAATTTTAAAATTTTAATGCCACAATGAAATACAAATGACCATTGAGATAATTCAATGATTTTTATTTCATTCTTCATTCGCACATAACACATTCTTTATTTAGTATCCGTATCTAGCATATCCCAAACCACCAAGGATTCCAAGACCAAGACCTCCGTAAGCAGGTGCTCCGTATCCACCGATTCCAGCACCAAGACCGTAACCAAGAGCAGGTGCAGCTAGACCGTATCCTCCATATCCGAGGTTGTTGTATCCGAGACCATATCCTCCATATCCGAGTCCTACACCACCAGCGTAAGGAGCGTTAGAGACCATGAGTACTGCTGCTGGGTTCTGGTTGGCTGTTCCTGGTTCGTTGGTCTTGACCTGAGCTCTGAATCCACCGTGATCGGCAACGTAGTCGACTTCCCTCTTAACTCCTCGGTCATCGGTGAATCCGTAGCTTCCCTTCACGGCGTGGCCACCGTTGCCTTCCTCCTGTCTGTACTGCTCTCCGTGCTTGTCTTTGACGTCATAGCCGAACTTGTAAGGCTGGGGAGCATGATGGACAGGCTGTTGACAAATAGAAGCAATCAAAAATGTGTAAAGTGTATTTTACTAAGCATCAAAATATCCTTATTACAAATAATTCTACTCATGATGTTCTTTGTATTTACTTTTCAACTTGCTCAGAATGCTGATAATTAGGAGAGATTAATGAAATTAATCATGAAGATAGGAAAACTGATGATTCTGTAAATAACGGTTGTTCATGTATTTTTAAAAATAAATATATTGTTAACATTCTTAATATATCCCTTAAGAAGTGATTTGAAATGAGTAAAATAACTAAATGGATTCTTTTCCATTTATTGCTATAAATTTAACACAAGTTTTAGTCTAATTATCTTTAAGAATAATATGATCTAAGAATAATTTAAGCCTAGGTGGACAAAAGATTTAACATAGTGAAAAAGTCTGCATATTGTATGATACGATAATTTTATAATTTAAGTATGTGTGGATGACTGTTTGGGAATTATTACCAACTTTGTGTTTCTTATATGTTTTGAAATACATGTATATGATGTTTAAAATAATGCGAATCATATATACTGATCAATTGAGGAAACAAGTATTTTTCTACTAATTTTTGAAATAAAATGGTAGATTTAAGTAAGAGTTGTTTCAAATCTCCAAAATAAAAAAGACATTTTAATAATTCAATCTTGTTGTCCTAATTAGTGACTGGCGAGGCAAAACATTTAGATGTTTAAAATGTTCAGGCAATAAAGTACATGAGATGAATCTTGATTTCACGCGTAATTAAACAATCATGCTTGATACTTACCACTAAGTTTGCAACAGCAAGAGATGCCAAAGTGGCAATGAAGATAGCCTGTAACAAAAATGGAAAGTAGGTTATTATGCGATAACATTTACTTGAAAGTAGAAAAATTATTTGATATTAATGTAGCGTGAAGTGCTAGTGACGTCAATGACCCATTTTCTCTAGTACACACTTTAGTCTGTTTTCTCTTACTATTGTTAAGTTATTATTTCTTGTTCTCTTACTGTTAATAATATAACTATTTTCAATATATTAAGATGGAAAATCTCTTGGGATTTGGGCATCTATTTTTTATTCCTGCAAGCATTGTACAAGCCATCTGCAACTTTTTATTTTGCTAGAAGATTTAATGTGAAGATAGTTTATTTACAATTTAATTAGGAAACCAACAACATAATTCTTTTTCTAAAATTTTCTAAATTATATGTATATATATTGTACACACACATATATATAAATACCTGTATGTATGCATATATATGTATATATATATATATATATATATATATATATATATATATATATATATATATATATATATATACATATATATATATATATATATATATATATTATATATATATATATATATATATATAAATATATATATATATATATAAATATATAATATATATATATATATATATATACATATATATATACATATATGTATATATATATACATAATATATATATATGTATATATATACATATATATATATATATATATATATATATATATATATATATATATATATATATATATATAGTATATATATATATATATATATATATATATAAATATATATATATATATATATATATATATATATATATATATATATATATATATATATATATATATATATATACATATATATATATATATATATATATATATATATATATACATATATATATATATATATATATATATATATATATATATGTATATATATACATATATATATATATATATATATATATATGTATATATATATATATATATATATATATATATATATATATATATATATATAATATATATATATATATATATATATATATATATATATATATATATATATATATATATAAATTGGGATAGTTCAGAGAAGAATTTAAATCAGTAATTAGAAATTGGACATTAAAACTTTAAAAATGTAAAGGATATACGAATATAAGAATATATATATATACATAATACATATAAAACCAAATATTTAATATATGACAAGCCGCTGACAATTCAAAGACCCGATGATCTCTTGATAATATGTTTATTTATGACTATGTTTATTCATGTCGTTTGGCCAAGGTTCATACAGCAATCTTTTTCTGAAAACGCTCTCTTTTAATTATATATGAATATTTAATTATATATGAATTAATAAATTATTCCCAAAACTTTTCATAAACCCCAGTTTTCTATTCCTTAATATCTAACAAAGATAATTTTTTTAACCAGCATTAAATCATTGACATATTTTGGACATTGGCATTCATTTAAAATTGCGTGCACTTTTACTTGAAATGCATAATTTCGATGCTTCCTGTTTCAGAAGAGTGTTTAGTATGCTTGTTGCTTAGTATAGTTTATAGTTTAACAAAATAGAATGTGTTTATTTAAAGC
>CM063500.1:63130424-63135424 GCA_032207245.1 Pardosa pseudoannulata | reverse complement strand
TTTAAATTATTTTCGTGCAACATTAAGTTCTATCGAACTAAAGTACTGTTGAAAAATGATTTTCTAAATTTTTCTTATTTTAAGCATATTTGATAAAGATATAATGCAATAAAACTGAAGACAAAATTAAAAAATTATCAAAATAAAAATTCTTATAACGATGTATAGTTAAATCGTGATTAGCGCTGCTTATATATCGCAATGAAAGTTTTAACACCACTGAATCCTATATATACAAATATATATATATATACATATATATATATATAATTTTATATATATATATACATTTATATATATATATATATATATATATATATATATATATATATATATATATATATATATATATATATATATAATATATATATATATATATATATATATATATATATATATATATATATATATATATATATATGTAATTTATCAAAATTATATAACTTTAATATTTCCTTAAAATTCTCCTCTCTCCCATTCTAATTCCTTGAAATATTTTTCCCAAACTCTAAATGCCTTAATCAAAGGAGTGTCTTCGATTTAAAACTATTTCGATACATTTCCCAAAGCTTTCTGTTCTATAGATGTAAATTTTCTGTCTATTCAACGGTTTTCTAGCTGTCGCCGGCAAATGGCTCCAGGTTTTTTTTTATCTTAACACTTAAATTCGCTGAGTATGTTTCTTATTAATTGGGAAAATTCTTTCTGTCATCGCTCTTGGATGCACCTCTGTTCAAGCAGAGTTATTTTTGTATCTTCCCTTTGTCTGTCATTGAATAGTAAAGATGTCCGTTTTAGCAGATCTCAAATAAAGTTTTAATTAAACTTGTACAGGTCTCTTTCAGTGGTCTGACTGTTATTACTGTAAGCTGATTAGCTTTCTCCTTGTCCAGCAGTTTTATAATTATTGGATTACATGTATATTTATATATATACATATATGTATATGTATAAATATATATGTATATATATATGTGTATATGTATATATATACATATATGTATATTTATAAATATATATGTATATATATGTGTATATGTATATATATACATATATGTATATATATAAATATATATGTATATATATATATGTATATGTATATATATACATACACATATATATATATATATATATATATATATATATATATATATATATATACATATATATATATAATATATATATATATATATATATATATATATATATATATATATATATATATATATATATATATATATATATATATATATATATATATATATATATATATATATATATATATATATATATATATATATATATATATATATATATATATATATATATATATATATATGAAATGCGGCGAAATTCCTTCACCGGTTACACTTGGACTTTAAACCCCTATTATTTCTAATTTCCCGGGCTTACTGAACAATGAATCAGCCTATAAAATTGGAATTCGTGGCTCCATGAAATGAAAGCACCTAGTTCTTGGTGGAACTTCACATTATTTAAAACTAGGTAAAAGACATCTTTCTCTGGCGAGATCAGAATAATGAATGATACATTGAAAACACCTTCGATTACAGAGCTGTCCACACAGCGAAAAGCGCATAGAATATTCCCAAGAGAGAGCAGTTTAGTCAACTAGTTTAATAGTCAGAAAAGAACTTAGATCAGTGGGAAAGTGAATCATTCACCTGGGTCAACTGGAAAAAACAAAAGACAGACAGAAAATTAGTCAAAAGACAAACAGAAAATTAGTCAAAAGACAAACAGAAAATTAGTATTTATTTCAGAGCTAACTTTGATAGACTTCTAAAAGAGTTTTAAGTCAGCATACGCTCCTTTTAATAAGATATTAGACACCTGGGAAAATAGATTTGAAATAATAATAATGGAAAAATGAAAATTTTAAAGAGATATTTTAGGTGTAATAAGTTTGATATATTTCAGACACACACACACACACACACACACACACACACACACATATATATATATATATATATATATATATATATATATATATATATATATATATATATATATGTATGTGTGTGTGTTTGCATGTATGTATGTATGCATGTATATATATATGAGTTGACACAAATGAGGACTATGAAATGAGGGCTATATTCACAAATGGGGGCTATGAATTTTTAAACTACTAGTGTCTCTTACCTGGTAAGTATATTGCGATTACTAATAAAATTTTTGAATAACATGTTAATATCAAAGGACAAATAAATTCTTTCTTAAATATCTCCAGAAATTTTGCCAAAATCATTGTGTCTGTTCTAGTTATTTAGTCGCGTCGTAATAAATCTCAACTGGTAGAATTTCTTTAATTCCTAATTTACCTGATAGAAGTTGTGTGCACATGAAAATGCACATTTAAAATGAAATAACTAATTTTTAGGTTTAATTAGTGTCCGTTTTTTATAGCCTTATAAAATACGAGAAACGAAACTTTTGAAGTTTCTCTCGGCCTTAAACTGCTGTCCTGAAGATTCATGGATAAGTAGAAACAGACTCTGATAGATTCAGTATCTGACATTTTCCAAATATTTTTCAGCTTTATAATAGTTTCGACTTTATATTTATTTTATCTGATTTTGGAACCAGTAGCTTCGAGGGAGAAACTTTTAGTGGTAATTGAATGAAAATGAAAATTACTACGTTTTAAATGTTCTCTATTGTTATTCTGAAATTAAGGCATCTTTTGACATCTGAAAACATAAAATAACACAATATCAAAACGTTTTAAAACATTTTTACAGTTTTTTCTGATTATATAATTTTGAGAATTTTTGTCAAATGTCACAAATTTTTAAATAAATTAATGATAACTATTAAGTATTCGAAGAAATGTAAATAATGATATTTATTTAATTCCTATGCAAATTATAATTTCTGAAATTAAGGCATCTTTTGACATCTGAGAACATAAAATAACACATTACCAAAATGTTTTAAAACATTTTTATATTTTTTTTCAGATTATATAATTTTGAGAATTCTTGTCAAATGTCACAAATTTTTGAATAAATTAATGATAACTATTAAATATTCAAAGAAATGAAAATAAAGATATTTATTTAAAACATTTTATGCAAATTATAATTTTTGAAACTAAGGCATCTTTTGGCATCTGAGAACATAAAATAACACATTATCAAAATGTTTTAAAACTTTTTAACATTTTCTTTCTGATTATTTTATTTTGAGAATTCTTGTCAAATGTCACAAAAACTGTTAATTAAATTAATGGTAACTATTAAATATTCGAAGAAATCTAAATAAAGATATTGATTTAAAAATTTCTATGCAAATTATAATTTCTGAAATTAAGGCATCTTTTGACATCTGAAAACATAAAATAGCACATCATCAAAATGTTTTAAAACTTTTTTATATATTTTTCAGATTATATAATTTTGAGAATTCTTGTCAAATGTCACAAATTTTCGAATAAATTAATGATAACTATTAAATATCCAAAGAAATGAAAATAAAGATATTTATTTAAAAATTTCTATGCAAATTATAATTTTTGAAACTAAGGCATCTTTTGGCATCTGAGAACATAAAATAACACATTATTAAAATGTTTTAAAACTTTTTTATATATTTTTCAGATTATATAATTTTGAGAATTCTTGTCAAATGTCACAAATTTTCGAATAAATTAATAACTATTAAATATCCAAAGAAATGAAAATAAAGGTATTTATTTAAAAATTTCTATGCAAATTATAATTTTTGAAACTAAGGCATCTTTTGGCATCTGAGAACATAAAATAACACATTATCAAAATGTTGTAAAACTTTTTAACAATTTCTTTCTGATTATTTAATTTTGAGAATTCTTGTCAAGTGTCACAAAACTGTTAAATAAATTAATGATAACTATTAAATATTTGACGAAATGGAAATAAAGATATTTATTTAATAATTTTTATGCAAATTATAATTTTTGAAATTAAGGCATCTTTTGACATCTGAGAACATAAAACAACACATTATCAAAATGTTTTAAAACTTTTTAACATTTTTTTCTGATTACATAATTTTCAGTATTTTTATCAAATGTCACAAAATTTTTAAATAAATTCAGGATAACTATTAAATATCTAAAGAAATGCAAATAAAAGTATACATTTAAAATTTTCTTTGCAAATTATATACAAGTAACGAATTTCCGAAATAAAATGAGTAAAAATATCAAAAAATATAATATTTTTCAATCACTCATAAGCAAGTTACGGTGCTTACTAGCTGAATACCACCACTCATGTTATCACACGATTTTTCATATGTTGATGTAATTGATGGATATTGTGTTTTTAAAATCTAAAATATGGCCAACTGTCATTAAGAACTCACTTTCTTATCATATGAATATAAATAAATATTTTTTAATCTCTATATTTAAAATATGATACGGTATTGGTTTGCTAATGAAAAATTTCTCTAAGTAATTCTCATACTCTATTCATAAAGATTGCTTACTGCAAAATGTCTAATGGATACAATTAATTTTAAGTCACACATACACAGTCATACTCACACACACATATCCTAAATCATTCTAATAATAAGATTATGACTATTATTTTCTCTTCTGCAATTATGCATATATGTAATATAAAATGAATGATGTATTTTTAAAATTTAAAGTTTATATTATGCTTATTCATTTTGAGTAAAGTAATATTTTTATATAGACCTAATACGCATTTATTTAAAAATATTATGTATAAACTCTTGAGTAAAAAATGAGGGAATGTGTAATAGAAGACTAAAATAAATTCTAAAAAATACTAAAAGAAGACACTGTATTTAGACATTATCTTTTTCATACACCACACTACATTACAAGTAACACTGACAAGTTAGAAATTTCTTGTATTTTAATGCCACACTAAAATATAAAGACCATTAAAAATTAATTCAATAATTTTTATTTCATTTTTACATGATATAGCCATTAGAACTATTAAAGACATATT
>CM063500.1:63127685-63130324 GCA_032207245.1 Pardosa pseudoannulata | reverse complement strand
TAGTTCTTGAGATCACTGTACATGCTATTACTTGATTTCTGGGATTTGTCTTGAAGTTATAATGGGTATATGAAATAATCTAAATCTAACTTTTAACAACATAATTCTTCTTCAGATATTTATTAAATTATTAACAAACACACACACACACATATATATATATATATATATATTCTAAAAATAAAGACAATTTATAAGAGTATATAAGAATATTTATATGTATGCTTGTGTGTATTCCATACCTATCTAAAATCTAAAAAATTAATAGTACATATTATTGTAAATCGCAGACTCATATACTTCCTAATTTCCGATTGAAATTTATTGATCAACTCTCATAAACCCTGTTACAAATCATAAATCGCATTTTTTATTCTTTAATATATAAGAAGAATATATTATTTTATCTCTCTCAGATATCGAAGCAATACAAAGCAATGATATCCATAAAAAGCATTTAGATATTTTGAACTTTTACCTAAATCTATGAGCACTTTTACCTTGAAAGGCAAAATTTCGATAATTTCCATCTCAAAAAAATGTTTCACATGTTTGCTTCTAAGAACAAACTGTAAACTGTTTAACAAACTGCATTACTGTTTTTTTAAAGCAATATTATGTTATTTCCGACTTTATACTTAGTATATATTTCATAGACAAATATGGTAAAAGATATTGCACTTAAGTGATAGAGTACATTTTCTTAAACTGACAACGAATTTTCATTTGGGAAAAATTTGATTGAATATTAAATTAAATTAAAAAATATTAAATCATTCAATATTTTATAATATTAATAAAATTTTAAATAATGTAATTATTAATATTAATTATAATTAATATTATTCAATTATCCAATCATTTATCTATCCAATATTAAATTCAATAATTCAATCTCATTAAATTATGAAATATAGCAAAGATTCTAAAACAGAATGTTTAAATCAGTCCACCTATAGTGAATAAATTCTTTACATAATTATCATTAAAATTATCCCAAATATTGACTTAAAATGTTTCTTCAAAAGAAATATAATTATATTTTATAGATTTTATTTGCTGCATTTAATATATAAGATACCTGGTGTATACTTAAATGTCATATGTTTTTGAAATTTATTATATTTCAAAGAAATTTTAAGGCATTTTTTAAGTGCAAATGAATGTTTTCAATATAATGATATTTTCTCTAAGTATTTTCTATAAACGCTTGTTATAAGATCTGAATTTTAATCTAAGGTCTAAAATATATTCTTTAGATGAAAATTTTACTACACTATATTTAGAAGTGACGCACAGGATTTTTTCAGGTAAGAGATTTTGGAAAAAATAGTACTTCAAATAATTTATGCCCATTTACTTAACCACGTTTAGATTATTATATTCTTATAAACATATTAATTTTAAACATATTTATTATTTAAGTTAGTTATTATATTAAAATTAAATTAGCTTTGAAAGCTTTCTACTGCCTTAAAATAGAAGTAATTTTAAGGACTTACCTTAGAGATCATTTTCGAATTGGTTGTTAATGGACAAAGAAATGTGAGAAACATGAAATTTCCTTTCCTTTTATACTATAATCGAAAAATGTGATGTATACAAATTGATTGTCACACCTGAGAAATTAATACCGTTACGCTCGATTTGCGATCTGATAATGGAAAAGGTCACATATATCAACAGTATGTCCTCCCTTTCAACGGCTTCGAAGGAATGCATTTCTTCATCACAAACATTACAAAAACGTTAGCAGCAAAATTTTTGATATTCCACTAATACATAGGACTCCGCTTAATGTGATCGCGGTTAATGTTATCGATCGCTTATTGAAATCACTTGGTCCCGATTTTCTCTATTCATTTATATGTTAAAATTATCGCTTTATGTGATCGTTACATCGGTTAATGTTATCAGTTTTCGAACCTCATTTTAACTGGCAAAGGAATATTCACAATATATTCAGAAGGAACCCATTTTTGTCCTTCCCTTCGCTATTGTTTGAATTTCCGAAAATTCTCCCTCAACCCCCTAGGGAAATAGGGAATGAAAAAAGGAGTGAGGTATTACACGTTACCTGGAATTTTTCTGAAATACGCATACCCTGTTTTTGGTCAATGGTTGTAAGATAAGCAGAAGGCAAATCATTATTATTGAAACAGAGAAGGAGCGTATTCACATTTTATGCCTTGTTCGCTTACGTGCAGCTTGTCGATATGGAAGCCAGAAAGCGAAATGGTTTAACATTAAAATAAAAAATCGAAATATTAGATCGTTATGACAGGTTGATTATGATTATTAACAATTTATCAATGAGCTTAGAAAAAATTGTAGACAGTCAACAATTGATCAATTTTTTAAAATTATGTATGCAATTCTTATATTTTAAAGGATAATATACAGTACATAAATATAAGGTGTGTTTTTTCCTTTTTTAAAATTTATTACGTGAGAATTAAGGGGGGGGGGTAAATTTATCTAATTTTACATATCATTTATTATTATAAGTCGGTTATTGTCATCAAAAACACGGTGCCCCAAACTGATCATATTAAGAGGAGTCCACTGTAAATATATAAGACATAAATAAATAGATTGAGTTAAAAATAGTGTAAATGAACAACATTAATATTAATTAT
>CM063500.1:63095185-63122685 GCA_032207245.1 Pardosa pseudoannulata | reverse complement strand
TATATATATATATATATATATATATATATATATATATATATATATATATATATATATATATATATATATATATGTGTGTGTGTGTGTGTGTGTGTGTGTATTTAAAGTTATTGACTGCTAAGGAGTATGAATTTATGAAATAATAGTGTGTCTTACCCTACAGGTGTATTGCGAACATGCATAAAAATTTTGAAATATTTATTAATATCAAAGCACATATAAATTGCTCCTTAAATTCGGTCCTTGTAAGTTAACCGTTTGACCTTGTATTATTCTGTTCACATATGGTCAATGAAAAGAATACACTCCTCATTTCAAGCTAGTATTTCTAATCTTACCTCTTAATTTTTTATTTTATATATTTTCCTCTTTCCTTAATTCTCATTAAAAAATTAAAACAAAAAAATTCAGAAATTAATAAAATTTAAAAAATTGGAGTTAACATCCACAAAAATATCTCTCTATTCTTTTAACGTTTAAACTTTCTTCCTTAATTTTAAAATTTTCTTTATTATTTATTCTGCTATCAAGGGCCCCATTGTTTTTATTTAATTTTTAAAGTAATATTTTCACCTAAGCTTGTAATTCTCCCTCTAATTTAAATATCATTTCCTGATGCACACCCTGAATGAAATTTGTGCTCTCACGACGGGGGATTCGGTTCAAAGCTAAGGCTCCCCGATGAATCTACTACTGAAATCGGTAAAAATCACCAGAAAATTTACTAGAATCGTAATGTGTGTTTTGAAGTGGGAGGGTCTAATACCACTTGGTCATACCAAGCTCGAATAAGCGTTTCTCTTTCGAATTAAGGCAGAAGTGTGAGCCTTTCTTTGTTAATGAGCACCGTTAAAGTGAAAGTACGCATTTTGCTCGAACACACACAACAAAACCTTTTTAGAGGGCCGGTCGGACTCAATCATACACTCATTCATCCATCCGCAAGTCAGAATTCAGATCCAAAGCAGAGACTGACTCATCCCTGATTCAGTACCCCCAGAGGTATAATTTGTTATGGAAACTTGGAGGACTTTGTAGTCACGACATATTTAACTTGTCCCAACTCCCATTAGCAACACGGCGGTCTTTGGCCGAGACGAGGACAGAAATCGCCACCTTTCGGTTACGAGACTGACGCTCTACCAACCAAGATACCGCTGCCCGTGTTTTGAAGTAACCTAGTTGGTACATGATGGTCTAACACTGAAAATGTATGAAATTTGTTTGGATGAATTCCTGCAATTCTTTTAGTCTTCTCGTGGCCATTTGAATTGTTCCAGAAAGACAAAACTACTCACTTTATCTCTCGCCATCGCAGTATACGGATGTTCTTGGCCTAAAAAATATTTGTGTTTATCTATCCCTAAGCTTTCCACTCTCTATTTCTTGTGTTTTGAACTCACGAATCCACCTCACTATCCTCCTTTTTCATCTTTTAGCTATTTTATGTTCGGCTCGTTGTCATGTTTTCTGCTTACTATTAGAAATCTCTGGATTAGAGGGATTGGCCCATGCAATCCAGTTGTACCATATGCTTGTATGCCTTCTACCTTCTCTATTTTGTATGCCTTTTCAGCCCCCGCCCACCAATTTAAGAGAGTTAAGTCTTAACGAGGAATTTTTGACCATGCTTGGCCCTTCAGCAAAGCATCTTAAATACTTTACTGTTATTAAGCATTCCTTTCCTAAAAATTTGGGGATATTAGTTCATAGAATCTCGTTGCAAATAACTCTAATCACACTTCTTGATGCGAAGCGACTGGATTAAGTGTAGAGGCTTATCTTGGTAGCTAATAAAAGTAACTTAATCCGATTATTTCTTTGTATAAAAAATTAATTAATCCTGGCAAGAAAAAATTATTGTAAAGTACTTAAATTAACCACCTCCTTAAATTTTGCTTTCACATAATATTTCTGAGCCATTTGGTGGCAACTTCGACACCAAATATTTTTAGTTATAAAATATCGTTTCAGGAAGCTTTTTTAGGAGATTTTAGTCCATATCGAGTGTAGGACGAAGGGAGCCCAATCAATTTTACTTTTTTTCCTTGATAAACTGTCAAAGTTATACTATCATACTTAAGTAATAAATGTATCATATAACGACATCTTTGCTTTTACCAAAAATACAGGTAGTTCTTTTAAATTAAATTTCATTCACTTCACTCAACTGAAACACTCAACTTGATGAATTCTTTTAATTCATAATTTACCTAAATAGAAGTTGTTTGCATTTAAGAATGCATATTTAAACCAAAATAATTAACTTTTTTAGTTCCTTAATTAGTATTCTTTTATTATAGCCCTACAAATAGAGAGTGATCAAATGAAAAATGAATCCTTGAACAATTCTCTAGACACCAAACCTCTGACCATTTCCAGAGAGTCGTGGATACTTCCAGATTCTGATAGATATTAATTTTTAATTTTTCAAATAGCTTTTTGGTTTATACTAATTTTACCTTAATATTTGCTTTATCTGCAATGTGATGGTGAAACGATCGGCTTCGCGCTAAAAGATTTTAGTGGTAATTGAATCAAATTGATAATCATTACGTTTTAAAAATTCTCTACTATCAACCTGTTTAAGGTATTTTTTCACATTAAAGCTCTTTTTAACTCCAAACAAAAAATATCAAAATATTTTAAAGCTGTAATTTTTTAAGGTTAAACAATTTTTAGAATTCCCCTCAAATATCACAAAACTTTTCAATAAATAAATGATTAATGTAATGAAGATTTTTCAGTATGACCCTTTATCCCTCCTGTGTTGTATTTTTGGACTTACATTTTGAATCCTTTTTTTTTCGCATTGTGTCCCTTCCATGAGCAGCTCTAGCTGTTTTCTCACGATAGCAGCCTATCTCTTCAAAGAGAGCCGCCCTCGATCTGGGATTAAATTTCGGGTCGAGCGTCCAATTCTGTCCACCTGCATCCCTTGAACCTGTCGGGCATAATTTTCGACCATCGGCTCTTATTCTGACAGTTAGCGTAGCCATAAAGTTTCGATTTGGGTGACAAAAGCTCTTTTTGAAAAGTGCCGCGTTGTGGTGTGTTGCCAAACTCCGCTCTGCATCGTCCTTTACGAATTTTCACCCCATTGGATGAGCCTCCCTACGATTGGCTTTTCGTTCTCCTCTCTCCTTGTCTCGGCTTTTCATTGGTTGGAGCCGAGGGCGCTATGCCCTCGGCGCTATGTCTTCTTGACAGCGACTGTTTCCTTGGCACCTAGCAACCCACTTGATGGCTGTGTTTTCGGTGCTTTCGGCGTGAGCGCAGTCTAGAAGTTTTTGCAATTTTAAGAGACAGAGTGATGAAATTTTAAGAACCTTGCTGACGCCTTTTACTCGGGACAATGTTTTCCGTTGGAGAAACATCTATCTTTGGCCAGCCTAAGAACTCTCTAGTTGTTTCTGTTTTACTGCGACGTTCCTGGGGTTATTTTTATATAACGCAACAAATTAATATCCATAATACTTTTAAATAACGAAACAAAATAAATCTCCGTTGGATAAATTGAATTCATGGCGGAAGTTATATTATATATTTGTTGATTATAAAATGAAAAAATTATATAAGATTGAATACTAAATAAAAGGATGTGTCTCCATCAAGTCAGCGTCTGATTTTTTTTTTATCTATCTGAGGTGACTCTCTTTACTAGAACACTGAATTTTCATCACTTTTATCATTTTACATATATTATATATATATATATATATATAATATATATATATATATATATATATATATATATATATATATATATATATATACATATACATATATATATACATATACATATATATATATATATATATATATATATATATATATATATATATACACATATATATACATACATACATACATATATACATGCATACGCGCACACACACACACACACACACACATATATATATATATATATATATATATATATATATATATATATATATATATATATATATACATACATACATATATACATGCATACGCACACACACATACACACACACACACACACATATATATATATATATATATATATATATATATATATATATATATATATATATATATATATATATATATACACACAAACACAGAGAGATGAATAGATAGATAGATAAACAGATATAATTTTAAATCCATTCAAATACATACCTTATATTGCTTTGTTTTATTTTGCAAGAATTAAGGAATGTAACATAAAGTAAGTGGTATTTCTTTAAAACTTAAAATCTTTTATTACATTTATTTTTTTTCAATCAAAAAATATATTTATATTGATGACCTAAAGCGAGTTCATTTAAGCATATTATACTCATACTTCTTCTTATTTAATAGCTTGACAACCTATTGCAGATCTATTGCTTCCTCAACAGAACGCTTCCTTCAACTCCCACAGTGCAGCTCAACTCTCTGCCAGTCATTAAATCCTAAAATTTTGAGGTCCTTTTCAACGTCATTAAGCCACCTTGTTGGTGGTCTACCACTAGTATGATACGATATCCCTTAGAATTCTTAAAAGTAAAAACACTGATGGGGTTGTTGTCTTGAGGTAAAATGAGGGAAGGAATAATAAGTGAGAAAAATAAAGTCTGGAAAAAAGTAAGAGAAGACAATATTTTGTTAAAAATTATCTTTTTTAATGCAGCATATCACAATACAAATAACAGTGAGAAGTTCGAATTTAATTATATTTTAATGCCACATTGAAATGCAAAGACCATTGAATTAATTCAATGATATTTATTTCATGTTTACATATTTTCAGGACTTCAAACTATTAAATACATATTTGATTTAGTATCCGTATCTAGCGTATCCCAGTCCACCAAGTATTCCAAGACCAAGACCTCCGTAAGCAGGTGCTCCGTATCCACCGATTCCAACACCAACACCGTAACCAAGAGCAGGTGCAGCCAGACCGTAATCTCCATATCTGAGGTTGTTGTATCCGAGGCCATATCCTCCATATCCCAGTCCTACACCTCCAGCGTAAGGAGCGTTAGAGACCATGAGCACAGCTGCGGGGTTCTGGTTGGCTGTTCCTGGCTCGTTGGTCTTGACCTGAGCTCTGAAGCCACCGTGATCGGCAACATAGTCGACCTGCCTCTTGACACCTCGGTCATCGGTGAATCCGTAGCTTCCCTTCACGGCGTGGCCACCGTTGCCATCCTCCTGCCTGTATTGCTCTCCGTGCTTGTCCTTGATGTCATATCCAAACTTGTAGGGTTGAGGAGCGTGGTGAACAGGCTGTTGAACATAGACTCAATCAAAAAAGTGTAAAATGTTTTTAAATTAAAGTAAATATCTAGCACTAAACAATAACTTATATTTTTTTAGGATTCACGTATTTATAAATATCTTAGTTGAAAAGAATTCTAGAAAAGTAGGCTTTTCAAAGAAAAGAGGTTTTTTTGCATACAGTCGTTGTTATTTACTTTTAAGCTTGGTGATAAAGTTGGTTTGTTAGATTGACTGATGAACCATGACAGAATAGAAAAATAGAGGATTCTTTGAAGTAATGGTTGGTTTGACAATTTTAACAATAGAATCAATCTTGACATTCAAATCTTTTTCCTGTAACGTATAAATTATTACAATGACAAAAACCATTAAATGATTTCTCTTGAGTTAAGAAGCATAAAAGAAATTTTCTGCAAGTTTTATAAATATAAATCTCGGTATAAATATAAGTTAGGCATAGGTATCCAAAACGAACCAAGCATTGTCATTATGAATAAGTGTTTGAAATTTTGTAATATCAGTAAAAATGTATGAAGAGAGGGAATTTTTTAAAATTATTACTCTTTTTGAAATTTTCTTAAGTTTTACGATATATAACACAATTTGAATGAAATATATTATTAGTCGAAGGAAAGAAGTAATTTTCCATTCACTTTTGAAATAAAATGGCAGATTAATTTTTTTTTTGAATCTTAAAATAAATAAAGCTTTAAGTTAATTAAAACTTGATCTCCTAATTAGTGGTGGCTGCAGAAAGACATTTAGATGTTTAAAAATTTAAGGTAATAAAGGAAGTACATGAGTAGAATATCTCCTTCAATCGAAGTAAAAGATATTTGTTTGATACTTACCACTAAGTTTGCAACAGCAATAGTTGCCAATGTGGCAAAGAAGATAACCTGTAACAAAAAAGCATGAATAGGTTATTTTGTGATAACATTTCCTGGAAAGTAATAAAATTATTAGATATTAATGTAGCATGGAATGAGAGGTACGTTAGTTAAGATCGTATAGGACTATAAATATTATTTTGTTTTCTCTTACTATATATTCATAGAAATTGTTTTTTGGGATTTGGGCTTCCAATGTTTTTAGTACCTACGATAGTTGTGCAAGACATCATCTTATTTTTAGGATCTGACTAGAAGATTTAATATCAATGAGAGATACTCTAGTTAATGTGAATCTAACAACGGACTTCTGATTCTGATGTTTATTAATTACTAGCACACACATATATCTGTATGTATAATATATTGGACTTTCACGTTAGAGTGTGATCCGTATACCCTTTTTGCATTCTTTCCATATCAGAAGAATGTTTTGCATGCTTGCTGATAACTACCTTCTTGAGTATTTAAATCAGGTTTATTCACTTAAAGATTTTACCTTTATTACGTATTGCATAGTAAAATTAGGTGAAAGATAATAACACCTAAGTAATAGTGTATTTTCTATTTAGAGGATGACAGCAAACTTTTATTTGGGTAAAATTTGACTGATAATTTAATAATTTAATCTCATGAAATTATGAAATATTTCTAAAAATCTGAATTGTAATAGGTTTATGAAAATCAATCATCCTATAGTGAATATAGTTTTTATCAAAATAACCAGTAAAAGTATCCTTATCTAACATTCGTTTTAATGTTTTTACAAAAAATAATTTCATTTTATGTATATTTAACACACTAGGTGTATTTTCAACCTTCATATCATTTTAATACCTTTTGGATTTAAATGAAATTTTATAAACAAGTTTTAATAAAAAATATTTTTTACAATATAATCACATTTTCCTTAAGTATTTTAATTGAATGTTTATTATAAGAATTATATATCTATCTAAGGCCTAAGCAGAATTATACTAATAACAAAGCTCTATTTTGTGTAGAAGTGATGCGGAGTTTTTTTTTTAGTAAGAGACATTTGAAAAAAATAATAACTTTTTAAAATAATTACCATATAGCCTTTAAATATTAACGTTTTTTCACAATTATATTTACTATTCAGAAAATACTAAGATTCCAAATAAATTGTTTAAAAAAGAAACCAAATTTTCAAAACCAACTATTCCATTCAAATAAAATAATTTTTAAGGACTTACTTTGGAGATCATTTTCGAATTTGTTGCGAATGGACAAAACAATGTGAGATACATGAAGTTTCCCCGTCCTTTTATACTTGATGTTTAGAAGTTGATTGTCACACTAGAAGTAATAAAACTGTTACGCTCGATTTGCAATCTGATAATGAAAAAGGTCACACATATCAGCAGAATGTCCTCCCTTAAAGGAATGCATTTCTTCATTCCAGACAATGCAAAAATCATATTAGCAAATTTTTGACATTCCATGATTATGCATGCTTATTTATCTGAAACACAAATAGATGAGTTAAAAATAATGTAAATGAAAACATTAATCTTTAAGCTTCGGCTGACCACTGGCTTACGTTTGGACTACAAATCGGCAGCATTTTCGAAAATTCCTCCTCCTTCATTCCACTTTCTAAAGAGTGAAAAATGTTTTGTCTTATCGTCACTTTCTGGGAGTGGAGGAAGTTACAATGCAGGGTTGCTCTAAAACCAGTCTGAAAGTTGTTATTTGACATCTCACTTTGAAAAAGACAGTTAAATTTTGGAGCCATGATCAGATTAAATATAAAAATATACGACGAAGGAAAGAAACTTTGGCTCGCTTTCAAACGGATTTGGTTCACAAGATAGAATGAATAGTTTACAAACAACTGCTGGACATGGACAAAAAAGCGCCAATTGTTCCACATGTTGCCAAACAAAATCGCATTCTTCCTTCCCTGTACTGATGCACTCAGCAAAACTTCAACAATAGGGAGGGACTGGCCAAATAACAAGTGAGTAATGACCCCGTATCTGCAAAAGGGGAGAAATATCTACGGTACAACTGTTGTATCCTAGCCGACTTTTGGGTTTCTAAGTATTTATGGTACAACTGCTGTACCAGCAGAAATTTAAAAGTTAATATTATTTATAAACATGAAATGAAATTATTTTTATAGATATATTTTAATAAAATATTGATATTTTGAAAACAATCCATTATTTGAGAATATTATGTTATATATAGCAGGTGTGGTTTTTGGTCCGCTTGCAGTATATGAGGATTGAAACTTTAATAGTGGATACTATTTATTTGCATTGAATACAAAAGCTATTCTTGCAGAATGTTTTACATTTATTGAATATAGTCACTAGTATTGTGTATAATCTGTTGTAAACGATGTGAAATTCGCAGAACACTTGTACCAGCCCCTGTTCTGTTGATAGTTCGAATAGACCGGTCTATTGATACAAGAATCTTTGGAACAGTTCTGAGGCGAATGCTGCGCCATGATTCCTTCCTCTTAGGAATCAAGTCAAAGTCATAAGGGCTTAGATCTGGCCCAAATCTCATCCAGCGTAAAAAAAGCCTCCAATTCGCACTTATAGCTTTCCAGGTGGGTTCGAGCAGTCTCGTATGGTATCCATTTCTGCATTTCCGCCAAATGATGTGGAACCCATCGTGAAGAAATTTTTCTCATACCCAGGCGTCCTTTCAAAATATGCAGAACAGTCCTATGCTCAAATCCTGTCTGTCGGACCACCTCATCATTTTGAGTCAATGACTGCCCATTAGTGCGCCAACAGCATGCACTTCTGATTCTTTAACACTAGGACGACCTGGCTGATGCATGTCGGCCACATTTTGGCTCCCTTCATTGAAGGCTTTTACTGACCTTGTTACAGTTCTGTAATTCTCCTCAAGCTCTAGATGACTTTGTCGTGCCCTACGACCTCTGGTACATTCACATTTATCCAACTTCGTTGTCCTTGTTTTGAAAACATCCTGACAACATTTACTTTAGATCATAAGCTAATACAAGGATGAGTTTTTCCCGTCACTTCGCATGCGCATGACGTAGGAAAGACGAGTCTTTCTACTGAAAATTAAGGTAGGTATGTAGCTCACTTGTGGTATATGCGACATTCTTTGGTTTTGTTGAGTAGCGTTTTTACAACAGTGTTGCCACTATTAAAGTTCGAACCCTCGTATTAATTCAAATTATCATTGATAGTATATGATATATATATTTCTAACTTTAATTTGGCATTTTTAACAATTTGACATACAACTGACATTTATCCTAACTTGTGTTGTCCTAACATATGTTCTGGATGTATTTAAACTAATACAGTAAAACCACGTGTAGTTGTAACCTGGATGAATCATCGTTTTCCTTTGGTCCCAATGGGGTCTCATACAGAATAATGTTCAATAACTCTCCTTTAACCGTAACTAAATTAAATTTACTCCGGATAATTCGTCCCCCTAAAAAATGATTAAAACATCTACCTTCTTTTGTATGTAATCGTGTTGCCTTTTCAGTCCCTCTCCATCGATTTAAAAAAGCCAAATCTTAATGAGGAATTTTTGACCATGCTTGACCCTTCAGCAAAACACCTAAATTTCTTTACCGTTATTAAGTATTCATCTTCTATAAATTTGGGTGATTTGAAGTTCATAGAATCTGGCTGCTAATAATTCTAAGCGCATTTCTTAATACGACTGTGTACAGGTGTGTCTTGATTACCCCTGAGTAGAACTTAATTTCATAGCAAGTAAACCCCGAAATAAAATCTATTTTTTCTCTCGAAATTCGGTGGACGATTATGTTTCCAACATACCTTAGAAATCGAAAATTTACCTTATTACTTTTAACTTTGGCTGATCCCGCCATATGGCGGGATCAGCCAAATTTTAAATTTTCCAGAATTCTAAAGTACCCTATGAGGCAGGGAAAAAAGTTGTTTGTTTTTTGAAGGAGAATTATCTGGTACACGCTCAATAATTTGTTTATCTTTACTGAATGCATGTTAGTAGCCAAATTTAGTTTATTTTGTCATATTATGTCATAGGATGAATAGCAGAGGTTTTAATATTAATAGTGATTATTTAGCGGTATATATGAATGATGTCCAAAATATAGCGAATTGATTGCAGACGATATTTAAATAATTTAAAATAAGAAATGATTAAATGAGATGGTTAAAGGAATGACGTCATAATACTAAAAAAAATATTATTTTAATGTACTTGTAACGTGATAAATTGATGAATTTAATCGCCTGCTCTTAACACGGAAAAATAAGACTTGGAATAATGACATCAAACGATTGAAAAGTGATGAAGGGGAAAATGTTTTCGAACTCGCTTTGAATTTATCTAACCCTAACTCGTCAAGAATCCAATATGGATGCTTCTATGCATTCCAGGTCCAACCGCTTCATAAATTCAAGGACGGACGGACAGATAACATAGGTTATTATTATATAGGGGATGAAAAAAAAATCTTAACTGAATTTTTAGAAATTAAAATATTCCGAAAAATGATTTTTTAAAGAATACTTTATTTCCAGGACAATTAACGGTATTATTCAATAGTAGAACAACGCCAGTTTCGGTATAACTAAAAAAGCGGGCTGGGTGAAAATGACCCCTATTTATATAAATCTGTCTTGTTATACAAAAAAATACTTTGCATTTATACGGAAATGATACATTTATTAATTTTAGACATTTAATTGTTATACATAAAAACACAATGTATTACAATATGGAAAACTTTGTATAGTTAGAAAAATATACAGACAATATTACTTGAAATATTTAGTTTTTTACCAGTCAAGTTTTCTTATGCATTTCCTGCACAGTTTGGGCAACTTCATTTTTTATATTTTGTATTCATTCGGCATACTAGTGTTTAACGGTAATAACAAATATCTACAGTTTTGTTTTCTCACTTAGAAGGGTTGTAAAGAAATATTTTTCGCATCTGCACAGATTCTTTAGTACCATCAGTTTTTGTCTTTGTATGTCAGTGGTATTTTTCCTTGCGAATATTATACGTAGTACGCAACCCTTAAACGCGTTGTTGAAGATATCTCCTAAATTTTATTCCAATAACTTCGTTGTATAAAAAAATGAACTAATTCTACCATGATAAAAAATATTGTAAAGTACTTAAACTAGTAACCTCTTTGATTCTGCTTTCAGAGAATATTTCTGAGCCATTTAGTGGCAACGTCGAATTCAAATTTTTTTTAGTTTTAAAATATCATTTCAGGAAGTTTTTTAGGGTGAATTTTGTCAATAACTATTGTCAGATGAAGGGAGGACAATAAGATGTTTTACTGTTTTTTCCTTGAAAAACTGTCGAAGTTATATTATCATGCTCAAGTATCGTATAACGACATCTTTGCTTTTTCTAAAAATACCTTTAACTCTTTCCAAATACCATTTCATGCACTTCAGTTAGATCCATTTTCTTCGTTTTTAGCATGTGAAACAGATTTAGTGTTGTCAAAGACTATATGTAGTGATATTTCCTTCTTTATGTTCGAAAGTTTCTACCAAACGCAAAAAGACGTATTCAGAGAGAGTAAGGATTTTAGTGTTTTTATCATCTTACTCATGTATTAAAAAACACTGAGCATGCATTTTTTAAAGTCTTAAAAATTTAATGTGAACCTGTTAGATTTCCAAATTGGAATGATAGCATTGCACCACGAGCAGATTTTAGATTTCATTCGATAGGCCAATACTTCAAACAGCTGGGTATACTCTTCTATTACGCTAACCAGAGGCATTTTCTCCCATAAAGTCATAACGGAATGTCTCTCGTTGATGAAAATTAATTGTTTACAGCTCAAAGAGTTGTATGTTATCAAATTATTGCAAAGGGTAATTTGCTTTACAACACAGTCTACTGCCACTAAAATAAATTGCTCAGCTGTCTTATCAGTATTCCTCTTCGGACTCCCCTTGTGTTATGAACTCAAGAATCCATTTCCCTATAAACCTCTTTCATCTTTTAGTTGTTTAACTTTCTGCTAGTTGTTAATTTTTCTGCTTGCTCTTAGAAATCTCTGGATTAGAGGGCTCTGCCCAGGCAATCCAGTTGTACCAACGCCTTGTATGCCTTGTGTGGTACGTCATAACGCTCAACTTATTGAACTCCTTTAATTAATAATTTTCTTAAAAAGAAGTTGTTTACATTTAAATATGCACATTTAAACTACAAAACTACAATAATTAACTTTTTCCGTCTCTTAATTAGTATTCGTTTATTATTTCCCTACAAATATAGAGTGATCAAATGCAGAATGAATCCTTGAACATCTTTCTGGACTCCCAACTCTTGACCGTTTCCGGAGAGTCGTGGATAGTTCCACACACTCATAGATATTTTTTTTAATTTTTCCAAATAGCTTTTTGGTTTATACTAGTTTCTCCATAATATTTGTTTTACCTAGAATGTGATTGTTCTCGATTTTGAACCGATCGGCTTCACATCAAAAGATTTTAATGGTCATTGAACCATATAGATTATCAGTACATTTTAAAATTTCTCTACTATCAACCTGACCTCTACTATGAACTAATTTTAACTTCAAAAAACATAAAACAACAATTTATCAAAATATTTTAAAACTCCGTAATTTTTTTAAGATTAAATAATTTTCAGAATTCCTTTCAAATATAAGAAAAATTTTCAATAAATTGATGATTATTTTCTTTCTTTTTTTTGGTTTACTATTTCGTGGTAAATATCTCAAAGTCTTATTGTTCGGGAAGGCTTTTTACCAACGAAAGTTAAAAAAATTAATTAATGATGACTAATAAAGAATCTAAAAATTACTAGTTTACATGTAAAATCTAAAAAGTACACAAATCTATACATTTAAAAATTGAGGAGATTATATACAAATTACTGATACACTTGTTTCCAAAATAAAATTCAAAATAAACAGTAAAAATGCAAATATATTAAAGTTATTAATCATTGGTACGCACGCACTGGTGCTTACTAGCTGAATACCACCATTGATGACACATTTTTTAATATGTAGAGGCAGGTGATAGATGAGAAGCTATATATGAAGAGGTGTCATTAATAACCTACTCTCCTATAAAATGAAATCCCTTGTGTGAAAAATATTCTTTTCCGAGCTATTTATTTAAATTTTAATACGACACTAGATTGCTAATGGAAAATACCTCTAAATGATGGCCTTGCTCTATTTTAAAGAATGCATTTAATAGAAACATTTAGTAGATAGATTTTATTACAGAAATATACATGTCAGATTTCAAAACGTAAAATTAATAATTTATAGGTTTGAGAGCAAACGCACTTTTTTAATGCAGATGCATTCATCTTTAATAACCAATTATAAAAGACTTGACGCGAATTGAGAACGAGCGTTTTGAAATAGGGTTGCTGCATTAACACTTTGTTGAAGTGTGGATGCTAGCCTCAAGCCTAAATGTCTGATGGTTGACTACTAAACTGTGAATTGTACGGGAATAAACACATGATCAAGCCGTCATTGGCTTTTTGATTTCATCATTTGACATCATTGGATTTTTGATAAGCGGGACATATATCAATATATATAGATAGAGATGTAGATATAATTTTAAATTCATTCAAATGCATACCTTATATAGGCTTTGTTTTCTTTTAGCAAGTATTAAGAAATGTAATGAAGTAAGTGCATTTATTTATAACTTAAAATCTTTTATGACATTTATTTTCTTTCAGTCAAATAATATTTTTATACTGATGATCTAAAGCGTTCTTTTAAGCATATTATATTCATACTTCTTCGTATTTAATAGTGTGAAAACCTATTGCAGGTCTTAGCTGCCTCAACACAATACTTCCTCCTACGCACATGGTCCAATGCAACTCTCTGCCAGTCTTCTAATTCTGCCAGTCTGCCAATTTCTAAAATTTTAAAATCATTTTCAACTTCATTCAGCCACCTTGTTGGTGGACTTCCTATGGAAAGAGATCCCTCGGGGTTCTCAAAAGTAAATACTCTGATGGGGTTGTTTTCAAAAGGTAAAGTGAGGGAAGGAATAATAAGTGACTAAAATAATTTTGGAAAAAGTAAAAGAAGACACTATTTCTTTAAAACTTATTTTTTAATACAACACATCACAATACAAATAACAGGGAAAAACTAGAATTTACTTATATTTTAATGCCACGTTGAAATACAGAGACCATTGAATTAAGTCAATGATATTTATTTCATTCTTACATATTTTCAGTTGACCATAATATTAAAGACATCTTTGATTTAGTATCCGTATCTAGCGTATCCCAATCCACCAAGGATTCCAAGACCAAGACCTCCGTAAGCAGGTGCTCCGTATCCACCGATTCCAACACCAATGCCGTAACCAAAAGCTGGTGCAGCCAGACCATAACCTCCATATCCGAGGTTGTTGTATCCGAGACCGTATCCTCCATATCCGAGTCCTACACCTCCAGCGTAAGGAGCATTAGACACCATCTGTACTGCTGCTGGGTTCTGGTTGGCTGTTCCTGGCTCGTTGGTCTTGACCTGAGCCCTGAAGCCACCGTGATCGGCAACATAGTCGACCTGCCTCTTGACACCTCGGGCATCGGTGAATCCGTAGCTTCCCTTCACGGCGTGGCCACCGTTGCCATCCTCCTGCCTGTACTGTTCTCCGTGCTTGTCCTTGATGTCATAGCCAAACTTGTAGGGTTGAGGAGCGTGATGAACAGGCTGTTGAACATAGACTCAATCAAAAAAGTGTAAAATGTTTTTAAATTAAAGTAGATATCTAGCAATAGAAAATAACTTTTATTTTTTTAGGATTCACGCATTTATTAATATCGTAGTTGAAAATAATTCTACATTAGTAGGTTTTTGAAATAAAAGAAGTTTGTTTGCATATAGTCGTTGTTATTTACTTTTAAGCTTAGTGATAAAGTTGGTTTGTTAGATTGATTGATGAAACATGATAGAATAGAAAAATAGATGATTCTTTGAAGTAATTGTTGTTTAAAAATTTTTAACAATAGAATCAATCTTAACGTTCCAAATTTCATCCTGTAAGGTATTAATTATTAGAATGACTAAAACCATTAAATGGTTTCTCTTGAGTTAAAAAGCATAAAAGAATTTTTTTGCAAGTTTTATGAATATAAATCTCGGTATAAAAACAAATTAGGCATAGGTATCCAAAACGAACCAAGCATTGTCATTATGAATAAGTGTTTGAAATTTTGTAATATCAGTAAAAATGTCTGAAGAGAGGGAATTTTCTTTAATTATTACTCTTTTTGAAATTCTCTTAAGTTTTACGATATGTGGAACAATTTGAGTGAAATATATTATTAGACGAAGGAAAGGAGTATTTTTTAATTCAATTTTGAAATAAAACGGCAGATTAAAATATTCTTTTCAAATCTTCAAACTAAATAAAGCTTAATTCAAAATTATTCTTCTAATAAGTGACGGATGGAGAAAGAAATTTAGATGTTTAAAAATTTAAGGTAATAAAGGAAGGGCATGAGTAGAATATCCCCTTCACTCGAAGTTAAACATGTTTCTTTGATACTTACCATTAAGTTTGCAACAGCAAGAGTTGCCAATGTGGCAAAGATGATAACCTGTAACAAAAATATGCATAAAGTGGTTAGTTTTTGAATACATTTACTTGAAAGTAACAAAACTATTCGATTTAATGTAGCATAGAGTAAGAGGGATGTCATTCAACCGAGTATCTGACTATAAATTTTATATTGTTTTCCTTTACAATCTATTCATAGAAAGAATTTCTTGGGATTTAGGCTTCCAGTTTTTAAGTACTTACGATCATTGTGCAAGCCATCATCTGATTTTTAGGATTTGAATAGAAGATTTAATATCAATGAGAGATACTCTAGTTAGTGTGAATCTAACAACGGACTTCTGATTCTGATATTAATTAATTACTAATACACATACACATATATGTATATATGTATGTATAATATATTGGACTTTCAAATTAGAGTGTGATCCGTTTACTCCTGGGATTCTTTAAATATCAGAAGAATGTTTTGCATGCCTGCTGAAAACTACATTGTTGTGTAATTAAAGCAGTTTTATGTACTTACAGATTTTACTTTCATTACGTATTGCATATTGAAATTAAGTGAAAGATAATAACACCTAAGGGATAGAATATTTTGTAATTAAAGCAGTTTTATGTACTTACAGATTTTACTTTCATTACGTATTGCATATTGAAATTAAGTGAAAGATAATAACACCTAAGGGATAGAATATTTTGTAATTTAAGCAGTTTTTTGTATTTACAGATTTTACTTTCATTACGTATTGCATATTGAAATTAAGTGAAAGATAATAACACCTAAGGGATAGAATATTTTGTAATTAAAGCAGTTTTATGTACTTACAGATTTTACTTTCATTACGTATTGCATATTGAAATTAAGTGAAAGATAATAACACCTAAGGGATAGAATATTTTGTAATTAAAGCAGTTTTTTGTATTTACAGATTTTACTTTCATTACGTATTGCATATTGAAATTAAGTGAAAGATAATAACACCTAAGGGATAGAATATTTTGTAATTAAAGCAGTTTTATGTACTTACAGATTTTACTTTCATTACGTATTGCATATTGAAATTAAGTGAAAGATAATATAACACCTAAGGGATAGAATATTTTATAATTAAGACGACAACAAACATTTATTTGAGTGAAATTTGACTGAAATCTTAATAATTTAATCTCATGAAATTATGAAACATTTCTAAAAATCTGAATTGCAATAGGTGTATGAAAATCAATCATCCTATAGTGAATATAATTTTTATGAAAATCATCGGTAAAAGTATCCTTAACTGTTTTTACAAAAAATAATTGCATTTTATATATGTTTAACATGTCAGGTGTATTTGTAACTGTCATATTTTAATACTTTTTGGATTTAAATAAACAAAGTAAATTTTAGTGAAAAATATTTTTCTACAATATAATCACATTTTCCTTAAGTATGTTCTATGAATGTTTATTATAGTTTTTACAAAATGTTAGAGTTTATACAAAAAAATTGCATTTTATATATATTTAACAAACCGGATTTATTTGTAACTGTCATATTATATAAAAACCATTTGAATTTAAAAGAAATTTTACAAGCATTTATTTACTGGAAAATAATTTTCTACACTTTAATCCGATTTTCCTCAAGTGTTTTCCGCGAATGCTTATTTTAAGAATTATAAGTCTGTCTAAGTCTTAAAAAGAATTATATTAATAAAAATTCTCTATTGTGTGTAAAAGTGATGTGAGGTTTTTTCAGTTAACAGACACTTGAAAAAATAATAACTTTTTAAAATAATTACAATATAACCTTTAAATATATAGTTACTATTCACAACATATTAAGATTTCAAATAAATTGTTTAAAAAATAACCCAAATTTACAAAACCAACTATTCCCTTCAAATAAAACTAATTCTAAGGACTTACTTTAGAGATCATTTTCGAATTGGTTGCTAATGGAGAAAGCAATGTGAGATACATGAAGTTATCCCGTCCTTTTATACTTGATGTTTGGCATCTAATTATCAAACCTGAAAAAAATAATTCTGTTACGGTCGATTGGCAATCTGATAATGAAAAAGGTCACACATATCCGTAGAATGTCCTCCCTTTCAACGACTTCAGAGGAATGCATTTCTTCATTGCAAACAATGCAAAAATCATAGTAAACAAATTTTTGACATTCCATTATTATGAATTTTTATTTATCTGAAATATGAATGGATGAGTTATAAAATAATTTAACTGAATAACATCAATATTATTTATAACAATGGAATCAATTTATATTTATGAGATATTTCTAATATTTTAATAAAATGTTAATATTTTGAAAACAATTCATTATTTGAAAATATTACGTTGTATGTAACAGTTTTAGTTTTTGGAATTTTTTATGTAATGCGTTTGCTATATATTAATTCAGATTTAGACTGATAGTGTTTGGTGTATGTATTTCTAACGTTAATTTGGTATAAAACAGATATTTAGCCTGACTTTTGCTATACCAACGTATGTTTTGGATGTATTTATAAAGTAATGGAGTAAAACCGCATACAGTCGTCATCCGGATAAATCGTCGTTTTCTTGTGGTCCCGTCGATATCTCATACACAATAATGTGAGAGAACCCTTCTTTAACCGTCACCAAATTTAATTTACTCCGGATAATTTGCCATCTTAAAAAATTTTTAAAATATCTACCTTCTAATTTTTCATCCTATTTTTTAACTATGTCTAAAATCGTAATTGCATGATATTTGATTGGACGGATCCTTGCAATTTTATTGTTCCTCTCGTGGTCATTTGAATCTTCCCAGAATGACAAAACTACTCACTTCATCTCTGGCTGTCACAGTGCAAACATATCCCTGACCACAAAAATAGTTGTGTTTTTCAATCCTTAAGCTTTCTACTCTCTAGTTCTTGTGTTATGAATTTGCGAATCCATTTCCCTATCCCCCTCTTTCATCTTTCAGCTGTTTTATATTCTGCTCTTTGTCATTTTTTTTCCTTACTGTTAGAAATCTCTGAAATAGAGGACTCCGTCCAGGCAATCCAGTTGCACCATCACCTTGTATGCCTTGTACCTTCTCAGTTTGGTATGTAATCTTGTTTCCTTTTCAGCCCCTCCCCATAGATTTAAGAATGCCAAGTCTTAACAAGGAAGTTTCGATCATATTTTTTCCCTTTAGCAAAACACCTAAAATTCTTTACTCTTATTAAGTATTCTTTTCCTACAAATTTAGTGGATTTGTGTTTATGGAATCCTACTGTTAATAATTCTAAGCAAACTTCTTGCTGCGAAGCAACTCTTTGAAGTGTAGAGGCTGTTCTTGGTTACTCCTGAATGTAACTTATTTTCATAGCTAGCAAGCCGCGGTATAAAAGCTATTTTTCTGTAGCAATTTGGTGGATGATTATGTTTCCAACAGGATATGGGAAAAGAAAACTTACTTCATTAATTTTAAAGAGAAAAAATTCTTAATTGAACTTTTGAAAATTGAAATGTTTCGGAAAATGATTTTGCCAAAGACCATTATATTCCCACGACAACAATTAAAGGTGTTCTTTGACACCACAACCGCAGCAGTTTCGGTATACTTAAAAAAGCGGGCTGAGTAAAAATGACCTCCATTAAATATAAATCTGAGTTCTTAATTACAAAAAACAACAAATTAACACAAATTACTCTGCATATATACGTAAATGATACATTTATTCATTTTTAGACATTTAATTGTTATAATACATGAAAAATAATAATATATTACAATATAAAAACATATTGTTAGTTTTATCATTGTTATATAGTTAGAAAAATATCAGGAGAATATTACTTGAATTATTTAGTTTTCAGCAACTCTCCACTGATTTAAAAAAGCTAAGTCTAAACAAGAAATTTTTGACCATGCGTGACCTTCAGAAAACACCTAAAATTTTTTACTGTTATTAAACATCCATCTTCTATAAATTTGGGTTATTTGAAGTTTATGGAATGTGGCTGCTAATAATTCTAAATGCATTTTTCTTTTTATACGACTCTGTTAAGTGTACAGGTTTTTTCTTGGTTACTCCTGAGTAGAACTTAATTTCATAGCAAGTAAACCCGAAATAAAATCTATTTTTTCTCTCGAAATTCGGTGGACGATTATGTTTCTAACATACCTAGGAAAACAAAAAATTACCTCATTACTTTTAAAAAATCTTAACTAAACTTTTTAAAAATTGAAATGTTCCGAAAAATGATTTTTTAAAGAACACTATAGTTCCAGAACAATAATGGTATTCTTCAATAGTAGAACCACGTCAGTTTACGTATAACTAAAAAAACTGAAAATGACCTCAATTTATATAAATCTGTTGTTACACAAAAATTACATTTATACGGAAATGATATATTTATTTATTTTAGTGATTTAATTGTTATAATACATAAATAAATAATGTATTACAATATGGAAATTTTTATATAGTTAGAAAAATATATAGAGAATATTACTTGAAATATTTAGTTTTTTACCAGTCAAGTTTTCTTATGCATTTCCTGTGCAGTTTTGGGCAACTTCATTTTATATATTTTGAATTCTTTTGCAAACCTGTGTTTAAAGGTAATAACAAATATCTACAGTTTTGTTTTCACACTTAGAAGTTTGTAAAGAAATCTTTTTCTCATCGGCTCACATTCTTTAGTAGTATCAGCTTTTGTCTTTGTTTGTCAGTGGTATTTTTGCTTGTGAATATTATGCGTAGCACTCAACCCTTCAGCGAGTTGACGAAAATATCTCTTAAATTTTCATCCGATTAATTATTTGTATAAAAACATGAATTAATCCCATCAAGGTTAAAAAAGACCTTATCATCCCCTTTAGCCGGCCAGCTCCTATTCCTCCATAGGAACGCCGAGTGGAGGGAGTCAATGAGGTCGATTTTGCAGATATAGTGAAGGGTGCCCAGCTGCAAAAAACAGGGCGTGGGTCAAAATTCCTGACACTTAGGCTCGGTCTCACTAAAGACGTTTAACAGCTAACCGCGATTAAACCATGGAGCCAACCAATGGTGGGATGCTATTCTCCGTTTAAACAGGGATTATTCGCGGTTAGTCGTTAAACGACTTTGATGACACTGGCCTTAAACTAGCCACTTCCTTGATCCTGCTTTCACAGACTATTTCTGAGCCATTTGGTGAAACGTTGACACCAAATTTTTTTAGTTATAAAATATCAATTCAAAAAGCTTTTTTGGGGGATTTTTGTCAATATCTGCTGTCAGATGAAGGGTACACAATAAGACATTTTACTGCTTTTTCCTTGATAAACTGTCAAGGTTATACAATCATGCTTAATAAAAGTATCGTATAACGACATCTTTACTTTTTCCACAAATACTTTTAATTCTTTCAAATTCAATTTCATTCACTTTAGTTAGATCAATTTTCTTCGTTTTTAGAACTTGGAATGGATTTAGTGTTGTGAAAAATTATCTGTAGTGATATTTCTTCCTTTATTCTAGAAAGTTCTTATCAAACGTAAAACGGCGTATTCGGAGAGAGTAAGGTTTTCAGGCGTTTATCATCTTACCCATATACACAAATTCACTAAGCATGCATTTTTTTAATCTTATAAATTTAATGTGAACCTGTTATATTTCCAACTTGCAATGATAGCATTGCACCACGAGTCTTTAGATTCCATTACCAAATACAGCCAATACCAGAAACAGCAGACAAAAACAGCACTTCGAATACACTAACCAGAGACATTTTCTTCAATAAAGTCACAACGGGGTGCCTCTCGTAGATGCAAATTAGTTGTTTACAGTTGAAAGAGTTGTATGTTATCAAAATGTTCTAAAAGGTAATTTTCTTTGCAACACTGTCTAGTACCACTAAAATAAAATTCTCAGCTGTCCTATTATCAGTAACTCTCCTATCTGGATTTCTCATTTTATTATTTTATCTTACTAGTACTATTGTTTTGCACCCTGCTCAAACTCAAGCACCCCTTCCCATTTTTAATATCCTTTTTTCCATGTTAGAGCCAAACAAATTTCATAGTTTTGTTTTGCCAAACTCCCAAGTATTAAAGAACTAGAAGGCCCGGACCAGACAGTTCTGTAACAACTGCAACATGTGACCCTCATTTCCATCTCTGCAATCGACTGAAATTCTGTTGGTTTAATCTCTGAAATTTCGTTGGTTCTCTCGAGGCCAAGATAATTACCCGAAAATAGAAAACAACTCACTTCTTTGTGTTTTCTAATCCTAAAATTTCTACTCTCTAGTTTTTTTTTTTTTTTTTAAGTTATGAACTCACGAATCCACCCTTCTATCTTTTCTTTACTCTTTTAGCTTATTTTCCGCTCGTTGTTATATTTATGCTTACTGTTACAAATCTCTCGATTGGAGGATATATTTTTATTAACTAATCATATTTACTGATAAATGAAAAACTTACTTACTAAATAAACTAAGTAAAAACCTTTTTAAAAATGAGATAACTATTTCAAAATTCCAATTTTTCAGTTTCACTGAGATTATTGAAACTCGATTTAACTGCAGGAAAGTTTAAATTTTTCATGAATCATCAAAGTAGAGAAAAATCATTTAATAAAAATTAGACGTTCAATCAATTAACAAAATAAGGCCATAATGCATTTAAAATATACATTTATTTAACAATAAGATAAAATAAAGAGAAAAAAATTAAAAATTAAAGTACAGGAATTATTTTCAAAGTATCAGATATTTTTAACTAATAAAAATTCTCTTATTATAATTAATAAAGGTATACTTCAATGTACATGGACACAAATAACATAATTATAGGTTAAAATTATAGCAAAAATCCCTTTTAAATATCTCCCATCACTTTAAAGAAACTTTTGGGATATTCGGAAAACATTATAGCTTCGACTTTATAAATACTAAACAAATTTACAATAGCTAATTGATCGGAGGATTTACCCACACAGCGAAATTGTTTTCTCATTCGTGGTTAAGTGTAGACATTATAAACAAAGTTGATATTTTAATTGAAGCTAAACGCCAAACATAGAGCTGAATTACTGCTCAAAGCTGCAGAAATAATAGTGTTTTAGTGTGAAATAAAAATTATATTTAAATATTTACTTCCATATTATTACTTAAGTGCACATAGAAATATATTTATTTGTTTGATTATTTACATTTCTTAAGTCTTCATAACACTTTGTTTTGAATAATTTTAATTTATTTTTTGCAATATTAATTTCTATCGAATTAAAGATCTGGTGAAAAGCAGTTTCCTCCTCCTGAGCAAAAAGCTCACTAATTTTTAATTTCATTTGGTCCTAATCAATAATGTCGATGATTTGATGTATGAAACATCAACTGCCGATCCTCTCGAGATAGTCTGAAATAATATTCACGGTCTTCATTGCTTAAATCCACTGTTTTTTCAACTCCTCTTCTTAGCCCACTCTCCTGTTTCTAATCATGGATCTTGTTGGTGCTTCAACCACATTTGGCGAAATTGCTTGCAGCGTGGCGTTTAAAATCTGGCGAGGGGATCGTAATTCAACAAATTGATACATAAACAAAAACAACATTTTGAGGAAAAATTTTACAAAAATTGAATATTTAAAATCTAATTGAATTAACAAAGAAAACACAAAGGAAACACATAACATTCATACTAAATAGACTGAAACATTCACTTAATCACAAATTAAATAAACTGAGTGTGATTTTCATCACAAATTTGTGATTTAGTGTAAATTGTAAAATTAATTTAAACAAAAAAAAAAAAAAAAAGAAAACTGTATTTTGAGTGGAGGTTGAAGAGGAGTTGTAAAATTGAAATTTTTTTTTTCAAATCTCTTATTTCTCAATATCTCAGCTAATTTCAAACGTTAACTGGTCTGTTTGGGTCCAATGTACGCAAATTCTTCATCGAACTATACTATTTATCGTAACAGATTCCTTCGTCTGATCATTCGATGTTTTGTCCTAGAAACACTCCGCCGATGTGTTTTCTCCACCATCGTTGCAATATAACTTTTTATACCATTATTCACATGTGTAAAAAATCTGCAAAATCCACGAAGTAAATATATCCATTGCAAAAGTAAGTACTCTAGTAAGTAAATTCTATTGACTAGATATGATCAGGTAAAATTTAATCCACCAGTCACATAAAAATTAGCCCCTATTATTTTTACTTGTCCGGGCTTACTGAGCAAAGATAAAACTAAGAAATAAGCCTAATGAAGATGCAGTCGGTCCATTCCATAACAAGAAGCAGGAAGTCCGACGAAGAACTTTACTTCAACTAAAACTAGGTAAAAGACATCTTTCTGTGGTAAGATCAGAATAATGAATTATACATTGAAAACGTCTATTACAAAGTTGGCCCCACAGCGAGAGACGTGGAGAATATTCCTAGGAGAGAGCAGCTTATTCAGTGAATTGAATAGTCTGAAATGAACCTAGATCATTGAAAAAATTGAACCATTAGCCTGGTGACAGCTGGTAAATGTGATGAGTGGGTAGAAAATTTGCATTTATTTCAGAGTTAGCTTTGAGAAATGGGTAGAGAGAATTTTAAGTTTGCGTACATTCCTTTTACTAAGATTATAGTAGAGAGATCAATGATTTATACCGATGGATCTAGATTAAATAAGCAGGCTGGGTTTGCTTTTATTGTTATTTTGGATAATAAGGTGAAATATAGAGGAGGTTATAAAGTTAGTAATAATTGTAGTCTTTAAAACTGAGCTTTTGGCAATTTCCAAAGCTATAGATTATATACAAATAAACAATTTCGATAACGTATACATTAGAACAGATTCCCTCTCAGCTCTGCAGGCTATGGTTAGTGAAACTAATAATATTCTTATTAATGATATAAGAATGAAAATTAGAAACATAGGTTCGAAAATAAACTTGGAATGGGTTAAGGCCCATGTGGGTGAAATATATAATGAAATGGTCGATGTCTTAGCCAAGGAAGAAACTAATAGAGATTTTGTGGATATTGAAGTAGAGTGGACATATCGGCAAATTAAGAAGATGGTGCACTTCCATACACTTAAGAAATGGCAAGAAAATTGGGATGATGGTGCTACTGGAAGAAAAACTTTTGACTTCTTTCCTAAAGTCAGCGAAAGAAGACTCGAAGGAAATTTTTACAGGCCATGGCGCAATTCCATCTTATCAATCTCGATTCTTCGGGAAATCTACTAGGTGTTGGTGTAATAAAGATGAAGGAAACTTATTGCATATGATTTATAAATGTGAACTTGTCGACCATATTAGATATAACTATTTTCCTGCTAATTTTCAGCAAGTTGCTGTTATCAACCTCTGTAACTCGGCAAAACCTCGCCGAGGATTGATTCTATTAATCGAATACTTTGTTAAACTGTCTCTGGACAGTTAGTTTTCCTAATGTATATATTTTTCTAACTTTGTTATATTTTCTGTATGAATATATTTATGTATAAATTGATATAATAAAGAGCGGGTGGTTCTTGTCGAGGGATGTTTCAGTAAATCCAGCTTGGTGCTCTGGCTTCGGTCTATTTCTAAATTTACGGTTAGGTCTGTTTTGTTGTTTTGTGTTGGGCTCGATTGCTATCATGACGGCTAGTCATCATTTCCGAATGGCTTAGGCTGGGTCGGGTTTAAGAAATACCTTACTAAAATTATAGAAGGCTGACAAAATAGATTTGAAATAATAAGTATTAGAAGATAAGAATCACAAAGAGATATTTTAACTGAAAAAGTTTTGCTATTGTACTGATTTACTTTCTCACGATTGTCAGCACTTGTACAAACAGCTGTGGAATTCGAATTCGAATAGGAGACCCCTGCGGGAAAGTTATAGCTTATAAAGTTACAAAATTGTAGCAGTCAAGTCCAGACAGAGATGTGGCCACGAGATGTGTAGGCAGTAGCTAGGCAATAAACTACAGGGTTATGTCAATTGTCACCAAAGAGGTCATTTTAAACACACCTGCCCTTCGGAAGGGAATGAGGATGTGGGAAAATTTCAGGAACTAATGAAAGGAGTAAAATAGCAATAAAAACTGACCATTGGTTGGAAAGGGTGAAGAGATTAAATGATTTTAAAAGAGAAAAAAATGGGAGAAGAGGAAGCTAGAAGAAAAGTTGTTGGAACAAGTCGTAAGAGGTTAATGTGGGGACTCGAGAGTTAGTGAGAGCATCTAGAGACCGAGAGCCTGTGACCAGTCCAGAGATCCCAGGACAGCTGAAAGTGATAGAGTCCTCAGCTGAAAGCCGGAGTGAAGTTAGTGACGGTCTTTAAACCCTCACCAAGGTTCTCATGCCTAGAGCACAGACCAGACACATTGCTTCATTTAGAATGTCTGGAGGTAAATCGATGTAAAGTGTAGATAATTGATACTTTGGCCTCAGATAATTACACCAATGCTTATTTAATTTATAGTAAGATTGATTAAGGAATACCAGTCAAAAATAAAAAAATGTAATGAATTATTGTTTGCTAATTAATATCGAAGTATAAGTAATGAATGATTTATTAGTCAAGAAAAATATATCTGTAAATAAACAAGAATATAATAATAAATGATTTATTTTAAAGTATAAAAATATAATAGTGTTTTTATAAAGTAATATATATATATATATATATATATATTTTTTTATATATATTATTGTGGAATATAATTTACTGTTTTCCCTTGGAATAACGAACATATATGATAGTGTTATAAGTATATTACATATATATATATATATATATATATATATATATATATATATATATATATATATATATATATATATATATATATATATATATATATATATATATATATGTATATAATATGCGTGTGTGTGAATGATTGAATGATTGAAGTGATTGACAAAAGAGGATTATGAATTTATGAAATACTTACGCATGACGTATTTAACGAATATGTATAAAAATTTTGAAATATTTGTTAATAACAAATATTTGTACATAATATTATACATGTAAATACTTCTTTAAATACCACCAGAAAATTTACTAATATATTTCTGTCTATTCTGAAGTTATCTAAATGTACTGTGATAACGCTTAAATTCTTAAATTTCCTTAATTCATAATTTACCTGAATAAAAGTTTTTTGTACCTCAAAATACACATTTAATCTAATATAATTAAATTTTTAGGTTTCCTAATTAGGTATCTGCATATTACAGCCCTACAAACATGACACTTGGCATAATGAATCCTTGAATATCTCTTTCAATTTCAACCATTTTGGACGAGTCGTGAATACTTCCAGACTAGGATAGACGTTAACTGCTAATTTTTCTAAATAACTTTTTGGTTTATACTAGTTTTACCATAATATTTGTTTTACCTACAGTGTGATTCTTCCCGATTTTTGAACCAGCGGCTTCGGATCAGATCCTTTCAGTGGTAATTGGTTTGGTTTCGAGCCCTACAGTCTACTGTTTTGCAAACGAGGGCCAATGAGACCGGGACCTACTGCTTAAAGCCGATTCCAAACAGTTCCGAACATCCCTGCCATAGTGGGGATTCGAACCTACGAATTCCGGTACCGACCATCAGAACTCTAACCAATCACCCGGCGTTCGACTTTAATGGTAATTGAATGAAGTTGATAATCATTACGTTTTAAAATTTCTCTACTCTTAACCTGTTTAAGTTATTTTTTCACATTAAAGCTAATTTTAGCTTTAAAAAACATAAAACAACAATTTAACAAAATATTTTAAAACTCTGTAAATTTTTTATAATAAAAT
>CM063500.1:63072685-63087685 GCA_032207245.1 Pardosa pseudoannulata | reverse complement strand
TATTGCTTTTTCCTTGGCAAACTGTCAAAGTTATACTGTCATACTTCAGTAATAAAAGTACCATATAACGGCATCTTTAATTTTAACAAAAATACAGGTAATTCTTTTAAATTGCATTTCATTCACTCCAGTTACATCAATTTTTTTCTCTTTTTTATATGTGAAACAGATTTAATGTTGTTAAAAACTATCTGTAGTGATATTTCTTTCTTTAATTTTGAAAGTTTCTATCGAACGCAAAACGTCGTATTCGGAGATAATAAAGTTTTCCGTGCGTTTATCTTCTTACCCATATATAGAAAACCACTGAGCATACGTTTTTTTAGAATAGTAGAAATTTAATGTGAACCTGTTAGATTTCCAAATTGCAATGATAGCATTTCCCCACCAGCAGACTTTAGATTTCATTCCATAGGCTAATACCATAAACAGCTAAGGGAGCAAGCCCTTCAAATACACTAATCAGAGCTATTTTCTCCCATAAAGTCATAACAGTGTGCCCCTCGAAGATGAAAATTAGTTGTTTAAAAATAAAAAAATAAAAAACTGTAAAAAAAAATTAAATTAAATTAAAACTGAAACAATCAAAGCTACGGAAAAAATTAACAGTACTTAACTTCCATCCGAGGCATACCATGCGAAGAATTGTAAGTCCTTAAGTAAGTTCAAAAAATTTACTTAGCTATTTCAGCTGAAATCAGTACTTTCATAAATCAACACTGTAGAATCATTTTAATGTACCAATGCAAACTACAAAAAGTGTTTTTTTCCCACTCATTTCATAGCACCTAATGATTTCTAAAAATTGTGTTTTTCTAACCAAATTCTACAACAGTTGATGAAAATATTTCAATGTTTTTTATAAAATTTCTCACTTTGCTTAAGTAATCAAAAATGTTTGGTCCCTTAAATGACGACTTAATGAGGTTTTACCTTAAATTGAAAATAAAAAGAAGTATAAAAACTATTCATTAATGACTCTCATATAGTAAAAGTAATCATATTTCAATATTACAATCTTTAAGAATAAACGCATCATTAAAAAGCGTTTTTGTTAATTCACTAATTTAGAATTATGGGATATTGTATACAAATAAACTGAAGCTTAAGCTACTTGACCTTAAGGTGGAAAAAGACCATAAGGCTTTACTACTAATATTTTCTTTAGAAGCGTATTTACAGTATATACAGCGGCATTCAAATTTTCTCAGCGTAAGCTTAATTTAACATTTTCTGCTTTTTCTTTTATTTTATTATTCCCTATGTTGTTTTATTACTGTTAACACTTTTTTTTATTATTTATAATTTCCATTCTTATATTTTATTTTATCTCTCTTTTCACGTATTTTTGTTCGGATGTCACTTGCCACTTAATTATTTTTTGTCTTCTATCCTTAAACTTTCTCCTTGTTATTTTTATGTGTTTCTCTCCCCTTTTATTTGTTTAATTCTCTGTTCACCTCATTTTTGTGCTCACTATTAGAATTCTCTGGATTAGAGGGCTCGACCTAGAGAATCCAGTTGAACTTAATTCCTAATTTAAATGAATAAAAGTTGTTTGAAACTAAAATGAATATTTAATCTAATATAATTGAAATTTTTAGGTTTCTTGATTAGTATCCGTTTATTACTTCCCTTCAAATATGAAACATAGCAAAATTAATTATTAGACATATCTTTCGACTCTAAACCCTTTTTCAAAGTGTCGTGAATACTTACAGTCTCGGATAGATATTAATTTTTAATTTTTCTAAATAGCTTTCTGGATTAACTAGTTTATTATAATGTTTATCTCCTCTGCAGTGTATTTGTTCTCGATTTTGAAACCACAGTTTTCTCGTCAGAACCTTTTAGTGGTAATGAATCCAATTGATTATCATCACGTTTTAAATTTCTCTATTATCAACCTCTGTATATTTTATGAAATTAAAGATACTTTAAAAACCAAAGAACAAAAAATAATTTATCAAAATATTTTAAACCTTTATAATTTTTTCAGATTATAGAATTTTCAGAATTTTTCTCACATATAACAAAATTTATTAATAAGTTAGTGATAACTAATAAATACTGATATACATTTAAAATAGAGGTATGCCTTTAAAAATTTCAATGCAAATTATATACAAAATACTAATATTCATGTTCGAGTAAGAATTCGACTAAAAAATATATAAATATTGAAGTTTTTAAATATTGATTCTCACATACTGGTGATTACTACCGGAGTAGCAACACTAATCTTATCACATGATTTTGTGTATGTAAATACGGATGATAGATATTGTGTTTACAGAAGCTATAAATAGAATGGTTTTATTTAAAAATCTACTCTCTTATCAAATGAAAATCCTTGTTATAAAAAACATCTTTTTCCAGCTATTTATTAAAATAACGATACGATATTGGATTGCTAATGGAAAATATTTCTCAATGATTTCCGTGTAGGAATAAAAAATACCTACTACAAAACTATCTAATAAAATCTAATAGATACATTTTATTATAGAAATACATATATAATTTAAAATTCATTGAAATGCATATATTATATAGGTTTGTTTTCTTCTGAAAGCACGCAGAAACGTATCATAAAGTAAGTGGTATTTCTTTAACACTTAAAATGTTTCATTATACCTATTTTTTTATCCAAGAAATATTTTTGTATCTATGACCTAAAGTGCGTTTATTAAAACATATTATATAATTACATTTCAGGTAAAAAGATGGAATGAAAATAATAACAAGTATCTAAAATAAATTCTAGAAAAAAATAAGAGAAGACACTATTTTGTTAAAAAATTTTAATACTGTACATCACAATACAAATAACAGTGAAAAGATAAAAAATAACATTTCAATGATACGTTGAAATACAAAGACATTATTATTCATGTTTACATATTTTCAGCACATCATACTATTAAAGATATCTTTCATTTAGTATCCGTATCTAGCGTATCCCAATCCACCAAGGATTCCAAGGCCAAGACCTCCGTAAGCAGGTGCTCCGTAGCCGTATCCACCGATTCCAACACCTACGCCGTAACCAAGAGCAGGTGCAGCCAGACCATAACCTCCATATCCAAGGTTGTTGTATCCGAGACCGTATCCTTCATATCCGAGTCCTACACCACCAGCGTAAGGAGCATTAGAGACCATCTGTACTGCTGCGGGGTTCTGGTTGGCTGTTCCTGGCTCGTTGGTCTTGACCTGAGCTCTGAAGCCACCGTGATCGGCAACATAGTCGACCTGCCTCTTGACACCCCGGGCATCGGTGAATCCGTAGCTTCCCTTTACGGCGTGGCCACCGTTGCCATCCTCCTGCCTGTACTGTTCTCCGTGCTTGTCCTTGATGTCATAGCCAAACTTGTAGGGTTGAGGAGCGTGGTGAACAGGCTGTTGAACATAGACTCAATTAAAAATATGTAAAATGATTTTAAATTTAAGTAAATATCTAGAACTTGAAACTTATTTTTTATTTTTATGACTCATGTACTTATGAATATAACTGTTTCAAAAAATTATCAAGTTAATTTTTGAAATGTCAGAGATTTGTTTGCATACAGCCATTGTTATTTACTTTTAAACGATATTAGAAAATTGGTTTGTTAGACAGACACATGAAATATGATAGAATAGGAAAATAGAAGATTTTTGAAGTAATGGTGGTTTGACAATTTTTAACAATAGAATCAATCTTAATATTCGAAATTTCATCATGTAAGGAATTAATTAATAAAATGTCTAAAACCATTACATGTTTTATATTCAATTAATAAGGAAAAAAGATATTTGCTGTAAGTTTTATAAATAAAAATCTCGGTATAAAAATAAATTAGGCATAGATATCCAAAACAATTCAAGGTTTGGCATAATGAATAAAAGTCTTCAATTTCATGATATCAGTCTAAGTTTCTGAGAAGAAATTTTCTTTATTACTTCTTTTAAAATTCTCTTAGGTTTTAAGATGCATGAAACGTTTGGAATCAAATATATTATACGACGGAGAAAAAATATTTTTTCAATTCATCTTTAGAATAAAATGGTAGATTAAAGTAAGCGTTTTTTCAAAAACCAAAATAAATAAGCCTTTATAGTTATTCAAAATTATTTTATTAATTAGTGACTGTTAGAGAAAAACATTTAGATGTTTAAAAATTTTAAATTAAGAAAGTGTTTATATAGAATCTCCCCTTCACTCATAATTAAATATGCATGTTTGATACTTACCACCAAGTTTGCAACGGCAAGAGTTGCCAATGTGGCAAGGAAGATAACCTGTAACAAAAAAGCGTAAATAAGTTAGTTTGCGATAGCATTTACTGGAAAATAAGAAAATTATTCGATATTAATGTAGAATGGATTCAGAAGTATGTCACTGAAGAGAGTATCCGAATATAAAATTTATTTTGTTTTCTCTTACTATCTATTCATAGAAAAATTGCTTGGGATTTGGCTTGCATTTTTAGTTTCTATGATAGTTGTGTAAGCCATCATTTTTAGAATTTGAATAGCAGATTTAATATCTATGAGAAATACTCTAGTTAGAGTTTAATCATTATGAATTCATCAATGCAGTTCTGTTTCTGCTATTTATTAAGTTATTCATATATAACAGGAGTTAAATGAGAATATATATCAACATCAAAATATGGAAATAAGTCTAAAAAAAGAGAAAAATTAAGATTAGATAAGAATATATATATATATATATATATATATATATATATATATATATATATATATATATATGTGTGTGTGTGTGTGTGTGTGTGTGTGTGTGTGTGTGTAAGTATGTTTGTGTGGGAATGTATTCCCTATCTATCTTAAATATTCTAAATTAATAGTACACATTGTTGTACTTAGCGTGTATTTATACAGTGTAATTTTTCCACTTTTACTTAATGATTATTTATTAACATCACTGATCAGTAAAAATTCAATTTTCCATTTTTAATATATAAAAAGGATAATTTTTCTAGTATTAATGTGAACGTAAAACATTTAGCTATTTTGGATTTTCACCATAAAATGTGAGCATGTGTCCTTTTCAATATTTTCATTTTAGAAGAATGTTTGTAATGCCTGTTGCTAAGAAACATTTTGTTTATTTAAAGCATTATTTATAGACTTACAGATTTTACCATTATGCCTTACTGCATGGAGAAATACGGTAAGATATTTATACCAAGGAGTACAGCAATTTTTACTTACGAGGCAACAGCTTTTATTTGGTTGAATTTAACTGAAAATTCACTAATTAGATTTTATGAAATTATAAAATGTACCTAACTTTTAGAAGTAAAAGAGAATTTTCAAAAGTAAACATCCTATTTTTAATATAATTTTTATTATAATCATCAGTAAAATTATAGCTTACTAACATTAAATTTAAATGTTTTTTACAAATAAAAATAATTACATTTTAAACATACTTAACACACCAGGTGTATTTGTATTTCATATCATTTTGAAATTTATTAAATCGAAAAGAAATTTCGCAATGATTTTCTTACTGAAAATAATTTTCTTCAATATATTCACATTTTCCTTAAGTATTTTCCATGAATGCTTATTATAAGAATTAAATTTCAGTCTAAGGCCTAAACAGAATTATATTAATAAAAAAAAATCCTTTTGTATAGCCCTAAGTTAAGTGATCCTTTTTGAAGCCCTAAGTTAGGTGATGTTAATTGGGTTCCAAGATAAGTGATAGGGTTTGGTGGGCTTCGGTCTACCTTTTGCAACACGAGGGCTAATGAGACCAGGGCCTACTACTTAAAGCCGATTCCGACCGGCTGCGAACATCTATGCCACAGTGGAATACGAACTCACTAACTCCGGTTCTGAAAACCAGCATCCTAACCATTCGGCCATCGTTCTGCCAGAGAAGATACGTAGTTTTTCAATTAATAGCCATTTGAAAAAAAATAACCATTTTTTTTCATAAATATATTTATCATTCGATCATATTAAAATTTCAAGAAAATTGTTTAATTGAAGCTAAATTAATTTTGAAAACCTTCTATTCCCTAGAAATAAAACTAATTTTAAGGACTTACTTTAGAGATCATTTTCAAATTGGTTGCTAATGGACAAAGCAATGTGAGATACACTAAGTTTCCTCGTTCTTTTATACTATACCCCAATATTTTGGTATTTAGAAGTTGGTCGTCAAACCGGAGAAATTAATACTGTTACGCTCGATTTGCAATCTGATAATGAAAAAGGTCACACATAATAGTAAAACGTCCTCCCTTTCAACGGCTTGAAGAAATGCATTTCTTCATGACAAAAAATACAAAAATGATAACAGCAAATTATTGACATTCCATAATTATACATGTCTATTTATTTGAAACACGAATAGTTTGAGTCTAAAAATAATGTAATTGAAATACATTAATAATGTTTATAAACATGGAACCAATTTATTTTTAATGAGATGTTTATAATATATATATATATATATATATATATATATATATATATATATATATAATATATATATATATATTAACCGTTTAGATAATTACAACAATCTTCCATAAGGATATAGGAATTTGAGATTACTACGATTTTACCTCGAAGCAGTTCATTGAAATAAAAAAAAAAAAAAAAAAAAAAAAAAAAAAAAAAAAAAAAAAAAAGCTTTACAAACATCTTGAATATCATATGCATTTAAAAGTAACGAAAGAAGGAACAAAAAAAAATTACAAATTGAAGATTTTGTTGCCATGAAAAATCATTTATAGAAAGTCAATCTATTATTACTTGAGCTTTAAAAACTAAATTAATATTTAACAATTTCACAAAAATTATTTACAGTACAAAAAGAAGGCTTGACCATTTAGCTGATGCAAGTAATTAGTTCACAGTTTTCAATCATCCAGGAAATTAGTTTCTGTGCCTTACTGCGCAGGACTTTGTATGTAAAAGCTGGGACCATTTCGAATCCGCTCCTATCGAAGGCTCTTTAAGATGAAAATCCTTTGTTAGATTACAAGAAAAAAGGTAGTGCAGAGAGTTTCCTTGATGATGACAGATAACAGTTTGGAGACCCAGTCTCCAAAAGAAAATGAGAGAGATATTGAGGGAAGAAGCCATGTCCAGTTAGAAGAGCATTTATGTGTGGTAAGTTAGATAAGAGGGCTGGGTCAAACTTCTTAGGAAAATGATATTGAGTGCAGTCTGTGTGAATAGTGTCCCATTAATGAAATATTGATATTTTGAAAATAATTCATTATTTGAAAATATTATGTTGTATATAACATGTTTGGTTTTTGAAAAACTCTATGTAATGCACTTGCCATATATTAATTCTAATTCACACTGATTGTATGTGATAGATGTGTTTCTAACTTTAATTTGACATAAAACAGACATTTAGACTAACCTGTGTTGTCCCATCATACTTACTGGATGTATTTAAAGTTATACAGTATAGTTGTATTCATGTAGTTGACACCCAGATAAGTCGTCGTATTTATTTAGTCCAGACGAGGTCTCATACACAATAATGTAAAGTACCCTTCCTTTAACCATCACTAAATTTAATTTTACTCTGTATAATTCATCACCTTAAACATAGTTAAAAGCATCTTTCTTCTCAGCTTTATACCTTTTCAGATTTTCCCTGTCGATTGAAGAAAGACAAGCCTTTACGAGGAATTGTCAACTATGCTTTTCACTTCAGCAAACCACCTAAAATTCTTTATTGTTGTTAAGCATTCCATTCATTCCCATTTGGGGGTATTTGAGTTCCTGGAATCTCGCTGCTAATATTTCTCAGTACACTTTTTGCTGCGACTCGGCATTGTTAAGTGTAGAGGTTTTTCTTGATCGTTCCTGAGTGCAATTTAATTTCATAGCTAGTAAGCCTCGCTAGAAAAGCTATTTTTTCTCTCGTAATTCCGTGGATAATTATGGGGCTTACTCTGGACATTGCGAGTCGGGTCGAACGTTTGTTGTGACGTCACTTTGACGTCAACTTGATCATTTGCTCACTAAATGACCGCAAGCTGACGTCAAAATGACTTCCCAATGAAGGTTCGAAACGAACCGCAACGTTCAGAGTTGGGGCCTATGTTTCTAATATAACTTGGGACACGAAAACTTACCTGATTATCTTTTAAAGATAAACAGTCTTAATTGAACTTGTTGAAAATTGTAATGTTTCAAAAAAGGATTCTGCCAAAGATCACTATAGTTCCAGGACTACATTAAACGGTACTCTGTGACTGATTAATCAAAACAATTATTTAATGAAACTGATTGTATATATAAGAAATTAAAATTAAATTAAAACTGAGACAATCAAAGCCATTGAATAAGTTTGATAAGACTTAATATCTATTCCAGACAAACCATGCGAATAATTTAACACCTTAAGTATGCTAAAAAAATTTTACTTATTTTTTTCCAGTAATCAGCACTTTTACCTGATTATCGTTTCAAGATAAACAGTCTTAACTGAACTTTTTGAAAATTGGAATGTTTCAAAAAAGGATTTTGCCAGAGATCACTATTGTCCCAGGACTACATTAAACGGTACTTTGTGACTGATTAATCAAAACAATTATTTAATGAAACTGATTGTATATATAAGAAATTAAAATTAAATTAAAACTGAGACAATCAAAGCCATTGAAAAAGTTTGATAAGACTTAATATCTGCAGCTAGAAAGTGTTTTCGGAGGGGGACTAAGGGAAAAAGGCCTCTTTATCTGTGAATAATGCTTGAATTGATGAAAGATGAAACGGTATATTTCCGGTCCAGTATGACTTTTATGGTCTAAGTAGGCTTTTTATTCTAAGAACTTAGCTATCCATGCTTATAAACTGATGGGCAGATAGCACATACACACAAACGCGGGACAAAATTGTTTTTCTACAAAACGATATTTTAAAATTTCGGATGGGGTGGGGGGAAACGATCCGCTCAATTCCTCCACTTGCTTAAAACCTTGGTGTAGAGTTATTTTACTGTACTAAAGTAAAAAAATAAAATAAAATGTGGTAAATATAAAAGCACTCATTTGTTTGCATCTGATGATTTCTAAAAAAATTTTTATACCGAATCCTACAACAATTAATAAAAAATATTACGTTTATTTAAAAATGTCTTACTCTACTTAAATTATTGAAAATGTTTGGTCCTTTAAAGGACAATTTAACTAGATTTTACTGCATATTTATTTTAAATAAAGAAGATGAAAATCTATTCTTTAAAGTTTTTGATATAGTTACAGTACTAGTTATTTCAATTTTATATTATTTAAAAAGTCAATGCATTAGTACAAGCCATTTCTGTTAATTCAGTAACTTAGAATTATGAAACTTTGTATACATATTAACTGAAGCTTACTAAAGCTACTTGACTTGCTATATTAATATTTATTAAGTCAAATTTACTAATAATTGAGAAGCTTCTTTGACTTATTGAATCAACTGTATTAAAATATTTTTAAAAAACTAGATAACTATTTCAAAATTTCTGTATATATATTCTATATATATATATATATATATATATATATATGTGTGTGTGTGTGTGTGTGTGTATATTCCGTTAAGTAATATATATATATATATATATATATATATATATATATATATATATATATATATATATATATATATATATATATATCTTGCTTAACATAGGTTAAAATCAAAAACCAGTTTTTTTCCTACATGAAATTTAAAAATAAATGAAAAATAAAGGGAATTGGATAGTATATTGTTCTCTAGTAACATTTTTAAGGAAAACCATTGGAGGACTCAATTTTTATTGAATAATTTTTTATTTTAATCAAATTTTTTTTTGTAATGGAATATTGTGTCTTATATATTTCATATAAAAGCATTATATGGTATTATTATTAAAATATCATGAAATTTGAAATATTCAAATTATACACCCAATGTTTCCCTAATTAGCCATGATAATGAAATATATTCATGGAATTATTTAGTGGAAACTTATTAAAAGTATGTAGTATATGTTTAGAAAATAATTAAAATACTTAAATTAGGAAAGTAGTTAAAATTAGATAACAGAAAGATTGTATGAAAAGCACAATGAGATACAAATATGTATAATAGAAAAGAAAATATGTTGTTGACAATTTAAATTAAAGGCAATAATAAAAAAAATCAAAAAGGGCCTATTTACGTAGTAGAGATCAATAGAAGTTTGTAATTTTTTATACTCTTGTTGAAATTTGTAACCTAATGTCAATTTGCCCAGTAATAAAAAAAAATAATTTACAGCTGATAAGTTTGTAAGCTTTCAATGAAAAAATTTGTAGATAAATACTATAACATTTCAGTAGTTTCAGTCATTATGAGAAATTGTGCAAAAATTGAAAAAATTGCAAGTTTTGAACCACCTTATCAAAATATGGAGATACATTGATGTTTGAAAAACTCTAGTAGTGCCATCTATGGGCGATGGAGAACGTTAAAATTCAGGTAATATTATCTATCACCAACGGGGAAGTTAAGCTATAATAGCCTTAGGTTCAGTCATTAAAAGAAATTATATAAAAATTCGAATTGTAAATTTTGAACCACTTAATCAAAATATGGAGATATATTAAGTTTTTGAAGGGTTCTTGTAGTGCCATCTACCGGTGATCGAAACAGTTAAAGTTAGTTATATTAAGATTTTATTTTACATAGAATACAGAGGAGGTTTTAATATCGACTGTGGTCTTTGTTGGTATTAAAGAATTATCGTGCAAATTTTTGTAATTCTACGACAAATCGTATGGATTTGTATGACATAGAACGACTTTTTTGAAGTATACATACATACATATATGCATCCACGTTATTAAGAGATAGTAAAGCAAATCGCTTTCTTAGTACAAATGTTTACTTGGAAACTTTAATAATCCACATTCCAAAATAACCCTGAGATATTTCCCCTTCAGAAGTTCGCTTTCAATCGATTCCTTCACGTTTCTATATACATGTTATTAATTATATTTATGCTCAGAGGCATAGTCGTTCAAATTTATTTTCCTCTTCCTATTTTTGCCTCCATCTAACTTGCCCATCTATTCTGGTCAATCATTTTCACCGAAATTATCTAGGGCTACCGCGTCGTTTTATTTCGCTGGAGTTCATTTGTAACATATATAAGGAAATTGCTCAGGCTTAAAAGCATGTCCTTCAGTAGCATACAGCAGCTACTAATTTCTGAACTTTTAAAAAATGTATGTTTAAATGAAAAATTTCAGACTGAATTAACATCAGACATATTAAAGCATAATGTAACACTCTCATTCTAGCCATCTCTAACTTAATAAAAAAGACCCATCAGCGTAAAATTATTGAAAAATAACGCAGAATGATGACATTAAAAAAAGCTTATAAAAATACTTAAGAGAGACAAGTAAAACTTAAACCAACACGACCAATTTTCCATTAACGAAAGAAATTTATTACTGATTCTCAAGAACTGAATTTATTACCATATTTCTAAAATCTCACACTCGAAATTCATGACTTCCATAATCAAAACCATAATCAAAATCGTTGATTAGATGCATGTTTATTAACAGAAAAATGTGTTGTTTTAATCTATCCTCAAGCTATTCCGCTCTTTTTTTGAGAAAATTTATCGACATTTCTACTTAATCATCTTTATTTATTTTCCTATAGCAAATGTTGAATCATTAAGCCAAAAACACATTACAGTACAAACATTTTATTAATCAACAGTTTTTCAGTACACTGAAACATTCAGTATTTTAAACAGTTTCATAACAGAATTGTGGGATTCAAAAACATAGAACAGTAATAAAAGGTAAATTATATTATTTTGAGAAAGGAAAATGAAAGAAGACATAAACAGGGTACATCTGTAACTGTTTAAGAAGCTCTTGCAAATTTATTATTCATATTCTAACTCTTAGAAATATCTAATATCCGTATCTGGCGTATCCAAGACCTCCGAGGATACCAAGACCGTACCCTCCATATCCACCGTAGCCCATGTTATAACCAGCACCGTATCCAATGTTATTGGACCCAAGACCATATCCTCCGTATCCGATGTTGTTGTATCCGAGACCGTATCCTCCATATCCTAGTCCTACACCACCAGCGTAAGGAGCATCAGAGACCATGAGTACTGCAGCGGGGTTCTGGTTGGCTGTTCCTGGCTCGTTGGTCTTGACCTGAGCTCTGAAGCCACCGTGATCGGCAACATAGTCGACCTGCCTCTTGACACCTCGGGCATCGGTGAATCCGTAGCTTCCCTTCACGGCGTGGCCACCGTTGCCTTCCTCCTGCCTGTACTGCTCTCCGTGCTTATCCTTGATGTCATAGCCGAACTTGTAGGGTTGAGGAGCGTGGTGAACTGGCTGTTTAAAATTGGGAACGATTATAAAGCTGCAAAGTACCTTAACAATTTCAGCAATATTTTATTGAAAAATATGCGTTTACTTTTTTTTACTGCTTTTCTACTGTTTTGTAATTAGTGCAAAACATAATAAATATTTAAAATGGTGTAAAAATTTGTGAGTTTTTTCTCAGCTACCAAATTAGATTCTACTAAAGAATGTTATTCAGATATTGAATGTTTTAGGCTTGTTTATTATACTAAACAATGTACAATAAAGTAGCAGTCAGAACATACTCTAGTGGTAAATTTTGAGAGAGTTAGTGTAAAAGTAATAAGTCTCATATATGCCGGAAGTAAATATACTGCAATAAATTTTCCAACAAGTTTATATGTAGTGAGTTATCCGAAAATAGATTATTTTTTCTTTCCCTCTATTTAATTCTTTCCCTCATTTTAACTTGTAACTAAGTTTGGTCTAAATCCCAACGGTCTACTGTTTTTGCTGCATAACGGCGAATGTGACAGAAGCCTATTGCTTAAAGCTAATTTTGAATGACTGGTAAGATCCATACTAGCAGTGTAATTTGAATTTGACGAACATCAGTACCAAAGAGCAAACCACTAGCTAATTTTCCATCATCTGAACTTACTTTTTAGAATTTGTGATCTTTTTCTCAGCTACCAAATCAGATTCTACTAAACGATTTTATTCTGATATTGAATGTTTTAAATTTGTTTATTATACTAAAAAATGTTAAATGTAGCTGTCAGAACATACTCTAGTAAATTTTGAGACTGTTAGTTTAAAAGTATCAATTTTCATATGTGATGGAAGTTAAGATCTGCAATAAATTTTCCATCAAGTTTATATATAGTGAATTATTTGAAACTAGATCATTTTCCCCTCTATTTAATTCTTTCCTCATTTTACGTGATAAGTTTGGTCTGCCAAACGGTCTATGTTTGGCTGCATAAAGCGAAAGTGACCGAAGCCTATTACTTAAAGCTAATTTTGAATGACTGGAAAGATCCATAGAGCAGTGTAATTTGAATTGACGTCAGTACCAAAGAGCAGACAACTAGCTAATTTTCCATCTTCAACTTACTTTTTAGAATGCTTGTATGAGCCGTTCAGTGAACACATTGACATTGATTCCATTTTTTGGATATTGATACACTGGAACGTCAATGCGCAAAATATGCCACGCAGTTCTCATTTAAACCAATATTCCCCAATTTTAGATATCTGCATGGATTAATGATAAATTTTTTGTGTAGTGTGTCGGTGAATGGCTATTTGACACAATATTTAAGAGCTTTTATAAAATATTTGTAATTTTTAAAAAATGGTTAGTCAATGTTAACTACGGCTCAAATATGTAAATTAGACGTTCCATTTTATTCAAGTAAAACACTACATGAATGGTTCAATGACACAATATCTAATTAGGCTGTCGTGTTATAATATTATATTAATGATATTTCAAAAAGCTACATTTAAAAACATCAAAGATTTCTGCTATCAACGTAATTAAATCTTCAAATATTTATAAGTCCTAACTACCTAAGTGCAGTTAGATATTTTACTTTAAAGGTATAGAACACTACATGAATGTTTAATGACACAATATCTAATTAGGCTGTGGTGTTATAATATTATATTAATGATATTTCAATGAGCTAAATTTAAAAGCCATCATAGATTGCTGCTATCAACGGTAATTAAATCTTCAAATATTTATAAGTCCTAACTACCTAGGTGCAGTTAGATATTTTACTTTAAAGGTATTGAACACTACATGAATGTTTAATGACACAATATCTAATTAGGCTGTCGTGTTATAATATTATATTAATGATATTTCAAAAAGCTAAATTTAAAAGCCATCAAAGATTTCTGCTATCAACGGTAATTAAATCTTCAAATATTTATAAGTCCTAACTACCTAGGTGCAGTTAGATATTTTACTTTAAAAGTATAAAACACTACATGAATGGTTAATGACACAATATCTAATCAGGCTGTCGTGTTATAATATAATATTAATGATATTTCAGAAAGCTACATTTAAAAGCCATCAAAGATTTCTGCTATCAACGGTAATCAAATCTTCAAATATTTATAAGTTCTAACTACCTAGGTGCAGTTAGATATTTTACTTTAAAGGTATAAAACACTACATGAATGTTCAATGACACAATATCTAACTAGGCTGTCATGTTATAATATAATATTAATGATATTTCAAACAGCTAAATTTAAAAGCCAAAGATTTCTGCTATCAACGTTAATTAAATCTTCAAGTGTGTATAAGTCCTAACTACCTAAGTGCAGTTAGATATTTTACTTTAAAGGTATAGAACACTACATGAATGTTTAATGACACAATATCTAATTAGGCTGTGGTGTTATAATATTATATTAATGATATTTCAGAAAGCTACATTTAAAAGCCATCAAAGATTTCTGCTATCAACGGTAATCAAATCTTCAAATATTTATAAGTCCTAACTACCTAGGTGCAGTTAGATATTTTACTTTAAAGGTATTGAACACTACATGAATGTTTAATGACACAATATCTAATTAGGCTGTCGTGTTATAATATAATATTAATGATATTTCAAAAATCTAAATT
>CM063500.1:63060185-63062685 GCA_032207245.1 Pardosa pseudoannulata | reverse complement strand
ATATAAGATAACAACCACAACAGTTTTTACTATATTATTATTTTTATTAATAAAAGGAATAAAACAAAAATGACACTACAAATAATATAGATCTGAGTGTTTGAAAAAATTAAACACAATTTTACTGAATATTTAATATTCATTGAATAAAAATCAAATAATAAAATTTTATAATATTCATTTTAATATACTCAACACTTAGTTTGAAAATGATCCCTCATAAAAGCTAAAATCAATGGCGAATAATTATATACATATATATATAGTCTGTGTGTATGTATATACACGCACACTCCCAAAAGACACAAATATATATCCGTACAATATATATATATATATATATATATATATATATATATATATATATATATATATATATATATATATATATATATATATGTATATATATGTATATATATATATGTATATAATATGTATATATATATGTAATATATATATAACATATATATACACACATATATATATATATATATATTGTATTTTGAACTAACCTGTAAGATACCCTCCAAAAATTGTCCTATTTTAGTATCTACCGCCTCACAGTTCTATGATCTAATAACCAAAGTTCTCACAATTTTTAGAATAACATCTTAGTACTTTTACAATTTCAGAATTTATTCAAATTCTTCTCATACTTTACAAAACGGTGGCTATATAAAATATATAGCTAATAAGACATGTATCCCATATTTATTATGACTTTAGAAATCTAGTAATGTTTTTCTCAAAAATATAGAAGTGATTTATAAACCTACCTCTGGAATCCAGGCCACTGCAGCACCAACTAAGGCAAGAAAAAGACAAACCTACAAGAAAGAGGAGAGTGGTAAATATCTAATTTCATTTTTGGCAAACAAGTAGCGTTTAAAATTGACTTGTATATGTTTTGGAACATATCTAATTATTTGTAACTTAGAATACTATAAATTAAAAATTTTATATTTCAAGATCTTATTCGATTATTCAAAATGTTTAAAAATGTTTATACCCTTTTTATGAAATATTTCTTGGTAATTTTGTTATCAGAAAAATGTAAATTTCTTGTATAGTACATTCTAAGAGACTAAGGTTAAAGTTACTGAAAAATGATTTCAGTTATAGTATAATTATAAAGCATAAAACCGCAAATCCGCATTAATACTTATTCAAAATGTTTACAAATGTTTATACTCTTTTCATGAAATATTTCTTGGTAATTTTTTAATAAAAAAATTAAATTTCCTACATAATAGATTGTAAGAAAATTAAGGTTCAAATTACTGAAAACTGATTTCAGTTATTATATAATTATAAAATAGAAAACAGCAAATCCACATTTATATAGATGAACATCTGAAAGAGAAGTTACGGACCTCTGCAAATAAACATATAAGTCCTTTTTATATTTATTAATATTAAATCTTTTCTTTTTTAGTAATCACCTGTTGTTTTAAACATCATAGATGTCTTTAATAAAAAAGAAAAGCAATATAAATTAATTTGGTATCACTTGTAAATACAGTACAATAAAGTGAAGATTTTGTCCTGATTTCAATTTATGTACTTATCGATAAAGCAAATTTATGTGCGAGGATCATAATTGTCAATCATAATTGTCGATGAAAAAAAAATTATAAATAATCACATATCCTCAAAACTTTGGAAACATTCTGAAATTGCCATCTACTTTTGCTATAAAGGAAAAATTGTTTCTAGATTTATGTCTACAAACTATTCTTAACTATTCAAACTATTTTTGTGTCTCTAAACAGGGGCACAAAGTATTGATGAATTAAACTTATAACCTGTACAGAATAAAACTATTTCATAGACTGTAATAATTTAACTAAATTTTATAACACGAAAATAAAAAGTAAAAGAACCCCTCTTTTTCCTAAGTGAAAAATACCTTTGAGGATAATAAGTTAGCAATCTAAAACTGAGGAATCTGTAACTATTTTTCATCTTATGTCATAAAGATAAAATTGAAAAAGTATTTTTAAAGAATAAGGTTCTGCAGACAATTGCCGCTCTTTGGTAACAGAGTTTGCGGGTTCGAATCCCGCTGCTGGCATGTATGTTCGTAGCCGTTCGGAAATGGCTTTCGGCAGTATGTCCCGAAATCGTTTACTCTCATGTTGCAAAATACTAGACCGTAGCACTTCAAACCAAACCAAACCTTCAGACAATTTTGTGGCACATATTCAAAGAAACAACTATATATCTAAATGCAGGTTATGTGTTATATAATTAGATTAGTATTTTCACGAAAAATTAACAACTAATAATATTTTTAAATTATTTACATGATTTTCAAAATGTTACAAACCTTGGTGAACATTGTGCTTCGAGAGTTCCGCTAAAGGGAAATGATGTCTTTTCCTAAAACTGAGAGGGTTTTTATACACCAGCTTGTAAAAGAGAAATTGAAATAAAAGGCATTGATATCTACGGATGACTGATTTCATATTCTTGTTCTCTGCAATAATAAGAGGCCTAA
>CM063500.1:63042685-63055185 GCA_032207245.1 Pardosa pseudoannulata | reverse complement strand
GTAAGGAAAATTTTTATTGCAATTTGCTTTTATAAGATTCATAGGTAATATTCATAAACTATTTCACTAAAGTCCAAAGAGTTTATGTAGGTGCCCTTTAAAGGGTTAAGCGGTTTCCCGTACAGTGTAAGTGCTACACAAAATTGGCTCCAACTGGTTTGCCCGAAAGGCGTACGGGAATGGACAATTTCTCCTTTGCATTTCTGGTTTTCCCTTATTTTTCATTATTGTAAAGAGTCTATTTAGTATTATGGAACTCATATGTCGATCTCGTTGATCGTATAATCGAAAAATATCATTCGGGAATAAATTTCCGATTAGGACGAAGAGGTTCGGAGTATAATCATCTGAGACTGAAAGATAAACATTTTTTTAGAAATAATTGCTCTCACGGATAAGAAACTGATATCTGCAAGACAATGTTCAATGTTCTGTTCGAAAAGAAATGAGAATGAAAAGAGAATTCCGAAAGAAACAAGGCATTTCTGCCATGATTGCGACGTAGGACTTTGAATTACACCATGCTTCGAATTGTACCATACACAAAAAGACTTCTGAACAGTCTGGAAAAATGAAAACTTCAAAATTTACAGTAAGTATGAGAGACGTTTTTGTAGAATTTGTAAACCATACTTCACTGCATGCATAATCTATTTGAAAAAATCAAACATTTAAGGGGTTTTGTGTTCCAAAATTGTAAAATAAAAAATGTTGTAAAAGCATTAAAAGTGAAAAAAATTATAATTATTATTCTATTAAGTATGATACTTAATTATATGCAATAACAAAATAAGCTTTTTTTGGAAGCATTTCTGGTTAAAACAAATTGACCTCTTAGAAGGTTAAAAGTCATTTTTTTTTCATTTAAAGTAAAATGCAGAAAGGGATGACTTACTATATCCTACTGTACACTGAATATAATAAAGTTAAAGTAAATGCTAACATTTTTATGTAAATTAGAATCAGTAATTTAAATGTATTTTTTAGAAAACAATTTCGATTAAAGCAGTAAATACTTCAAAAAGACTTAATTTAAAAGATTGCTCTTACTAAGTATATATTACAGATATACAGCAGACTTTTATTTTATGTAGATATTACAAAACTTTATGTGTGCTATATATCTTATTTTAAAAATATAACAGGCTCAATTCTATGTATTTTAATTAGTTAAATAATTATGTAAAATTGTTAATGTTATAATTATTAATATTACTAATACAGTACAAACTCCCAACTTCTAATGCACTTTAAACAACTTTTGTGTAAATTATGATGTGGAAACATGTTATCTTTGCTTTTTTTAAGTAACATTTCATTTCTCATGAAGAAGAGTAGTTTTTTATATCATAAATAAAAGATTTTTATGATGAAAATATTTGTAAACTAATATCATAAATTAGCATTTCTTTAACATTAAGATAAATATTGCATAGAATTATGAAAAATAATCTTAATATATTTTTATAACATGATTTTTAATAAAGAAGAAACAGTTCGAGTATTAAAAAATTTTTATTATCTTTCTTTTACAATTTTTTTTTGTTTAAAATGGGAAACAATTTCTCAAGATACAGAGAATAGAAAATTAATAAGCGTAATTTTTTAAAATTTAAAAGGAAAATATGCGATATTTTTCCTTTGATATAAGAATACAGTAAAAATATATAGATACCAAAATGAACAGTAAGAAAGCATTATATAATGTATATTAGAGAAATAGCAGCTGAACTTTCTTTGTTCTCAATCAATTTACCTAAAAGAATTCAAATCAAGTTCCAACAAGTCGACTGTCTAAATAGTCGATTTATCAATAGTATAGTTACAGATTTAGAAGATACAAATTATTAAGTTATTCTAAAAGAATTAAATATCACATCTAAGCTTCCCAGGTTTAACCATAGTATCTGAAACGTCCAGATATTAAGAAGTATTTCGTTTGATCGAATTAATTTTTCATTACTTTTCAGGCAATTTTACTGTTATTATTTATGACTATTTTTTCTATATAATATATTAGCATATATTAAGGATTTTCATATTACTTCAGTATCAAAATAAAATCAACATATAACAGCACACGCATTTTATTGGCAGGCACACTGTGGTATATAAAAACGACTATTAAAAAAACTTCAGAAAAAAAAACAAATTTTATCCCAGAACACAGAATTTAATACATGCATACAGTTCACACCAATTTAAATACTACTAGAATATTTAAAGTCGATATGCAGAGTATCCAAGATATCCCAGTATCTCAAGTCCGTATCCTCTGTAACCCATTCCATAACCGGTACCGTAACCAACATTATTGTATCCCAGGCCATATCCTCCATATCGAAGGTTATTATATCCCAGACCGTAACCACCATATCCGAGTCCTACTTCTTCTGCGTATGGAACATCTGAAACCATGAGCACGCTGCTGTGTTCTGGTTGGCTGTTCCCGGCTCGTTGGTTTTGACCTGAGCCCTGAATCCACCATGATCGGCATCGTATTCGACCTGCCTCTTGACTAATCGGGCGTCAGTGAAACTATAGTTTCCCCTTCACAGCGTGGTCAACATTACCTACTTACTGCCCGAACTGTTCATCTTGATACTACATTTCTTTATAGAATTGTAAAATAAGAGAGAGATACACATATATATAAATCGACAATGGAAAAAGTTGAATATAAAATTTATTTTATTCTGACCATATCATCTTCACAACTAATGGAGTTGTTACATCATATTTAGTATCCGTATCCGAGTCCTCCCCGAATTCCGGCACCAAAACCTCCGTAAGCGGGTGTTCCATAGCCGTAACCACCGGCACCCACACCATATCCAAGAGCGGGTGCGGCCAGACCGTATCCACCGTATCCGAGTCCTACACCACCAGCGTATGGAGCATCGGAGACCATGAGTACTGCTGCAGGGTTCTGGTTGGCTGTTCCTGGCTCGTTGGTCTTGACTTGAGCCCTGAATCCACCGTGATCGGCAACGTATTCGACCTGCCTCTTGACTCCTCGTGCATCGGTGAAACCATAGCTTCCCTTCACGGCGTGACCACCATTGCCTTCTTCTTGTCTGAACTGTTCGCCGTGTTTGTCTTTGATGTCGTAGCCAAACTTGTAGGGTTTAGGTGCATGGTGCACGGGCTGTTAAGAATTGAAGAGAAGGCTGTTAATATTATGAGGACGAAAAGAATGTATTAATTTTCAATAGTTTTTCAATGAAAGAAATGGATTCAATGGGATATGTATCGCATGTGTAGGAAGTACAAGCTGTTGAAATAGAATATGTTACATTTAAGAGAAGTACCGTAAATTTGTAATTTCATTTCTTTTATTTATTATTATTAATATATTTAAAGCTATAGAAGTTATTAATTCTGTATCTTATTTGTAAAAAATATACTTTATAGAGGCTAGTAATCTTCCTTTTTATTTTCATTTAAAGTACAATTTGGATGTATTTAAATATGAGAGGTAATTAGGCCTATAACTATAGTAAAACAGAAAATAAGGCAATCATGGAATTAATTCAAATAGAGTAATATATCAAACAAAATTGATATGGCCTTTTGTGTATCTACCGCCTTACAGCTCTTTCATTTAATAGCCAATGTTCTTACAATTTTTAAAATAACATCTTAGTACTTTTACAATTGTAGAATTAATTCAAAGTTTTCTTCATATTTTACAAAACGGTGGGTATATAAACATATGGCTAATAAGACTTGTATCCCCCATTTATTCTGACTTGAGAGATCTAGTAATGTTTTTCTCAAAAATATATAAAGCTTTATAAACCTACCTCTGGAATCCAGGCCACTGCAGCACCAACTAAGGCAAGAAAAAGACAAACCTACAAGAAAGAGGAGAGTGGTAAATATCTAATTTCATTTTTGGCAAACAAGTTGACTTTAAAATAGACTCGTATATGTTTTGAAACATTTCTTATTATTTGTAACTCAGAATACTACAGATTAAAAATTATATATTTCAAGATCTTATTCGATTATTCCAAAATATATTCCCTTTTTATGAAATAGTTCTTGGTAATGTTTTTTAATCACGAAAAAAACTTAAATATCTTGTATAATAGATTCTAATAAACTTAAGGTTCAAATTACTGAAAAATGATTTCAGTTATTGTATAATTACAAAGTATAAAGCAGCAAATCCGCATTAATGCTTATTCAAAATGTTTACAAATGTTTAAACTCTTTTCATGAAATATTTCTTGGTAATTTTATTACAAAAAAAACTTAAATTTCTTGCATTATAGATTCTAAGAAATTAAGGTTCAAATTACTGAAAAATGATTTCAGTTAATATATAATTATAAAGTATAAAACAGCAAATCCGCATTAATATATATATATATATATATATATATTTATATATATATATATATTATATATATATATATATATTATATATATATATATTATATATATATATATTTATATATATATATATATATATATATATATATATATATATATATATATATATATATATATATATGGAGGAACATCTGAAATAGAACTTATGGACCTCTGCAAATAATTTTGATATTTATTAAGTTTGATAACATTGACATTTTGATATTTATTAATATTAAATCCTTTCTTTTTTAGCAATCACCTGTTGTTTTAAACATCATAGATGTCATTAATTAAAAAAGAAAAGCATCGAAATATAGATTAATTTGATACCACTTGTAAATAAGGTACAATAAAGTGAAGTTTTTGTCCTGATTTCAATTTATGTAATTGTCGATAAAACAAATTTATTAGCAAGGACGATAATTGTTAATCATAAATGTCGAATCGAAAAAATTATAAATAATAACATATACTCAAAACTTTGAAATTTTTTTTTAAAGAATTGCTGTCTATTTTCGCTATAAAGGAAGAAGTGTTTTTAGACTTACTTATACAAACTATTCTTAACTTTAAAATTACTTTTATTCCTCAAAACAGAAGCACAAAGCATTAAGGAACTAAACTGATGTTTATACAGGGTAAATCTATTTCATAAATTGTGATAATTGAACTAAACTTTATAACACAAAAATAGAAATATAATTTGTTCATTCAAAAATTTAGAAGAGAGAAAAAAAATCATTGAAGATAAATTGAAGTAACAGGCAAAAGAAACCCTCTTTTTCCTAAGTGAAAATTACCTTTGAAGAGAATAAGTAAGTAATCTAAAATACAGGAATGGGAAGCTAATTTTTCAACTTATGTCATTAAGATAAAACTGAAAAGTGTTTATAAAGAATAAAGTCATGCAGACAATTGCTGCAATTTGGTACCAGAGTTTGCGGTTTCAAATCCCACTGCTGGCATGCATGTTCTTAGCCATTCAGAATTGGCATTAAGCAGTAGGTCCAGATATCGTTTACTCTCATGTTGCAAAATACTAGACCGTAGCACTTCAAACCAAACCAAACCTGAAGACAATTTTGTAGCACATATTCAAAGAAACAAATATGTATTTAAATGCAAATATGTATTTAAATTTATGTGTTATATAATTCGATTAGTATTCTCACGAAAAATTAACAACTAATAATATTTTTAAATTATTTACATAATTTTCAAAATGTTACAAACCTTGGTGAACATTGTGCTTCGAGAGTTCCGCTAAAGGGAAATGATGTCTTTTTCCTAAAACTGAGAGGGTTTATATACCACTGCTTGAAAAAGAGAATTTGAAATCGAAGGCATTGATATCTACGGATGACTGATTTCATATTCTTGTTATTTGCAATAATACGATGCCTAAATATGTAACGTATGAAGAAATGGTGTTTAATGTCTTAGAAAAATCAGAAAATAAAGTTCAAGATTTTATAAAAAAATTTTCTTTTATTTCGTTAAAAACAATTTTAAATGTTCAAAAAGCGACACAGACCTTCATATGTTATTATGTTAAAAAATTGATGGAATTTTGAAACTTACATAATATAGGTAAATATCGGTTAAAAAGCTTTAATAAACGATTTGCTTCTGTTCTTTAGAATTTAAATCTTCGAAGGTTATTGAAACTCAGTCAAAGATTTGTTCACAAATAAAGAGTCAAATATTGTAAATATGTCATTGCATTAAATATTTTCATTAAATATATTAAATAACTGACAAGAAATAGACGCATGGGAATTTTTAGCATCTTCCGTTTGGCATATGAAAAAACTTATCTTGCTGAGGATCACGGCGAATCCCGATAACTTTGCTAATATCCAGTATTATAGGTATTAAATATATATGTTATATATATGTATATATCTATCTATCTATCTATCTATCTATCTATCTATATATATATATATATATATATATATATATATATATATATATGTATATATATATATATATATATATATATATATATATATATATATATATATATATATATATGTATATATATATATATATATATATATATATATATATATATATATATATGTATATATATATATATATATATGTATATATATATATATATATATATAAATATATATATATATATATAATATATATATATATATATATATATATATATATATATATATATATATATATATATATATATATATATATATATAATATATATATATATATATATATATATATATATATATGTGTGTGTATATATATATATATGTATATATATACATATATATACATATATATATATATATGTATATATATATATATATATATATATTTATATATATATATATATATATATATATATATGTATATATATATATATATATATATATATATATAAATATATATATATATATATATATATGTATATATATATATATATATATATATATATATATATATATATATATATATATATATATATATATATATATATATATATATATATATATATATATATTCATTTATATATAAAATTCTTCTTCCTGTGTGTTTTTAATAGAATTTCTCCTAAATGGTTAAATGGTTGGACTGATTTTGATGAAATTTTGTGTATGTAATTAAGTTGATTCGAGAATGGTTTAACACTAAATAAATTTCATATATTAGTTGTCTAAATTACCGAACCAGCTATTTTTTCCATATGATCTGAATGAAATTAGGTCGACAATCAGAACAAGTTATACAATTAACAGCATTCATTTGGTTTTGTTTAGACCGTTACGGTCTACTCTTTTGCAAAACTTGGTGTTATTGACTCACTACATAGAGCCGATTCCGAACGGCTAGGAACATCTGTTTCCCAGTAGGATTAGAAACCACGAATTCCGGAACCGAAGTTCAACGTTATAACCATTCATTCGAACGTTGCTTCAGCGTGTGTCAGTAACAAATATTTGATTTGTAACAATATTGAAAAAAATTATTTCAATATTTTTCTTCTTTTAACAGAGTACTTCTCCTACCCTACACATTAAATGAAGGGATTTTTACAAGGAGAAAGTGGGGGGGAGGTATTGAACACATTTCGGATCTTTCTGGGGGAGGTGGTAGATTAAAAAATTTGAGAATCACTGGCCTAAAGCTTTCTGAATATATAGCATTAAACTTATAAGTACTAGAAAATTATTTGTGTTCCTCTAATTTCTTTAAATAAACAACCAGAATAGGTATAATTTTTATATATTATTGGTATAATAATCTGTTTTATCTCTTTTTCTAAAATAAAAATATCCCATTTGGTATAGTTTTCATTTCACGGTAAATTATATATATATATATATATATATATATATTATATATATATATCTTCTGTCTGTGTGATTGTAATAGAACTTCTCCTAAATGGTTAAATGGTTGGACTGATTTTGATGAAATTTTTGTGTGTAGTTAAATGGATTCGAGAATAGTTTAACACTAAATAAATTTATTATATTAATTATCTAATTTACCGAACCAGCTATTTCTTTCATATGTTCTCAGTGAAAATAGTTCGACAATCATAAAAAGTTATGTAATTAACAGCATTCGTATGGTTTTGTTTGCACCATTACGGTCAAATCTTTTGCAAAACTAGGAGCCATTGACTTACTACATAAAGCCGATTCCGAACGGCTACGAACATCTGTTTCTCAGTGGGATTAGAAACCACGAACTCCGGAACCGAAGGTCAGCTCTCTAACCATTCATTCGAAACTTTTCAGCGTGTGACAGTAAAAAAATTTGATTGTAACAGTATTGAAGATAATTATTTTAATATTTCTCTTATATCAGAGTACTTCTCCTATACACATAATTAATACAAAGAGAAAGTATGTTGAAAACATTTCGGTCTATCTGATGGTAGATTAAAAAGTTGAATCACTAGCCTAAATTTCTGAATATATAGCATTAAACTTATAATTCTAGAAAATTATTTGTGTTCCTCTAATTTCTTTAAATAAACAAACAGAATAGGTATAATTTTATATTTTAATGGTATAATAATTTGTTTTATCTCTTTTTCTAAAATAAAAATATCCCATTTGGTATAGTTTTCATTTCACGGTAAATTAAATCACTTTCAAAACAACGCTAAACAATACAATAAAATGAGAGAGAAATCTTGAAATTTATCTATATTCCTAAAACAAAGCTGAGTAAGATATAACTGTTAATCGAAATAAAAAAAACTGTTATGTTCTTCACTGATTAATTGTAGTTAAGTCTAACTGTTTATTCTCCATGTTCTTACAAATGGACAGAACCAGGGTTACGCTACTTGGATTCCTGTGTTCAAGAATTAACCCTTAAGCTAGTAAAGGTTTTTGGTCTCCTTAATCGTCATGTTGTTTGGCCGCAAGCAAGACTCTTTTGAGTATCTGAAAGTGGTACTATGACTGGTGTTCGTTATAGAGATGAGATCTAGAAACATACGTTTGTCACTTTTCAGAAGTGGAGTTATCACTGGTTTTCTTTAATGGATAACACAATGCGGTAACACAGAATTAATTTGACGATTTTCTGGAAAGTGAAGATATTTACGGAAGGGATATTACATCCATCTCTCTAGACTTTTAGGTACAGCAATTGCAACTCGTATCTCCTCTTCCGAGAATTATCTTGAAAACTGCACCCTATGTTAAACAAGGGGGAGTAATTGACACAGGAACTTATAAACTGTATAATTACCTGCATAAAATTACAGTTTGACGTCTATATATCTGTAAGTCTAAATTTTCATCAACTATTTTCATATTTTATCAAACAAATTATTGTAAAATCTTTTTGTGTCTTTGTGTTTTTTGTGTTTTGTATCTTTTATGTTCAACATTATATACTCTTATTATAAAAACATCGGTACGAACTGAATGAATAAAAAATAAATTCATCGTATCTCTTTCGGTAGATATGATAATGAAATAAAAGTATGGAATCTTTAAGTAGAATCTTCTTAAATGTACATGTCAATTTTTCAGAGGTAGAGTTATCACTGTTTTTCTTTAATGGATGACAAAATGTGGTAACACAGCGTTAATTTGGCTATTTTCTGGAAAATAAAGATATTCTCGGATTAGTTGAAGTCTAGATATATTATAGCCATATCTCTAGACTTACTTACTCCATTGAGCAAGTCCGGAATTTCAAGTAAGAGAAATTGCAACTCGCATATATTCTTCCGAGAATTATTCTAAAACTGTACCCTATGTTGAACAAGCCTGAGCAATTGACACAGGATCTTATAAACTGCATAATTACCAGCATAAAATCACACTGTGACGCCTGTATATCTGTAAGACTCCATTTTCATCAATTATTTTTATATTTTATCAAAAAGCCTTTTCTAAAATCTTTTTGTGTGTTATATGTTTTATACAATAACATTATATACACTTAGTATAAAATATTGGTACAAACTGAAATATAAAAAATAAATTCATTGTCTCCTATCTTCTTCGGTAGATATGATAATGAAATAAACATATAGAATTCTTAAGTAGAACTTTTTTAAACGTACATGTCCATTTTTCAGTACAGTTATCACTGGTTTTCTTTAATGGATGACAAAATTTGGTAACACAGCGTTAATTTGACGATTTTCTGGAAAATAAAAATATTTGCGCAATGAGTTGAAGTCTAGAGATATTATAGCCATATCTCTAGACTTCAACTCCATACAGCAAGTCAGGGATAATATAGGAAGAGAAATTGATACTCGCATCTCTTCTTCCAAAAATTATCCTGAAAACTGTACCCTATGTTGAACAAGCGGGAGTAATTGACACAGGAACTTATAAACTGCATAATTACCAGCATAAAATCACTGTAAGACTCAGTTTTCTTCAATTACTTTCATATTTTATCAAAAAATCATTTTATAAAATCTTTTTGTGTCTTTGTTTTTTTCGGTTTTGTGTCTTTTGTGTTTCTTATGTCAATATTATATGCTCTTATTATAAAAATATCGGTACAAACTGAATATATAAAAATAAATTCATCGTCTTCTATCTCTTTTAGTAGATATGATAATGAAATAAATAAACATACGTAAACCTTAATTAGAATCTTCTTAAATATACATGTCCTATTTTTCAGAAGTACAGTTATTACTGGTAATCTTTAATGGATGACAAAATGTGTTAACAGAGAGAGTTAATATGACAATTTTCTGGAAAGTGAAGATATTTGCTTGATGAGTTGAAGTCTGGAGATATTATAGCTATATCTCCAGATATCAACTCCATAGAAGAAGAACAATTGATACTCGAATCTCTTCTTCCAGAATTATTCTGAAAACAGAACCCTACGTTGAGTAAATGGGAGTAATTGACACAGGAACTTATAAAATGCATAATTATTAATATAAAATAACAATGTATTGCCTGCATATCTTTAAGACTCAATTTTTTATATTTTATCAAAACATCTTTTCTAAAATCATTTTGTGTTTAATATGTTCATACAACAACATTATATACTTTTATTATAAAAATGTCGGTACAAACTGAATATATAAAAAACAAATTTATTGTCTCCTATCTCATTCGGTAGATATGATAATGAAATAAACGTATGGAAATCCTCAAGTAAAATATTCTTAAATGTACATGTCCATTTTTCAGAAGTACAGTTATCACTGGTTTTCTTTAATGAAGGACAAAATGTGGTAACACAGACTTAATTATTTGACTATGTTCTAGAAAATAGAGATATTCGAGGATGAGTTCAAGTCTAGAGCTATTATAGCCATGTCTGTAGACTTTAAATCCATAGAGCAAGTTAGGGATATTCTAGGGCGAGCAACTGCAACTCGCATCTCTTGTTCCGAGAATTATCCTGAAAACTGTACCCTATGTTGAAAAACGGGAGTAATTGACACAAGAACTAATAAACTACCTATTTATCAGCATAAAATCACAGTATGACTCAGTTTTTCTTCAACTACTTTCATATTTTATCAAAAATTATTTTATAAAATCTTTTTGTGTCTTTGTTTTTATGGTTTTGTGTCTTTTGTGTTTCTTATGTCAATATTATATGCTCTTATTATAAAAATATCGGTACAAACTGAATATATAAAAATTAAATTCATCGTCTTCTATCTCTTTTAGTAGATATGATAATGAAATAAATAAACATACGTAAACCTTAATTAGAATCTTCTTAAATATACATGTCTATTTTTCAGAAGTACAGTTATTACTGGTAATCTTTAATGGATGACAAAATGTGTTAACAGAGAGAGTTAATATGACAATTTTCTGGAAAGTGAAGATATTTGCTTGATGAGTTGAAGTCTGGAGATATTATAGCTATATCTCCAGATATCAACTCCATAGAAGAAGAACAATTGATACTCGAATCTCTTCTTCCCAGAATTATTCTGAAAACAGAACCCTACGTTGAGTAAATGGGAGTAATTGACACAGGAACTTATAAAATGCATAATTATTAATATAAAATAACAATGTATTACCTGCATATCTTTAAGACTCAATTTTTATATTTTATCAAAAAATCATTTCTAAAATCTTTTTGTGTCTTATATGTTTCCTAAAACAACATTATATACTGTTATTATAAAAATATGGGTACAAACTGAATATATAAAAAAACAAATTCATCGTCTCCAATTGTCTTCGGTAGATATGATAATGAAATAAACATATGGAATCCTTAAGTAGAATCTTCTTGAATGTACAGGTCCATTCTTCAGAAGTACAGTTATCATTGGTTTCCTTTAAGGGATGACAAAATGTGATAACACAAAGTTAATTTGACGATTTTAGGGAAAATGAAGGTATTCGAGGATGAGTTGAAATCTAGAAATATTATAGCCATATATTTAGACTTCAGCTCCATAGAGCAAGTCCGGGATAATGAAGGAAGAGGAATTGCAACTCGCATCTCTTTTTCCAAGAATTATTCTGAAGACTGTACCCTAAGTTGAACAAACGGGAGTAATTCTCAGAGGAACTTCTAAAATGCATAATTAACAACATAGAATCCGTATGTGACTCATGTATACCTGTAAGACTCAATTTTCATTAACTATTTTCATATTT
>CM063500.1:63032685-63037685 GCA_032207245.1 Pardosa pseudoannulata | reverse complement strand
TTCTACCATCACGTTAATTAAATATTTGAATTCTTATAAGCACTATTTACTTGTGTATAGATAGAAAGTATTTTACTTTAAAAGTATAGATATTGCATTGTTTATAGATTTATGAATTTACACAAAATGTTTTCTTTTATTTAGCCACCGTTGCACAGATTTCGTGAAATCCTTTTGTAATTAAAATTGTGCCTCATATCTTAGAAATCGTAGTAAGTTCTTGATTAAAATATTGAAATTATTTGTGAACCTACCTCTGGAATCCAGGCCACTGCAACACCCACTAAGGCAACTAAGAGACAAACCTAAAAAAGAGGTAATAAATATGAATTGTATATGGGATTTTCATTACCGGTTGGCACATGTTCTAACTTAATAACTGTTACTCATAATACTCTTAGAATAGAAATTAAAAGTTCTTGACATTTAATTTATGTAAAGCAGGAATAAGCAAAAATATTTTATATCATTATTATGTTATATTTTTCAAAGCATTTAATTGTGAACTCAATATGCATTTTGAATTTAACTTACAGTTTTTTTATGTTGAAAAATTTTGAGTATTATTTTATACTAAAATAATCCCCTATATAATAATAGCCTAAGTTATCTGTCCGTCTGTTCTCACGCAGTAGGGCAAATCTCAATTTATGACAATTCTGGCTTTAGTTTCAAAAGGAAAGGCGGTTTATTGTTCGTCTATTGGCTGTTGTAAACCTGAAAATGAGTGGCATTATAGTAGTTCGTGACGTTGCGACAAATGTCTCTATTGGATCCTTGATGAGTTGCAAATCTACCCTTCCCCTCTTTTCTAGCATTTAATGCCATTATTTCAATCCCTATTTTACGTTGTTAAGAGTAGGTGATTAAATATATCAATTTATTACATAAAAATAGGTAAAAGTAACGTTTATTTTCTTGCATTGTGACGTCATTTCTTTAACCATTACAAAAAAGGTAATAAATATGTATTGTATATGGGAATTTCGTTACCGGTTAGCACATATTCTAACTTAATAACTGTTACTCATAATACTCTTAGAATAGAAATTAAGAGTTCTTGACATTTACTTTATGTAAAGCAGAAATATGCAAAAATATTTTATACCGTTTTTATTATAACATATAATGGTATAAAATATTTTTGCATATTTCAAAGCATTTAATGGTGAACTCATTACAGTTTTTTTATGTTGAAAAGTTCTGAGTATTATTTCATACTAAAAAATTACCCTAAAAAATAGCTTAAGTTATATGTCCATCTGTTCTCTAATTTATGAAGCGGTTGGAATAGGAATGGATAGAGGCTTCCATATAAGGCGATTTCATGCTGTAGGGCAAATCTCATTTTATGACAATTCTGGCTTTAGTCTCAAACGGAAAGGCGGTTTATTGTTCGTCTATTGGCTCTTGTAAACCTGAAAATGAATGGGAAGGGCATTATAGTAGTTCGTGACGTTGCAACAAATTGCTCTATTGGATTCTTGATGAGTTAGTGTTAGCAACGTTGCAAATCCCCCCTTCCCTCCCTTTCTAGCATTTAATGCTATTATTTCAATCCCTATTTTACGTTGTTAAGAGTAGGTGATTAAATATATCAATTTATTACATAAAAATAGGTAAAAGTAACGTTTATTTTCTTGCATTGTGACGTCATTTCTTTAACCATTTCATTTAATGATTTCTTATTTTAAATTATTTAAATATCGTCTGCATTATTTTCATAAGTTTTATCACTGAACTTAGATATTACGTAAATAATTTTCTTTTACACTTGGTTTAAATAATAGATTAGGTATATATGTGATAATTTTAAATTTAATCGTCTATTATTTTTTGTTGCAATGAAAATTTTATCACCGGTATTAACATGAAATAATATCTACCTCCAGGGTTTAATGAAAATGATGGTAGTTTCATTTTTTTACTTCCATTAATTACTCTGGCAAAATATTGGGAAGAACTTAACGGTAATTTCGAAGTAGCTAAGAAAATTTGAATTATCTTTCTAAATGAATTCCACGTGATTCTAAACTGCAATCACAACACTAGAAGACTTTAGAGGAGTATGAAGATAAACAGCTTATTGAGATGGTACCATATAATTCGCAGCTAAAAAACAAACCATTTCTTTAGGTGCCTTCTAGAGTACTTTAGAATTCTGGAAAATTAAAAATTTTATTGATCCCGTCATATGACGGGCTACATGCTAGTTTAACATATTTTAGTTACGTAGGTCAAGAGACAGTTGAAAAATTAGGATGTTCAAATCAATGACTTGCTTAGTAACTGAAATATATAAAGAGACAAATAGGTATAAATACTAATTTCTGTATAAAAATATTGCTTGACAAATAATGAAAAATTAATCTAAAATTAAATGTATGGAATGATAAAACAAAGTGTGTCATTCGAAAATTTTTGAAAAGACGTATAACATATTGAAGAAAATTTGTATTAACAGAGCCAAAAATGGAAAATAACTCTCTTCTTAAAAACGAAAACCAATATCATAGTAAAAGTAGTAGCTCACATGATTAGAAAGCTATTTTTTATACAAGATAAGAATAAAGATTTACTATGATTTAGGGATGAATTAAATCCTGCTAGTGCCATTTGCTCTATATCTCTGTTCAGAAAGATATCTCAGAAGATAATACAGATGCATTTAGATAAAAAGATTTGAATTAGATTCTGTATGCTGGTAATTGGAACAAAGCTCCAAATATTATTTGAAATTTAGAGTAATACAGAAAAGTTAGTGAACAATTTCCAAACTTCACCTACCTTGGCGATCATTGTGCTTCGTTCACAAAAGGGAAAGTGATGTCTGATTTGAAAATAGAAGGGGTTTATATAGATCTTGAAATGGAGAAATCAGGAATATAAATATTTACGGATGATTGATTTTGCATACTTGATATTTGCGAAATAAGATCTCTTGGTATGTCTCAGGAACAGAATGGTATAAAACACATAAATACAAACAGATTTATGATTAGTTTAAGAATATTTACAATTTTTTTTACGTTATTTTGAAACATTTTAAAATTCTTATTGTATTATAACTGGGTAATACTACTGTAAGGTATGACATACTGATTGAATCATTTTCATTTATGTTTGTTCAAAATCTTGCTTCGATAATGGATGATTCCCCATTAAGTTGACCTTAAGGTCTGATGACCTTTGATGTTGAGGATCAATTGAAAAACTCTATGTATTTGGTAACAGCCTCGAACAGATGTGTCATACTCTGCGAGAGCATTTCTGTTACATTTCGTGAATGTGGACATTTTTGTTTCAGTAATGGATGATTAAGTTGACTTTAAGATCTGATGACCTTTCATGTGAAGGATCTATTGAAAAACTCTATAAATATATATTTGGGAACAGCCTCGAAAGGATATCCATACTCTGAGAGAACACTGCTGTTACAGAACTTGAAGGCGGAGAACTTTTATGCTTCGATAATGGATGATTCCCCATTAAATTGACCTTAAGATCTGATGACCTTTGATGTGGAGGATCAATTGAAAATCTCTATGTATTTGGGAACAGCCTCGAATGGATGTGTCATAATCTGCAAGGTCATTTTTGTTATATTTTGTGAATGCGGAGAACATTTCTGCTTCGATAATGGATGAATCCCCATGAAGTTGACCTTAAGGTCTGATGACCTTTGATGTGGAGGATCTATTGAGAAACTCTATAAATATTATTTTCGAAGAGCCTCGAATGGATATGCCTTATTCTGTTAGAGCATTTCTGTTACATTTCGTGAATGCGGAGAACATTTCTGCTTCGATAATGGATGAATCCCCATGAAGTTGACCTTAAGGTCTGATGACCTTTGATGTGGAGGATCTATTGAGAAACTCTAAATATTATTTGCGAAGAGCCTCGAATGGATATGCCTTATTCTGCTAGAGCATTTCTGTTACAGTTCGTGAATGCGAAGATCATGTTTGCTTCGATTGCGGATGATTCCCCATGAAGTTGAATTTAAGGTTTGATGATCTTTGATGTGGAGGATCAATTGAAAAACACTATGTATTTGGGGACAACCTCAAACCGATGTGTCATACTCTGCTAGAGCGTTTCTCTTACATTTTGTGAATGTGGAGAACATTTTTACATCATATTTTTACTGTGAGTTATCTCAGTTATTATGAGAAAATACAATATTTAAAAAGTTTATAGACCACTGTTTCTTCGGGTGATGATATTTTGAAGGGGGAAGAAAAAGAATTAGATTATAAAGAAACTAATATCAGCTGTAAATCAGATAAAGTAATGGAAAATGTGAAAAAGCGATATTTTTTGGGAAAGAGCAGTATGACGAAATAGAGAAAAGAAAAATACAATTCTAATGTTAGGATATTTGTAAAAAAAAACACTTTCTAAATTCAAGAGAATTACATACATTTCAAAAAGTGTTATTATCATTTCAAAGCTTGAAATCTACAGATATCTTCTATGAGTATACGTAGTTTATAAAAATATACTAATGCTAGACGACCCGGGAGACGTTGTAATGTTTTAACGCTGTAATTCAAAAAATTGTAAAATATTTTAAAATAAATTATTAATTGGACCGTTTTGATTGAAAAATAAGGGAAAATATTTTAACAGTACTTGACTCCACCACGCGTATAGTCATAACAAAAGTAATTAAATTAAATATTAAGTTTCCACATTGCCTGTACGTTGATTTGATCCTAGGACTATCGTATTGAATCCCGTTGCGTCGACCACTGTGCCATAGATACGTTAGCAGCGAAGGCTTTCAACAGTCATATTTACACAAATCACTTTCTTTTTACTCTAAATAAAAAAACTCTCTTTTACCGACAAATAATTGCATTTTTATTATAACATCAACTTTCGTGATGTTAAATAAAAAATTCTAAACTCTCTCTAAAAAAAACAAAAACAATAATAACGTTAGAAATCATAACTAATATAATAATTAAACTAGTAACTATAGTAAACAATCA
>CM063500.1:62992685-63030185 GCA_032207245.1 Pardosa pseudoannulata | reverse complement strand
TTGTGAATTTCAATGAAGTTACAGTAAAAGTGGAAAATATTATACATTTCCATACGAGCAATTAATTTGGTTTGGTTTGGAATGCTACGGTCTACTATTTTGCAACACGACTGCTAATGAGAACGGGACCTACAGCTTAAAGCCGTTTCCGAACGGATACGAATATCCATGCCATAGTGTGATGTTCGTAATTGAATCGAATGTAGTTTTATAAAATAATTTCGATTAAAGTAGCATTCATTCCGAGAAAATAGGATAATTTTTAAAGATAGTATACATAGTATGCGGATGTTGCATACATAAAATAAACTTTTAAATTATGCAGGTATTACACAAATAAAACACATTTTTATACCTGTGTTTTAGTCAACTAAATAAAAGTTAATGCTACTGGTTCAATATAAAAGTCAGCTTTTTTTAAATATAAATATTTTTTGTGCAATACATGGTTTGGGAAGAAATCTGTTTAATGATTGCCACTTTTTTCCATTATGAAGAAAAGAATTTTTTTATATAATAAATGAAAGATTTTAGATATTAAAAACTTTCTAAAATATCATAAATAATAATTATCAGATCCACATTAAGGTACAATTTTACTTTAAAAAATCATTTTCAGATATTTTTAAAGTATAAATGTTAATAAAAACAAAAGAGACACACAGAGAGTTATAAAAAAAGCATATTTTGAGAAAGGTTTCTGGTTTAAAAGTATGTATCTTTTTAAAATTTTGAACAATCATAAGAGCCAGAACAATTGAAATATAATAAAACGAAATTTGTAAAATAAAAAAAAAAATTCGAATTTTTTGCACATGGAAATAGGGTGTTTATAAGTTTAACAGAAATGGACACCAAAATATATATGTGCTATTCATAGGTACCAAATTCAACAGCAAGAAAGACTTACTATACATTGAAAATCGGGTTTTCATGATTCGAAAGAAATTGACCCAAATAAATTTAAAATTTCAAAAGTTCCAAGAAGTCAAATACCAGAATATTCTATTTATCAACATTACAGTAATAGATTTAGAAAAAACAAATTCGTTACATTAGTTATAAGAAAATCTTCAAATTAATTAACTTAAAATCATACCAATCACATAGAAAATGAATAATATGGATAAAGTACTGTTAATATATAATAATTTTTTAATAATTTCTAGTGTACAATTTTGCCACTTTTATATTTATGAAAATAACACTATTATATTTTTATTTAATATCAAAATAATATAGAATAAAAGAAAATCTAAGAAATCAGTTTTGAAAAGAAACAAATAAAAGAGACAACAGTAAACAATTAAAAATTCCTTTGCACTTTGTGAAAAGTAATAGCTTGAAACAACTGTATATATTAAGTTTTGTTTGAAATCTATAATGTTTCTATATTATTTAACACTTGGTAAAAATGGATTTTAATTAAGAATATGTAAGAATTGTAAAATGAAACAAGTTTTTAAATAAAAATTAAATGGTTATTTCACGCACAGTTTTTATATTAAATCATACCAAGTTAATATGTTAGCTCCCCAGGTTCAACCATCAATGTCCGAAACCAAACACATAATCGAAAATGTAGATAATAAGAAATATCTCAGTTAAACGAATAATTTTTTTATACTCCTTACGCAATTTTACTATTTATTACAATATTTCCTCCTATTTTTCTATATTGTATAGTAACATGCATTTAGAATTTTTGGATTGTTGGAATATCAAAATAAAATCATCAAATAACAACAAGAATCAGTTTATTTGCAAACGGATTTAGAAAATTGAAACTAGTATTCCAAAAACTACAGATCAAAGTAGCTTGTATCACATAACGTAGAATGTATTATATGCAGTTCATAACATTATAAAGATTCTTAGAAAACTTTAAAATCCATATCTCGCGTATCCAAGACCATATCCTCCGTATCCACCGTAGCCGATGTTGTTGTATCCCATACCATATCCTCCATATCCAAGGTTGTTGTATCCGAGACCGTAACCTCCATATCCAAGTCCTACACCACCAGCGTAAGGAGCATCAGAGACCATGAGGACAGCAGCTGGGTTCTGGTTGGCTGTTCCTGGCTCGTTGGTCTTGACCTGAGCTCTGAAGCCACCGTGATCGGCAACATAGTCGACCTGCCTCTTGACACCTCGGGCATCGGTGAATCCGTAGCTTCCCTTCACGGCGTGGCCACCGTTGCCTTCTTCCTGCCTGTACTGCTCGCCGTGCTTGTCCTTGATGTCGTAGCCGAACTTGTAGGGTTGAGGAGCATGATGAACAGGCTGTTAAAAATTAGTAAATATTATAATGCGCCAAACACATTTTTCATAATGTGAAATGAAGGAATTGGTGTCAGCAGAAATGTGTCACATGTCAAAAGCTAAAGCATTTGAATATAATGTTATGTATGTTTGGAGATGTTACATATATGAGATGTACCTAAAGCAATTTAATTTTTTATGTTTTGTGCATTTTATAACTATTTTAGTTTTTGAGCCATTCATTATCAAGTAGATCCTAAAAAAATCAGAAGCCTAATTATTTTAGGTTAAAGCTGAAAGACAAACCCATTGAAAATAACATGACTCAATTCTTTTTAGCAAAAATTTCATCTCAGTATAAATTTATTTTAATTATTAGCGAAAAAAAAGTTTTCTGAGGCGTATTAGGTACTGAGGTTTTGACGCCACGAAAATTACATCCGAATGCATGATTTTTTAAAGGTTGAAGACATTAATTTCAATCCCCATTGGTATTTAAAATTTAAAACAAACTCAAAAATAAAATTCAGTTTGAATGCATTTAAATATGAAAGCTAATTAGGCTTATAGCTAATATTAAAGGAAAAATAAAGCAATTATGGTAATCAATCTCTCAGATTTATACACCGGAAGACATTGCATATATTTGCATCTACGTATGACAGCTATCGCCATTTTAAAGCAGCAGTTCTTACAGTTCTTTCTAGCACTATCTTTGTAATTTAATTTTAATAGAATTTACAGAATGAGTTTCGCATACATTGTTCAATTAAAGGGGCTTTTAGATGCCCATTTGTAAAATGTAGGAAACATTTGACAAACCTACCTCTGGAATCCAAGCCACTGCAGCACCAACTAAGGCAACTAAAAGACAAAGCTAAACGAAAAAATAATAATAATGGATTTTATTAAGAGTAAATTATTTATGTTTAAATATATATATGTATATATATATATATATATATATATATATATATATATATATATATATATATATATATATATATATATATATATATATATATATATATATATATATATATATATATATATATATATATATATATGTATATATATATATATATATATATATATATATGTATATATATGTATATATATATATATATATATATATATATATATATATATATATATATATATATATATATATATATATATATATATATATATATATATATAACAGTAGCCAACAGATGGATCCTTTAAACTCTATTACAATCATACAAAACCATAATTTTTTATCAAAATAAAATAATTCTAAGTAACTACAAATGTTCAAAAATTTCGGCACAAAAGTTCGGGAAGTGTTTATAAGATTACCATCTGATATCCTGATATAACTACAAAGTAATCTTAAACATCCCTTAACAGAAATTGCAAGGCAATAATGAGGTCAAAGTGTTGAACAAACAGTGAAAAACTATTTTATAATTTAATAATTAATTGATAATTATTGGCGATTTAAAACACATAACTAGAAAACAAGTTTTATCTCGTACGACATTAGGATGAAAGGGAAATAGTTTGTATAATGTATAAGGTCCTAGAAACAATGACAGACTTGATATCTGTATTTCAATAAGCACCTAAATATCCTAATAAAGATATTTATATTATACAAGTAGATGAGTTTTTTTCAACAGAAACTTTCATTATACAAAATGAAAATAATATTATGGAAGAAAAACTAATAATATTTTCAAATTAGTATTTACTCGATTTCTAAAAATTACTAACCTTTGTGAACATTGTTCTTTGATACTTCCACTAAACAGAAATGATGTCTTTTCCAGAAACTTTGTGGGTTTATATACACGAAGTTTTAAGAGAGAACTGGAAATAGAAGGCACTATTATCTATGGATGACTGGCTTCATATTCTTGTTCTTGGTGAGATAAGAAACCTAAATATGTCACTTATGAAGAAAGCGATGTATAACGTGTAAGAACAGTAAGAAAGTCAAGTTCAAGATTTGTACAATTGTTTCTTTTCATTTAAAAAAAATGTTTTTAAATCTCAGTATTAAGTTCAAGGAAGTGACACAGTCTTACATATTCTGAGATATTGATAAGCTTAAAGGGTTACTGAAACTTATGTAAATATGTTATGTTATGTAATGTTATGTTATGTAGGTAAATAACGTTTAGAAAGATTATGTTAAACGATTCCTTTTTATTTTTTACAGTGGAAATACTTGAAAGCTACTGAAACAAAATCTTTCAAGGGTTTGTTTAGAGTTAAAAAATCTAAAACACAAAATATGTCATTGCATTGAGTATTTGCTGTTGCCTGACAGAAAACAATCCATAGGAATATTTGAGGTCTCCCTTTTGGCATATGGAACATTTTTATTATTTAGAATCACCTTGAAGAGCAAAAAAATTATTCCGAATTGTATATATATATATATATATATATATATATATATATATATATATATATATATATATATATATATATATATATATATATACATGTCTTGTGAAATTAAATTATAAAAATTAAACTCATATACAGTAGAAAATTATTTGAATGCTACCAATTTCAATAAATAAATAAAGTAACAGAAGCTGTATAATTGTAGTACTTTAATGACAAGAAAATTCAATTTCCTGATTGCCATTATTTTAAAATAAGGGCAATCACATTTAAGTTTTTATTTTATGGTAAATCAAGAATTACTTCTGGAGACAAACACAAGCGTTACAGGTTATGAAAAATGAGAACAATATGTCAGTAACTTTTAGAGTATTATTTTGCCCGAAAGAATTGCGAAGCAGAGCTGAATAAGCATAAGAACTGATGATTAGTCTGTATTTAAAAATAAGCTTTTCTTTATTGATGTTCCTGTTAAGTTTAATGACTATCTCTCCGATTACTTTCAAATGGAGAGAATTAGAGAACTATTACTTGCATTCCAATATCAAAAAATCGAGGTATGAGAACACATTTCGATCTTATCAAAGGTTAAATTATATTGCTGATTTTATTTCAATGGTCGACAATATATAGTAACACAGAGGTAATCTGTGTAGACATTTCTAAAAATGAAGGTATCTGCCGGATGGTTTGGCTAGACAGATCTCCAGAACTTCACCCTATTGACCATGTCCGGGATTCTTTTAAGAGAGAAAGTGCAACTAGCATTTCTTCTTCCAGAAAAGTCTTGAAAACACTTTGAACAGTGTTCTTGGATAAGCTGGAGCAATTGTTAATCAGTAAGTTATAAAATGTCTAATTTAATATATGAAATAATGAGGTATGAGGTCAGTATAGCTGTAAGAATGAACATAACCTGATTAATATATTTTAATATTCTGATACAAAGTACTTTCTTTTAGGTGGATGAAAAAATTATGCATCAACTGCCTCTATTTAGGAAAATTGGCAGCAATGGAAAATAAAAGAGAGTATAAATAAATAAATAAAATCACAAGCGGTCACACGTGGGTGAGCCTCGATATAAGTCAGTCCATTAGGAAGCAACCAATCTGGGAGAAAAATAACCTGTAATTCAGTTCTGATTGTACTTATGTATCATCAAGGAGACACATTTCTATACTTTGATGCAGAGGACTTTGTATCGACGAGTTAAAACCAATTCTCTTCAGCTTCATCTGCTGAAGTTTTTAAGTGGTAATCTTTGAAAAGAGACAAGGAAAGAGACAGTGATTCATGGTCCTTTCCATAACACGGATACAAGTTGAAGTTGCAGTTCCTATGTCAAACTGAGTGAAGTATGCTGGAAAGATCTCGTGATCTATTAAGGTGTTAATAAAAGAAGAGTTAAATAGACTGGCTGAATCAATCTTTGTTTGATACACACAAAGAGCCTGGGCGGTATGTTCTTCATCCCTTTAGGTGATTAGTTTAGAGCTCTAGGGTCTAATTGTTTTGCAGGACACTAATGAAACTAGAACCTACTTCTTAACCCCTTCCCTGTTTTGCACGTACGGTGTACGGGCACAGCTTTTGGGCCTTTACTGATTTGCAATTACGGCGTACGGGCAATCTGATTTCAATTTCACTAGTACTGTTTCGGCTGTATTTTTTCCTGTTTTAGTAACAAATTATTTCTACAGATGTCCAGTAAATGATAGTTTACAGTTTATTGTATTTTCTACTCTGATTGGTTCAAAAGCGCGGGTTTTTTTGGCATGTTTTGTATCAGAAGACGAATTGTTATCTTTCAGTGTATAGTTTTCTGGTTATATTTTACTAACGGCCTGATAATTTTATTGATGTAAGAGTTGAATAATATATTTTTACTTTTAAATAATGGATAATTCAGAGCATATGGAGCTAATTTCTTGTGATTCGAACTGTGAGTCGGAATCAGAAACTGAATTATCTGTAAATGATAGTAGCGAAAGTTTACTAGATGACCTGGATAGTACTGATTCTGATAGTAGTATAGATGGAATAAATCAAGCAAGACAATTTTTTTAAATATATAGTGATAATTCTTCAGATCCGCTTTGTAGATTTGCTTTCACTGGAATTCCAAAAACTAACTTGGATATCGATGAGACTAAAGATAAACTTTAGTTCTATGATGCTTTCATAGAAGGAAATAAAGTTGTAATAAATGCTAAAATATATTAGAAATGTTAATTTTAATAACATATCTTTACTTAAAAGTAAAATGTGACATTTTTCTGACCGAATTCTGGAAAACAATGAAACTGTCAAAGAGTTAAAACCAATTCCGAAAGTTTGAGAACATTTATGCCACCTGAGGGAGTCGAATCAGAGGACTACAGCACAGAAAAACAATGCTGTAGACATTCAGCCATCATTTGTCTGTATTATAATAGTCTTGAATTTCAGTTAATAATTTTGTTTTTAGACTGTTTTTATTAATAAATATCGCAGTTGAAAGTAAGATGACTTCATTAAAACATTTGTTGTAACATTTGAAATTTCACTTTTCCATTGCATCGGAACTCAGAAAAACGAAACATAAAGTTGTATAAAAGGTATTAACGCTGTCGGGCATAATTCAAATAATTAACCATCATAGTTGAATTTTTGTGTTTAGGAATGTTGATAGATCTGGTTGTGCGACTTTATTTTTTTGATACGATATATGTATAATGTTTAAACATGTACAAGATATCATGTGGTTTGCTCATCAGTTTTTGCTTGATTCTATAACTTTTGATTCGTACTTTCCAATCTCCTATATCACAATAGCGTAAGTTATCTGTCCGTCTGTTCTCTAATTTAAGAAGCCTTTAAACCTGGAATGGATAGAGGCATCCATATTGGATTCTTGGTGAGTTAGGGATAGCAAAATCCAAAGTTTATCTATCGATCCGGTTATAAAATAAATTGGTATAAATATACTTCATATCACACCGAAAAATACTGTATCTTTAAAACGATCGATATCTACCCCTTTCCCCTTTTCGAGTGTTTAATGCCATTATTTCAAGCCTTATTTTCCTCAAGGCTATAGTATTTTTTTAAGAGCAGGTGATTAAATTGATCAATTTATCACATAATAAATAGGGAAAAATAACATATATTTTCTAGCATTTAGAAGTCATTTCTTTATTCCATCTCATTTAATCATTTCTTATGTTATATTATTTAAATATCATCGCTATTATTTTCATACGTTTTATCACTGAACTTAGATTTTACGTAGATACTTTTCTTCTATATTCGGCTTAAATTATAGATAAGGTGCACATGTTATAGTTTTAAATTTAATCATCTATATTTTTTATTGCAATGAAAATTTTATCACCAGTATTAACAACAAATTATTTTCCTAAAAGTCTAGGAGTCTATTTCATGGACTAATCCATATCTAGAGTTTAAGTTACATATCTTTGAAAATTAAGAAGTCCGTTCGTTTGTGTGTTTACTTTTTATACATAATAATAGATTCAATAATAGATTGGGTACATATGTGATAATTTTAAATTTAAATATCGATTATTTTTTGTTACAATGAAAATTTTATCACCGGTATTAACAACAAATTATTTTCCTAAAAGTCTAGGATATTTCACGAATTAATAAATCTCTAGCGTTTAAGTTATATATCTTTGAAAATTAAGAAGTTTGTTCGTTTTTATACATAACCACACAGTTTGGAAATATTGGGCACATTCAAAGAGCCCCATCTAGCATTCAAACTGATCTAGCTCGCTCGCCGTTTGGGATTTAACAGTACCCCTCGCTATTTGGCATCGATTTCCGAGTATCACTGTTGAACTTCGGTAAACTTCGGTAAACTTCGTAAGATTTTTTCCCAAACCTTATCTTTCAATCAATTAAATTCAGCGGTGGTCCAGAAATGTTTAATGGATAGAGACAACCCTATTGTATTGATGAGTTAAGCAAAATTTTACTGATCCCGTCATAGGATAGGCTATATACTAGTTCTTAATAATGTTACGCTAGATCCTGTGTTTGTATTATAACAGTCAACATCTTAAAATTTCTGTATTATATCAATCATATTCAGACCAAAATGTACAACAATCTAACCAGTAGGTCTTAAAATAATCATCCAAATCTAAAATGTTTTAACCCCTTCCAGGTTCATTTTATCTCGGGGTTATGGGTCAAAAAATGTCAATTTTTTATGCTTAGTTTCATACGCACATAGCTTTTTAAATATAATAGCATCATTCGAATACAGATTTTCCTAAAAATTAATGTAAAAAAATCAATTTAAACCCCCCCCCCCCCCCCCCCCCCCCCCCCCCCCCCCCCCCCCCCCCCCCCCCCCCCCCCAAATGAGTATTTATCTTTATAGTTGGCTTTCTATGAGTCAGAAATCATTAGACTTTGGAGTCAATTCACACTAACTATTAATATAAAGCTTAGCATACTTAGCTTTTATATTAAATTAAATTTTATTTATATTCTTTGCATTTATGTAAATGATTATGAAATTATTAATCAAAATTTGATCGTGTATGATACAATTGGAAACACGGTACTGCACAGAGTACAACATCGCAATCTTCATAGTAGAACCTTGTTTCTCTCCTTACTTTCTTCCCTCTGCTGTCTCTCTTTGAGCAGCAAATAATCTAGTAGCCAGAAAAGTAAACAAAAGCACTCGAAACCATAAAAAGCCCATGTGAGATAATTCGGGAAAAACTGATTGCACAGTGTAAAATTTCACAGTGCCCGAGCTACACTCGGAACGAACCAGGATGTTACATTTCCCCTGCCTGAGATCAGCTACGGAAAAACCGGGAAGGGGTTAAGTTTTAGTTAACATATTATATCTAAAGTATACTAAAGATATTACTAGTATACTACTAGTAAAATCTTTCATGATTATTAAAATTCTTTCATTTCTTACTAGGAATTAATTTATCAGTAAATATTCAAAGTTATACCATACAAACAATAGATTTTTATCTTTGATTCTTAAAAAGGACTTGTTCAAACCACTGAACAATGAATGTGACAAAAGTTGAATCAATTTGAGAATGGGAAAAATGAAAAATCGCAAAAAATTGAAAACAAAACAAAAAAAAAGATTAAAAAAGTTTCTATTTCTCATATCGAATTACTAAAAGTGAAAAATGTCAGAACAAAGGGATTGAAGACTAACGAAGGAGGGTAAATTCACATATCTTTCGAAAAAGTTATGTTTTTAAGTTCGTATGGTCACAAATTATATAATGAGCAAGAATTTAAAAAAACTTTAAAATACTCTTAATAAAATTATTTCAATCTATTATTTAACAATATTATAGTTACTGATTTAGAAAGAAAACGTTAAGGAGATTTACTAAAATCATTTAAAGGTCTAACTGCTGTCTACGTATTATCTGCAGACAAACCCATGTATCTAGATCAGAATCAGTGATTCTCCAAAATTTTTTAGTGCGCAAAAATTCAAGATTGTAAAAATAAGTGGTGAGCTCAAACATATTACAAAAAAGGGGAATTTCCTATCCTTTATATAACACATTTTATAACATTATTTATTATCTCTTAAGGAATATTTATCAAACAAGTTGATTAACCCTTTGACAGTTTCATTTTTTTCCAGAATTCGGTCAAAAAAAATGTCACATTTTTATTGCATTTTTTTGTTCATTTTACATTTTTAAGTAAAGATATGTTATTAAAATTAATATTTCTAATATTTTTAAGCATTTATTACAACTTTTTTTCTTTCTATGAAAGCATCATAAAACTGAAGTTTACCTTTAGTCTCATCGATATCCAAGTTAATTTTTGGAATTCCAGTGAAAGCAAATCTAGGAGGCGGATCCGAAGGATTATCACAATTAATTTCAAAAAATTGTCTTGCTTGACTGATTCCATCTGTATTACTATCAGAGTCACTACTATCCAGGTCATCTAGTAAACTTTCGCTACTATCATTTACAGATAATTCAGTTTCTGATTCCGAGTCACAGTTCGAATCACAAGAAATTAGCTCCATACGCTCTGAATTATCCATTATTTAAAAGTAAAAATATATTATTCAACTCTTACATCAATAAAATTATCAGGCGGTTAGTAAAATATAACCAGAAAGCTATACACTGAAAGATAACAATTCGTCTTCTGATACAAAACATGAGAAAAAACCCGCGCTTTTGAACCAATCAGAGTAGAAAATACAATAAACTGCAAACTATCATTTACTTTAATCTATACAAATAATTTGCTACTAAAATTGGAAAAAATAGGGCCGAAACAGTGCAAGTGAAATAGAAATCAGATTAATCGTACGCCGTACGGGCAAATCAGTAAAGGCCCGAAAGCTATGACCGAACGGTGTACGGGCAAAACATGAAAGGGGTTAACACTACACTACAAATCATTTGTAATTTTCTAACTGTTGAAAGAAAATGATGCCAATCGTAAACAATCATAAAAATTGGCATAGATCAGTTGAGATTTGATTTTTTATATTACAATATCCATGTTGGAATATGAAATTTTGCAAATATATATGGAAACAAGTTAAAAATTTAATTATAAAACCTTTTTTAAGTACTTCATTACTTTTTATTGAAGGAATGTTGTCCCGTTGAAAAGTACTGCTTTAAATTATTTCAGTTTTAGACCTGGTTCTTTGATGTCATTTAATCCAATGTTTTAAATATTTCTCATTTGTAAATACCAATAACAAACCAACAAGTTGCTCAAAAACAATTTATTGAAAATTATTGTGAAGAAATATACAGAATTATAAATTCAACAATAAGAGAGTAAAAGAATAAAACGATAAACTTTTGAAAATGAAAATAATGCAGGAATAGAAAGCTGCAGTAACAAAGTTTAAAAATGACTTGAATGACATTATTTACAGTCTAAAACATTAAAAAGGCTGCTAAAAACATTAAAAACCGTATCTGGCATATCCAAGACCTCCGAGGAGACCAAGACCGTTTCCTCCGTATCCACCATAGCCCATGCCATAACCGGCACCATATCCAAGATTATTATATCCAAGGCCGTATCCACCATATCCGAGTCCTACACCACCAGCGTAAGGAGCATCGGAGACCATGAGTACAGCTGCTGGGTTTTGGTTGGCTGTTCCTGGCTCGTTGGTCTTGACCTGAGCCCTGAAGCCACCGTGATCAGCAACATAGTCGACCTGCCTCTTGACACCTCGGGCATCGGTGAATCCGTAGCTTCCCTTCACGGCGTGGCCACCGTTGCCTTCCTCCTGCCTGTACTGCTCGCCGTGTTTGTCCTTGATGTCATAGCCGAACTTGTAGGGTTGAGGAGCATGGTGGTGTACAGGCTATTAAAAACGGTAGAACCATAAATTTCTAAAGGTTTTATTACCGTATTTAATACTGTTATTAGCTTCTTGAATCAAAAATGTGCTATGGAAAATGCACTCTTTCCACAACACAAAGAAAAGCTATATTGCATTTCTTACACGTTGTGCCTTTTCCATTTGATATGAGTTTAAGAGCAAAATAAAAATTTCCTATTAAAAAACTAAGTAATTTACTAATTAATATTGAATTATTTATTTTATAAATTAAAATTTTAAGTTTTTCAAATTAATCACAATTTTAAAATCAAATACCTTATCAGGATATAAAAGGCATATAGCTGCTCGAAAAAAGGTAACAAATAGATAGTGTGAAAGGCTTCATAAAATGTGGCATTTGAAAGGTAATAAAATATGTTATATATTTATAATATATTTAAAGTAAAGTGTTATAAAGTAAACTATAAAATACTAAATATGTATATACTTAACACGAATATTTCTACTTATTGTTATAATATTGGAATTTTTGTAAACATAAGGACTTGAAGGTTTTAAGGTTATAGAGTTATAATGGCATTTATATTTAACTGAATAGTAAAATTCATATACATTCTGTAAATTTAGCATTAACACTAGTACTTATAGTAAATATTTTATTTTTTTTCTGTTAAAATATTAAAATTTCTTGTTACTAACCTCTGAAAATGAAGCCACAGCAATTCCAACTAAGGCAGCTAAAACTAAGACCTAAAAATAAAATTGATATCTGAATTCATATTTGTTTGCATACATTACACTTACATTCTGAATGATAAATACTCATAATCTATATTATTTTAGATAAAAATTAAATTTAAACATGATGTGTGTCGACAAAACAACAAGAGATTTTATGCCTTATATGTAACATTTAAAAAATATGTAACATTAAAACTGAACCTGTAAAATTGCTTTTACAGGCTGAGAAAACCTGTAACATATAAGTGGTTTGATTTTTATGAGTACCGGCTATCAAATGTCTTTACGTCTAATTTTAAAAACATCATGTAATTATTTAAAGAATAATTTAAAGGTATTAAAGGAAAGAACATATGTTAATGATATTTTTCAGTAGTAAAAGATTAATTGAGTAGCTTGAGTAAGCTTAATATAATAAAAATTGATAAGGACAAATTAAATGCGTCAATTGTTAAGGGATTTAGAATTTTTAAAGAGCGGACACTGAAATAAAGTGGCTATCCAATTATCGGTAATACGATGTCAGAATCTTTCTTTAAAGAAGAATATTTACAACATACGCACAATTAATATTAATGTAACAAATCTAAAATAATAAACCAAAGAATGAAATCTTATCTTGGCGAATGATCTAAAAATTCTAAACTTCGCTAAAGAAGAATTTTAGCGTAAAAAAGTACGTTTATATTAAGATAAGTAAACTTTAACTATAATTATGTAATTAATAATCACTATTTAAATTCTCTACTATTTTTTCAGCAATCGCATAATAATTACATTAATGCCGAGTGCTGAAAAATTTCCGAAGTATGCTAATTAAGAAGTTTAGTTTCAAAAAGTAGAATTATCCCAGAAAGCAAATTTAGTTTTGCAGAAAACGTGCAGTTTTCTTCCCAAGCTTCCAAACTTGCAACAAGTTAAGCATGACAAGACTGCAAGTTTGTAACAAGACTGCAGAAGTCTAAGAATTTTAGCTTGCTTCAAGGTTATCATGACAAGGTTGCCACAGTATTGCAACAAAATAGCGTTGCAAACGAGTGGTCACTTTATTGGATACGACAAGATATTATCCAGAAATAATCAAACTTGCTGCAAGTATGCATGCTATGTGGGATATTATACAGATATGTAATTTTCAACACAGTATTTAAATACTGTTCTTAAAAACGGTTATGGAATATAGAATTAAAACCGAATTTGAAGGAGTTTTGCCGTAAGTTTGTCATGTCAAATTTGTTACGATAAGATATTATCCAGAAAAAAATCAAACTTGCTGCAAGTATAAGTGCTATCTGGGATATTATACAGATATGTAATTTTCAACACACAATTTAAATTAAAAATTAATCTTAAAAAGAGTTATGGAATACATAATTAAATTCAAATTTGAAGGAGTTTTGCTGTAAGTTTGTCATGTCAAATTTGTTACGACAAGATATTATCCAGAAGAATATCAAACTTGTTGCAAGTATGCATGCTACCTGGGATATTATACAGATATGTAATTTTCAACACTGCATTTAAATACTGTCCTTAAAAACAGTTATTCAATACAGAATAAAATTCGAACTTGAAGGAGTTTTGCTGTAAGTTTGTCTTGTCAAATTTGTTACGACAAGATATTATCCAGAAGAATATCAAACTTGCTGCAAGTATGCATGCTATCTCGGATATTATACAGATATGTAATTTTCAACACTGCATTTAAATACTGTTCTTAAAAACAGTTATTCAATACAGAATTAAATTCGAACTTGAAGGAGTTTTGCTGTAAGTTTATCATGTCAAATTTGTTACGACAAGATATTATCCAGAAGAATATCAAACTTGCTGCAAATATGCATGCTATCTGGGCTATAATACAGATATGTAATTTTCAACACAGCTTCTAAATAATGTTCTTAAAAAAAGTTATGGAATACAGAATTAAATACTATTTGCAAAGAATACTAACCTTGGAGAACATTGTACTTCTAGTGTTTCACGAGAGGGAAAGTAATGCCTTATCCAAAACTGAAAGGGTTTTTATACACCAGCTTGAAAAAACAAAAACTGAAACAAAGGGCATTAATATATATGGATCACTGATTTTGCATTATTGTTTTTTAGTCATAAAGAGCTTAAATGTGTCATTTATGAAGAAAATAGTGTAAAATGTGTAAGAACACTAAATCAAGTTCAAGATTATTTGGAAATGCTTTCTTATATATTTGTTTTTAAAAATTCTTTAAAGGTACATAGTACCATTTGAATCCTTAAAGCGTCATTATAACAGACTTTATTCGATTGATATATTTAAGTATAAAATTCTTCTGTCCGAGTGTTTGTATGTAATAGAAATCCTTATAACCAACTGGACTGATGCTGATGAAATTTTGTGTATGTAATTAAGTTGTTTCGAGAATGGTTTAGATTCACAATTCGATTCGATAAAAAATGGTTTCTTTATTAAAAATCCAGAATTGCTTTCTTATTGAGATTATTATAATGCCGCTTGAAACCATTTGTTGCTAATGTAATTGTGGAGCAGTGGTCAGCGCAACGGGCGTCAGTACGCTAAGTCTCAGGAACGAATCCCCGTACAGGCGATGTGAGAATTTTAGTTTAATCTAATTACGCTTGTTATGGCTGTATTCGTGGTGGCGTGAAGTATTTTAATACTTGATTTGACAAAGTCTGACCGCTACACCGGATATGTATATTTATAACTACTATATAACATAATTGTCAGTGTTCGCCACAGTGGACATTAATTATCTCAAAAATGGAAAATATATTTTTTTGTTTATTTTACAGAGATCCTAATACCCATACAGACATGGGAGAATAACAGAAATTAAAAAAAATATTTGAAAAACACCTCTTGTCAAATTAAGGGTTAAAATAATATTTTATCCTTACTTTTCCATCAAAATGGTCCAATTTATAATTTATTTAAAAACATTTTACAATTTTTGGATTTAAAGCGTTAAAACAGAACAACGTCTGCCGGTTCGTCTAATAAATATACAGAAAGCTCTGCTACTGTTACAATGATTTTCTCACGAGTTATTCAATAATGATTTAGCTTAAAAAATCTTTAGTTTTTTTTTTCATTTCAAGTTGCATATTCATTAAGATAACATAAAAAAATCTTCAAAAAATGTTTACAATGAATCAAGATTACTTTTAAGGTATACATATTAGAAATAAAATTTTCGTTTCAAATATAACATATATTTTATTTTGGCTTTAGCATCTTATTTATTCATTGACACATTTTATTGCATATATTTTGTTTTAGTTATGAGAATCCAATTGTGCATTTCGTAGAATTCAACACTCCATTCAAGACAAATACAAATGCCATTTATAAATAAAAAACTCCACTTTTTATTGCAATTCAAACTCCATAGAATGAAAATTTCAATGTAACGTTCGTTAACATTAACAATGTTAAACAATGAAAACATAAATGCATCGGCATATCAGCATGCACGTCAAAAAATCTTTTTATAAGTAAACGGAACAATGCTTTTTAAGTCATTTTAAAACAAAAAAAAAAAAAATTAAAACGAAAATAAATTTATTTGCAGAAAATTATTTTGAATTTCCATTATTTTATTACATTCTGTCATGGAGAAAATGAAGCTTTGTAATTGGAAAAAAAAATTGATTTATAATGAAATATTTTTATAGTGAAAAAAAATCTTAATATAACGCAAAATTAAAGCGGATGATCGCTTTTAGATGGCAGCATTTAAGCTCTACTCAAACAATACTGTAATGTTAATAAACAAAACATAATCTGATTTTTTTAAGTAATCAGCAAATGATAATTATGCTGACGCATCATGCCATTAAAACGAAAAAAATGTGTGCAAAATCAGTAGTTGTACAATGAAGTCGCATGATGTCTACACTAGTATTTTTGGTGTACAGTCTCTTTGTCTATAAATAGCAGCTTTATTTGCTTAGTAAATAATCTTTTTTCCCATCTGTCAAATTTGTGCAATTGTTTGTTTAATCCCAGCAATTGACTGATAGCTGTGGAGTTTACATCATGCTTAGTGCTGTTTTCTTCCTTTTGTAAATGGGAGATTACGCTAAATTGGCGGTTTCAGTAAGATAAATGGAAAAGAAGGAAGGTGTAACCACCCAAACGAAACGCTTTTAAACTTATTTATATAAACTGAAAGGAATTGCGCTCTATATTCTATTAACTAAATAAGTTTTACATCATGATTTAAAGGGTTTTTAAAGGTTTCTTACACAGTGTATTTGTGGGTAACAGCGTGGTTGATTATTTTTGTAACTTTTTCGTAATCACGGACGTGCTTTGTTAACAAAAATAAGTTACTTTTAATCCACCCTATCCAAAGCCATACGGAAATGACCATGTGTTTCCATGCAAAATCTCAATACATTAGTTATAGATTTAGTCTGTTTAAAACGTTCAAGAATTTATATATTTGTACTATTTATGGATCATACAATTTCAATTTTAAATTAATGTTTAAACGATGATTTCATGCTCGAATTGAAACATTTTTGAGTATACACGTGCCACACAATTTATTATAAATGAATAAAAATATTTATTTACAGCAAAAGCAACTTATTGTTGGAAGGTTTATGACAAAATATGCACATATTTTATTTTAACAGTAATGAAACAAAGTACAACTTATAACAAAAGAAAAAGTTCAGAAACAGAAGACTGTAGGTTTCGACGAAAGAAATAGCAAGATCTGAAAAGAATGTAGATAGATTGATGGTTTGGTTTGGTTGCAGCGTTACGGTCTACTGTTTTGCACACGAGGGCTATTGAGACCGGGAACTACAGCTTAAAGTCGTAAACTACCTGTAACCAGCCACCCACCCAAAGTCGGGTGTAGGGTGTTGAATTACTGGTTCCGTCTGACCGTGCCTTACGCAGGCAACAATGCCTTACGCAGGGGCCAAGTCAGCATTCCGCCCATAACATTTAAAATAACCAAAAAAAAAAGTAGGCAATCTAGACAAATAAGTACAACCAATGCAGTTTACGAAATTACAGGGGATATTCCGCAGAAGTCCTGCCCAGGTTAAAAGTTCGGTTCACCCGGTGTACTACATGGAACTTTCTGACATGAGAGCAGGTGTTTGTGATGGAAGCAATATCTGCTCAGGGCAGTTGTGATGACTATTCGTGAAGGGGTAATTTGACCCTTGCAGTGTGGTTTTAGGTTAAAATCATGGCAGCACGATTGAGCCTTTACAACAGCTTAAAGCCGATTCTGAACTGCTACGAACATCCATACCATAGTGGGATTCGAACCCACGAACTCTGATACCAATGATCAGCGCCCTAACCAATCAGTCAACGTTCGACGTAGATAGATTGAAGTTTCAGATAAAGCAGTGCATTCAGTTTTAAAAAAATCTAAAGGCAATAGAGAGACTTTAAAATCCATATCTTCCGTATCCTAGACCTCACAATAGCCCTCGACCGTATCTTCCATAACTGAGACAGTTGTATCCGATACCATATCCACCATAGCCCAAGCCATAACCAGCACCGTATCCTCCATAACCGAGACTGTTATATCGGACACCAACTCCACCATAGCCCAAGCCATAACCAGCACCGTATCCGATGTTGTTGTATCCAAGGCCGTATCCTCCATATCTGAGTCCTACACCACCAGCGTAAGGAGCGTGTGAGACCATGAGGACAGCTGCAGGTTTATCGCGGGACAGGTACTAGTACGTTTTCAGACGATTGATACTTGAGCGTGGGTCACGTACTAGTACGGGTTAGAGTAACAACATGGTTTGTATGTGTGAATAAAAATTACGGTAAGTACACGAAAACGAAGCCGAATGTGTTTGCCTACTTCATAAATTCTGGAAAAATTTAGATAAATAAAAACTAGTTTTTACATCAGTCTATGCAGAAACACAGAATGGCAAGGTTCATTAAAAAAATCAATTTAGATTTAAAATTCATTTTTTATTTATCTTTGCGAAAATAATATTATATCTATGTATATATTTATATATATTATATATATATATATATATATATATATATATATATATATATATATATAATATATATATATATATATATATATATATATATATATATATATATATATATATATATTATATATATATATATATATATATATATATATATATATATATATATATATATATATATATATTTGTATATGTATTTCAATATAAAATACGAAAACTTGGTTAGAAAATTAAATAATTTTCGATCTATTGAGATTTAACTGAATAACTAAATTTACGCGCAAAACGACTCCCTGTACAATTCCGCTGCAAAATGTATCCTTACACAATTTGTTAAGATGCTGCATGTCCACGTTTGAGATGTTTTTATATGTACTATACACATTTAATATTATATACATATAATTTCGTTAACCATTAGAAATATATATGCTACTATGTAAATTATAAATATAATAGTTCTTTTGCATAAAAATGCTACTAATGAGACAAACAAAGAACATAAAACAAATATTGAAAATGAAAAAAGTAATACAGTATGAAAAATGAAGCATATAATGCTAAAATTACGAATATAACTGAAGTGTATATTGCATCAATAGCAGAAAAAGACTGAATTTGTTTACATACGAAAAACAGAGTTAGATACTTAGAAAGGAAATTTCGGTTTATTACATAATCACATATTTCATTTCAGTTTCATATGAGAAATAAATGTTGAAATGTCTTTAACATTTATGAGGGTTCTATTGACATATACATATTTTAAATTGTTTAGATCTATTAATGTATGTATTTATGTATCATTAATTATTATCAAAAAGTCTAATAATATTTACATTAATATTATCTTTCACAGAACAACTTTAGAAATTTACAGTTGTCACAATCTTACAGATTATTACATTAACCCATATTGGACCGCTGTCCTATAAACAGGACAGCAAGTAAAATTCTATTTAATATCAAAGTTATAAATATTTTCTGAGTGGATTTTATTTTAACACCTTAACCCTTTATCTACTGACGGTACTTATAAGTACCAATCACTTTAAAACTTTATAGCACAACAACCATTACTAATATTCTGATGGTACGTTTTAGAAACAGTCTTTTAACTCTTCTTTTTCATGATAGATTGCAGTAGTTGTTCTAGGCTGTTGAATTTTGCGAGGAAGAAAGCTATTTACAAACGGACATTGTGTTCTTTTGCTGCCATTTTGTACGGATTGCCGCTCTTATCTTTTCTTTGCTATAAATATATAATATCAAACCAAAGGTAAGTGTTGCATTTTTTTTATTAATTCTGTATTATCTTAGAATATTATTTGCCCAATCATTATAAGATAACAGATTATGTAATGTGATTAACGGTCGAATTATTCGGTGGTACTTATAAGTAACGCCAGAACACGTAGTGTTGGAGAAAAACTTGTTTTCCTTTTGTCCATGTAATTATCTATAGTATTTCTGTTTGTTATAATGTAATTATGAAAGTGTAGTGTACCAATATGTTTTTTTTATGTCTGGATTTGTATTTTTTTTAGATTTTAATTATAGATTTTCTTAAATTATTTATTTTTTTACTAACACTGTCAAGAGCATATGTTAGTATTGAATGTGAATTCGCTTTTGCATTCCGAATAAGAAAATAAGTTAAATTTTAATTTTTTTGTGTGTGGATAAATGTAATGTACTCCACATAAAAAGTTTTCAAGCAATAGTAAAAAATTCTTTTCTTTTTTTTAGAATGCCCCGAAAGAAAGGTCTCACCATTCAGGAGGCTTTGGATATGTTGAATGACCTTCCATCAGAAAATAGTGATATCACTGATGATTCATCTGATGAAGAATGTTACGTGCTATTTATGATAGGGACAGGAAATCGAAAAAATGGTGGCACAGGCTTTTTTTTTGCTATGCTAGAAATGGCATATGTAAATTCATATATTGCATATGTGGAAGTGAGTCGTGAGAAAATGTCGTCCCTCGAATATAAGCGCTGCATTACCAAAGGATTACTAACAAAATCAAAGCCACAATCAAAACGAAAAGGGAGACCTAAATCTAGTGGAGATGAGCAAATTTTTTGTGCAAAAAAGAGAAGAAAAGGAAATTTGTCTGTTTCTAATGATGTTCGGTTAGAAAATAGAGGATGCCATTGGCCAACATTCGTGTAGAATCGAGGACAGTGTGAATTTTGTGCACTCAAAAATATTCCATCAAAAGCACATTCAAAATGCTCAACTTGTAATATATTTTTGTGCGTAAATGAAAAAAAAAATTGTTTTTATGATTATCATCAAATGTGAATTTCTACCATTATTATGTATAAAATAAAATTATGTCAGTTTGATAATTTCTTTGTTTTCTTATGAGTGTTTTTGGTTATTTAACATTTTTAAGAGGTTAAATTTCATTACGAATATTGTCCGTATTTTTTTTCCATTATGAGGAAATTTATACATAGTGTACCGACGGTACTTTTAAGTACCACTTTAATTAATTAGTTCTAACAAATTAAATTTCGCACCGGGAGATTTATTTTCTTGTATATCCTTTAATTAGAAATATGACAGCTAGAAAAAAATATATTTATGAAGGAATTTTCAGTAGTTCATAATGCAGTAGATAAAGGGTTAAAATAGACACAATTTAGCATAGTAACAAGAAAACTGAGAAATCAAATTATATTTTATTGTAAAATTTATTGTCAGCAACCTCTTCAAAATTGTCATTTTTTAATCTTTAATTTTATATTTATTATTATTTTTTCAAATATTGTGGAGGTTACTTTTAGTTTAAAAACAGAGCTAATAATGTAGCTGAAAGTTTTTGTTGAAAAATATGTTTTACACGTGTATTTTGTAAGTATAAAAAACGTGTCCTGAAATTAAGACAACGGTCCAATCCCGATTATTTTTCCATGAATTCGATATTGTATTGATAGTACACATTCTTTTCTTATCTTTCAATGAAAACCAGTTCAAACCCCTGTTCACACACCTAGACACAACAAGGTTAGATGTATATTCTATTCAGAAAAAGTGGAGATTGCAAGATAAACTTACTCTCTTACTGCCAGTTCAATAACTGCAAGGGAAAACCAACAACAGTATGCTTAAAATGTAATGTTGGACATTGTTTTGACTGTTTCCCCAAATTTGATCTATGAATCAGCAATATAAGTGATATATAGTGCAATGTAAGTGATATTTGTTAAGCTTTAGTAGGGTATTGGACCTATTTATAGGACAGCCAATTACATAAAAAGTTATAAATATTTTTTCAAAATTTTGGTTTTATATACTTAGTTACACCATATTAATGATATGGACTAAGTTTTAATAACTTACAGAAATATTTAGTTGGTGTGGTACAATATGGGTTAAGCTATTCTATAGATAACAAGTATATATTCAGTTACTTTCCTCGATCGAGCATTGAACATCCGTGGAGATTTGTTCCGAGGGAGATTTTACGGAACGGAAGCTAGTGATTTGTGTAACATGGCAGGCCTTCTGTCAACCGCATCATTCTATTTTTTTTCATGTAATAAATTAGGATTAAATTTGGGTACAATAAACTAACGAACTAACATTTTCAATGAACTGATTTACGCATTTTAGACGGGATATCTTTAATAAGGTAGGAAGTTAAATAGTGTAAATGATGAGTTTCCTTATTTAAATCATAAATTTTAATCTTATTAACACTTCGCGTGCGGGCAGCCTATTTTTACGTTTTTTTCAGTCTGTCACTGGAGAGCAGGTCACGTAAAAATACGTATTTAGTAGATTTTTGGTGGATACCCGCTAACCACCACAAATCTACTAAATACGTATAATCATATGTATGTGTGACATTATATGCGTGTTTTTTGCGTTGCTATGCAACGCTTTTTTAGTATTGCGGAATATACGTGCAAAATTACGGTATTGTAACGATCCGTTACATGATTCTAAAGAAAGAGGAGCGGAAGGTGACCTTTCGCCGCGGACAATTACGGTTAGTGGCAGGTAGAGACGGAGGTGCCTAACAATACATGTTGTGTACTGGGTCCCGGTCTTAATTAAACACTGTCCGTGAGCTGGAGCCAGCGCGTCTGAGACTTCGTGAGACTATTGAGTGGAAAGACTCGGTGAAATGATTGTAAATAATTACAGTGCCACATGTGCTTCCCATTAGCGGTAGCGAAAAAGGCAATTAAGTTGTTTGGGTAGGCTGATTTAAAGACGGCTTTTTGGCTACATATGGAAACGAAACAGCTGATTCAGACGGGAAGTAACCGCAAGATTGCATCATCCTGCTTCTGGAAGTTTCCCGAAGAATCGCGTAAGGGGAGCCGGGACCGCTATAAAAGAAGAGTGGCGGTGCCAAGACGGGGCTTTTTCTTCTTGAGGCTTCTTCTTGAGTTGCTTTTGGAGCTGTTGTGTGGAGCTCATCCGCACGTATCTCCGGTTTCCGGAGTTTGCTTGATTAGAGACCGCCAGCGTCTCTGTTTTCTAAGAAATCGACCTTCGACTTGGGAATCCCATTCCCGTTATTTTACCATTTTTTTTTTACTTCGTGCACAGAAGTAGGTAGCCGAGAGTGACCCTTGCTCTCATTTTGGATCGTCTTGCATAGCGAGTTTCCTTCACGAACTCCAGCATGATACACACTCTTAGCTTTCGAAACTTGGTGTAAAAGCCAACTCTACTAATCGTCAGCCCGGAGGTGATAGTGTCACCGTTTATTACCGGCACTAATTAGCAAACAATTCCAGTGATTTAGAAGCCCTAGCCACACTGTACCCAGTACCCACGCATCCTTATTGTTTGAATGTCATCTCAGCACGAGATCCCAGAAATCTACTGAATCTGTACATAGCTGTACATAATTTATTCACCTGAATAAAATATTTAGTCTAGATTAAACAGTTTTCTAGCCTGTTTCATTGATGGCTTCGCCTACCATATCTCCAGTACGCTACAGTATACATCGTCAATTAGTAAGAATTTTTTAATGCTGTTTTTTGATAAATATTCAGAAGCTTTTAAATATTTAAAATTAGTTGAAATATAAAAATTATTAAGGATTAAATTTACTTTACCCCATTAAATTTTAAATATATACTTGTTTGCACAGTGCACCAGATTAATAAAAAATACGAAATTTTTTTGGAAATACCAAATGAATTTATTTTAATATGGATCACCAATAAGGACGAAAATCTAGAACCCTAATAAGGAATATTAATTATGTAAACCTTATACTTCTCACTTATACTTCTTTTAAATGATAGAAAATAAAAATCATACATACATGAGAAAGTTGGCAAGTGATCTATCATTTGCAAACTGATTTTCTTGAATATTGTTAAAGTTAGCAATGAACTACACGACTTATCAATATCATATGTTAAACTGGCACAGAATTTGTTAAAATTAATTTGTTAATTTCAAGTTGTGAATAAAATAAATATACGGCGCGTCTAAGATATGAAAACTTCTGCATTGTTCTGATTAACTGTTCCTGGCTCGTTGGTCTTGACCTGAACTTTAAATCCAACGTGACCGGTGACTTATCGAATGTTAAGTCTTTTTTTATTTACAAATTGTGAATTTTAAGTACTGTAATATGCTTAAACAAATATATGTAATATGGATAGCAAAAACATATAAAACGGATACAGTGTATCAACTTTAAGATTAATCATTAATCCTCTTTTAAAATTCTTATAAGCTAGAAATTGAAGACAATCAAGTCTTAGATCTATGTAAACTTTTACCAGTATATTACGACTCAACTTGTTTTAATCTTTATGTTGTAAACAGATTTCATTTTAAAAAAATAAAAAAGACGAAAAAGGTACACCTGTATTAAACCGTGTTGCCAAGGTTTGCCAAGATAAAAAAATCAGTCAATGGCATTGAACTATTAACGAAACATTGAAAACTTGGTAGTTTGTAAATATTATTCTTCAATTACTATATATTAACCCCTTCCAGGTTCATTTTATTTAGGGATTAGGGGTTAAACAATGTCAATTTTTTATGCTTATTTTCATACCTACACAGCTTTTTAAACATAATAGCATCATTCGGATACAAAATTCCTAAAAATTAATGTAATTAATGTAAAATTAATGTAAATAAATGAATAAATTACCTGTATATTTGGCTTTCTGTGAGTAAGAAATCATTAGATTTTGTAGTCAATTCACACTAACTATAAATATAAAGCTTAGAATACCTAGCTTTTATCTTGAATTAAATTGTATTTATATAATTTACATAAATGATTATGAAATTACTAATCAAAATTTGATCATTTATGATACAATCGGAAACAAGGTACTGCACAGAGTCCAAAATCGATATCTAAACAGTAGAACCTTTTTTTCTCTCCTTACCTTCTTCCCTCTGCTGTCTCTCTTTGAGCAGCAAATAATCTAGCAGCCAAAGAAAAGTAAACAAAAGCATTTGAAATCATAAAAAGCATATGTGAGATAATTTGGGAAAGACTGATAGCACAGTGTAAAATTTCACAGACCACGAGCTACACCAGTGTTGCCAACCATACGATAATTATTGTATATGTACAATAACTTAGGACGCTGTACGATGAAAAATAATCTCAAAATTATGGGACATAATTCTTAAAAACTGACGACAATTTCCTGATTTATACAATAAAACAACATTAGACTAATGGAGAATTAAAAGAACGGGTAATTGAACTGTAACTCTATAAAGATCAACAAAAAACAGAGAATGTCTAATTAATTTTTTTATCACTTTTTCCCACCAAATAATTATTGTTGTAGATTTCAGACCAGCTTAAGGAGCATGTTTTGAGGGGCTTCTTCATTAAATGAAAGTAAATAATCCTGACACAGAGGTTGAAAAAGACCATATGTACTGTGTAATAAAAGAAAGGAAAGTGTCAATAATAAAAAAAATGTATATTTGTGAAAATGAATATGACCTAGGTACTAATGTTTGCTATTATTTGAAACGAATATAAAATAAAGAATTTAAAAAAAAAAAACAGTAAATAATGAATTATAACATTATTAAAAAGTATATATGTATATATTATATATATATATATATATATATATATATATATATATATATATATATATATATACACACACATATATATATATACATATATATATATATATATAAGTATATATATATATATATATATATATATATAAGTATATATATATATATATATATATATATATATAAGGGGGGAGAGAAAAATGTATAACCAGAAAAATATATCGTACAAGCGCCATCTATTAACACTATTTTTAACTATTACAAAAATATACGATAATTTATAAGCCAATGCCATAATTTTAGGACCTAGAATCCATAATTTTGCCTTTGAAGGTTGGCAACACTGAGCTACACTCGGGATGAGCCAAGATGGTATATTTCGCCTGCCCGAGTTCAGGGAAAAACAGGGAAGAGGTTAAACAGTTAAGAATTTAGAAAATTTTCTTCGACAAATTCAATGGTTTCATATTGGAAAAGTCATGAGAAGAGCTGAGACGGAGGTTTAAAACACATTAAATTAAGGTATCCGTCTACGTTAAAAACGTCATTTTTTATCAAAAATCATAAATTTTTTTATTCCTCTATTATAAAATTTCAACTTTTAGGCTTCTAAATCTGTTTTTGTTTTGTCTCTACGGCATTTTAAAGAAAAGTTACAGTTATTTAAATATCAGTGACAGCTGTCAAAACAAAACGAATGTAGCGACTTCGGAACCGGAAGTTGTGAATTTTTTAGAAGCATTTTTTGGACAAAACTTTTTAAATTTTCATGAATATTAGCTTAAACATTTTTCTAGTATTTTTAATTATTAGCAACTTGGCAATTAGAAAGTTTTGAAGCAAGAAAGTGTGGGGAATTTTAAACATGTATTTTAATTTTTTAATAGTTAAAGTTGCTTTCATAAACTTCAAATGCGTTTTTCTCAGAACGGTATTTTTAGTAAAATGTTGAAACTTGAAATGTGATTTCTCAAAAAGTTCTTAAAATATTTTGTTGAAAATTATTATGAATGCTTTTTATAGTATTTACTAGTGAATGACCTAAAAGCTTTAAATTTGAATAAATTTTAATGATGTTACACTCATAGTTTGATATAAATGTAAGAAAAATTCGTTAAAAATTCAGTGTGTATAATTTTGAAGGACCAAAAGTTTTTACCAAATGTAAATTAAACAACGATTTTAGGTGATTCACTAGTCCAGTGTATAAGATATGTGTTGCATCAAAAAATATTGAAATAATTTAACTTATTAAAAAGTTAGACATTTTGAAAAAACCCTGATTTTTTTACTAAATTTTCTTTATTTATTTCTTTTTCTAAATCTCAATTCTTTGAGGTGTAAGAACTTTTGTTTATTTTTCGTTTAAAGTCATAAGTAATCATAATTAGTAAAAGTGTGATTGATTCAGTATTATGACAGTATTTTCCACTAGACTCATACTAAATTCTTCTCTTCATAATTTTATTTTGCTACCTATATATATGTAATATATCAAAATTTTTTAACTTTCATATTTCCTTAAAAATCTCCTCTCTCCCATTCTAATTCCTTTAAATCTATTTCCCAGTCTCTAAATAGTTTGATCAAAGGAGTGTTTCCCACTTAAAATTATTACCAAAGCTTTCTATAATAAAAATGTAAACTTTCTGTCTATTCAGCACGTTTCCCAGCTGTCGCTGGCAAATGACCCGCTTTTTTCCTGATTTTGCACTTAATTCGTTGTGTAAGTTTTTTTTCCGTGGTAAAATTCTTTCTGTCCTTCCACTTGGGTGAATCTCTGTTCAAGCAGAGGGATTTTTTGTGGCTTTTCCTTTGTCTGTTGTTAAGTAGAAAAGATGTCCATTGTAGCAGCTCTGGAATATCGATTAGACTTGTACCTTTCTCTTCAATGTTGACCCGACTACATTTTTATTACTGCTGTATTTTGAGATTTTTCCTTGTCAAGGAGTTTTATAATTAATGGTGTACATATATATCTATCCATATCTATATCTATGTCATATATATATTATATATACTCTAGGAATATTTAAAACACTTTTCCTTTAGTCTAGAGCATGAATAATAACACTCTGATTTATTTCTCAAAAATATTTGCAAAGAAGTATGAATATAATATTATTATAACTATATTAATCCCAAAATCTATTTTATTATAATTTCCTAGTAACTAAGTACTTTCGTTTAATTTTGAAACAAATAATGAATAGAAGAAAATCTTATACTGAACTTCAGTTTAACCCCTTAACGATCACATATTTTTAAAGAAAACGGTCATTAAAGTGCCTATTTTTTATCCCTGAAAAATATATAAAAATATGTATGAACAATATGTATATATATATATATATATATATGTATATATTCATTTTTAATTTTCCTTTGTTTTTAGCTTGAAACTTTAAAAAAAATTAAATTCCTGGGAAAAGCCAACATTTAGGATTATTATGACTTAATGCTGGTGTCCAGCAAGAAATGAAAATTTAAAAAATTATGTGTTTTAAACATTAAAACGTGGAGGTACGTGATTTACTGAAGCAGATAAAATTATAGCCCATATTCATCCAGGAAACAATGCAGATTCATCATCAATGCTTTCATATTCATTAACCGAACTTTTATAAAAATAAGTTATTTCAGAATCACTCTCAGATCCATTTATACTAAAATTAGAATCTAATTCACTTTCTGAATCTGACTCCATAATGAACACAATATTAAAAAATACATTTTTTCTTAATCACAAACCACGTATATTCACAAAGAGCCCAACTAAGTAACTTTGTTAATATTACAATTACATAACACAAATACATGTATTTCGTTAAGGCTGACATCGAGTTTAAAATAAACTACTGAAAATTACTTTAAAAATATCCTGGTACTGACATCTGGTGTGTAAAAGGAGAAATAAAATGTTTTCCGGGCAAAAGAAATGAATTAGTTTTAATCTTATTAGCTCATAACTACTGAACTCTCCAGCCCGGAAATATCACGGCAGAGAGAAATAGAAAGCGGATCCACACACACCCCGTCATTTTCACGGGAGTGAGAAGGAAGTGGTTAAGCAATAAATATTAATACCAATTGTGGACGTTACATATTCCTTCATAATGATATCTTTTGAATGGCCTTTAGATAATTCCAGTTGGAGCAGATTTATTTCTTCTTCATGACTTACTATGTTATAATAATGAATAAACCATCATTTACAAAACAGATCCAGTTTATTATGGGAAAGTTTGTTGCAGAGTTTACAAAGAAATTGAAACATTTTAAAACAAATTGTAATACAGAATATATATTTTTTAATACAGCTTTAAAGTATGAAGACGCAAAAGCATATAATAAGAAGAAATAGATGTAGAGTTAAAGTTTGGAGAAATTATTATATGAAATCTAAAAACGTTTGAAAGACAATTGAAAGTCATTAACATTCGTATCTGGCGTATCGAAGACTTCCTATTAGATCACGACCAATCTTCCTCATTCTACATCATATCCACCACAGCGCATGCGAAAACTGGCTCCATATTCAAAGTGAATGCATCCCAGACCATATCCTATGAATCATATTCCTACTCCATCTGTGTAAGAAGCATCTGAGACCACGATGACAGCAGCTGTGTGTTGATTGCCTGTTCCTTAGATGTTGGTGTTGACCCGAGCTATGCAACCGTAATCGGTGCCTAGTGATATCCCCGTCGTCGGCGATTCCGAAGCTTCCCTTCAAGACGTGGCTTCCATGACCTTCCTCGTGATTGTGACGCTCCCCGTGCATGTCTTCTATGTCGTAGGTTTGGGGATCATGATGAAAGAGCTATAGAAATGTTCACACATATCATTATAATGTAAAATGTGTTGCATACATATTATGTTTTTTTATGTTTTTTATGTTTTTTAGTAAAAATGTGGAAAATATGCGTCATTTCTCTCGACGTAAAAGTGTTCTACATTACATGTTTGTGTTAAATATTATATTTTTTATTGAGATGTACGACTTATAATGTGGTTTCTAAATTATATATCTACTTTCAACAGACATTATGTCTTATTTACTGATATCCATGGAACTGTGTGGACATTCTGACCGTCAAATAGATGTCGAGTGGAAGTTGATATTTAATTTGTATACATTACAAAAGAGTTTTACATTAATCACCTATATAATAATAGCCTAAGTTGTCTGTCCGTCTCTGCTAGAATTTATGAAGTGACATGAGTTACGGTTAGAGCAAATTCAAAGCGAGTAAAGTTTATCTTCTCTGAAACTATCGATCCGATTCTAAAATAAATTGGTGTGAATATGCTTCATATCACAGCAAAAATACTGTCGTCTTTAAGACACTCAAAATCCACGCCTACCCCCCTTTTCGAGCTTTTAATGCCATTATTTCGAGCCCTATTGTGTCCGGTTAATAACAGGCGATTCAATTTATCAATTTATCACATAATAAATAGGTAAACATAACATTTTTTAGTATTATAACGTCATTCCTTTAATCATCTCATTTAATTAATTTCTCCTTTTAATTTATGTAGATATTGTCTGCATTATTTTCATACGTTTCATCACTGAACTTAGATATGACGTAAATAATTTTCATTTATGTTTCGCTTAAATAATGGGTTAGGTACATATGTGATAATTTTACATTGAATCATCGATTATTTTTTGCTGCGATAATTCTGAGCCAAAAAACAAACCATTTTTTACCTGACTCATAGGGTACGTTACAACTCTGAAAACCGTCATATGACGGGCTATATGCTAGTTACAAATATTCGCCTGAGATAAGAAGTAGGAAAGTTAGAAGGATGAAATGATCCTGTAATTATTGACATAATTTCGATAAATTTTACAAAAATTACAATATAATGCAGCAGCTATTTATATTACGTTGTGGCAAACATATTTATAGGAATATATCTTTGAATTTCTTAAATTATTTTTGGAAAAATATATATTTTTAGCCAGTCTTCATTTATGGATATTCTGATAATTTATATTATTTATTTTTGTTGTTTACGTTATTTCTTTTTATTAAATGATAATAATATATTTCTAGAATTGAAAAGTGTATTCAATACTCATAACATAATTATAGAATTCTTCTGTATGTTTAGGAATACTGAAAAAATTTTTCTTTATTACACGATAAATATGTTTTACCTTACCTCACGATGCTCCTGAGCCAAAGCTATGGCCACTAAAAGGCAGATAAAAGGATAATCTAAAAAAAAAACCAATATAATAAAAATGAAGTAAAACTTAAATATATATCATTTTTCATTCATTATATATACTTTTTTCTTATATATTATTTTTAAATAATATTAATAATGCCGTATATTAAGATGGATTAATAAATATATCAGAATCGATCACATTATAAAGTATGTTTCCATTTAAGTTTCGTAATAAAATTTTTCTTTTGTTTTTGTAATGAATTCAAAAAGTAATTTGTTTTATTGAAGCATTTCAATTTAATTTGCTCTGTGATAAAAACTTTTTTCGTCAAATAAGAGATATTTACTGTTAAGGATAATGTATTGAGCAACCAAGAAGAGTTGGTATGTGAACTGTTGCTAAGGTTAAGAAAACTTATGGTCAGGATGTTTTTTAATCATAAAAATAATAAGAACGATTTTTCCGATTTATGAGTTGAGTAAAAATATTAATGAAGTAGTTTAGGCATGGAAAACAATTTAATACAGCAGTTGAGACATTCTACATAAGGAAATGAGATGTTATATGTATAATATTATCAATTCATTTTAGTCAGCATCAGTTGCATTTATAAAACACATTTTGTCTGATAATTACAAAACCGTTATGTTTATATACAAAACTCTAAGCCAATCTAGCAAATAAGAGAAAAAATATTAAAAGTCTAATACTTATGTAATGCTAACAACTCGGTATCTACCAGTGAAGTAGTGTAATAAAAGTTTAGAATATTTAAATTCCCAAAAGATTGATTTATTATCCGTTTGGACCAAGTCTTCTAGATGCGAATTTCTATATCAAACCGGTATGGAATACATATCATGCACGAAAAATCACAATACAATGCAACTATCTTAAAACTAATATTAAAGTTTAAATATAAATTAAAAAAATTTGGAATTATCCGTTGAGTTTAATAACTAAAGTAAAATTACACTTAAGGATTCGAAATTAATGATATACATGATTCTTACACTAATTACTGTACGTAAATATAATTTTGTTGAAAAGAGCCAATTGCCACAATTAATTTATAATAATTTTGAGTTTTTTAAAGCGTTTTATAACATTTCAGTCCGTGTTTAAGCATTTTATTCAGTTGACCTACGCATAGTTTGTTTTCTTACTCGTTGCCTGTCTAAAAGTGTAAGACTAATTAAGGGAAATGTCCATATGAAATATGAAGAAACATCTGTTGTTAGAGAAAAGTCTAAAGTAATAAAACTAACATATTACAAATGAAATAACATTTCGTTTCTTTTAAATATATAACATGTTCATTCATTATACATTTTTCTTTTATAATATTTTTGTGTAATATGAATAATATCGTATATTAAGATGAATTAATACATATATCGATCACATTATAAAATATGAATGTAACATTTTTTAATTAATTCAACAAAGCAGTAAGTAGATTTATTGAAGCTTTTAAATTTAATTTGCTCAGTGATAAAGGCTACTTTTTCATCAAATAAGAGATGTTTACTGTTAAGGATAATGCATTGAGCAACCAAGAAAATTAGGTATGTGAACTGTTGCTAACGTTGACAAAACTTTTGGACAGCATGTTGTTTAATCCTAAAAAAATAATAACGATATTCCAGATTCATGAGTTGAGTAAAGAGGATAATCAAGTATTTGAGACATAGAAAATAATACAATGCAATGGATGAAACATTTTACATAAGGAAATGCATAAGATGTTATGCGTATAATATTGTTAATTTAGTTTAGTTAGCATCAGTTAAAATTTAAAATACACATTATGTATGATACATATAAAACCGTTATGTTTAAGTAAAAAAAAATTAAGTCAAACTCGTAAATAATAAAAAAAAAATTTAAAATGAAATAATTATGTAATGCTAACAGCTCGGTATCTAACAGTGAAGTTATGTATTAAAAGTTTAGAGCATTTAAACTCACGGAAGATTGATTTATTACCAGTTTGTGCCAAGTCTTCTAGAATAGAATCTCTATTTCAAAAGGGTATGGAAAACATACCATGGTCGGAAGATCACAATGTAAGTGCAAATATTTTAAAACTAATATTGAAGCTTAAATAGAAATAAAAAATATTGGAATTATCAGTTGAGTTTAACATCTAAAGTAAAATTACACTAAAGGATTCGGAATTAATGATATACATGATTGTACAAGTACACGATTCTTACATTATTTACTGCACGTAAATATAATTTTGTTGAAAAGAACCAATTGCCCAATTAATTTCTAATAATTTTGCTTTTTTTAAAACGTTTTATAGCACTTCAGACCATGTTTACGCATTTTATTCAGTTGGCCTATGCAGAGTTTGTTTTCTTACTCGTTGCCTGTCTAAAAGTGTAAGACTAATTAAGGGGAATCTCAAAACCAAATATGTAGAAGCACCTGTGGTTAGAGAAATTCTAAAATAATTAAAATTAACATATTACAAATGAAGTAACATTTAGTTTCTTTTAATTATATATCATGTTCATCCATTATACATGCATTTTTATATAATATTTTTGTGTAATATAAATAATATCAAATATGAAGATGAATTAATGCATATATCAGAATCGATCACATTGTAAAATATGACTACATTTAAGAATGTAATAATTTTTTGTGTTGTTTTTTATAATTAATTTAACAAAGCAGTAAGTAGCTTTATTGAAGGCTTTAAATTTAATTTGTCCAGTGATAAACGCTACTTTTTTCTTTAATTATGAGATGTTTACTGTTCAGGATAATGCTTTGAGCAACCAAGAAAATTAGGTATGTGAACTGTATCTAACGTTGACAAAACGTATGGAAAGCATGTTGTTTAATCCTAAAAAATAATAACAATTTTCCAAATTCATGAATTGAGTGAAGAGGTTAATCCAGTAGTTTAGACATGAAAAACTGTGTAATGCAACTGACGAGATATTTTACATGAGGAAATGCATTAGACGTTATACGTATAATATTGGAATTATCAGCTTAGTTACTAAGATACACTAAAATATTCGAAATTAATAATACGCATTGTACAAGTCACGATTCTTACACTACTTACTATACAGAAAGGAGATATGTTGAAAAGAGCTAAATTGCATAATTTTTATAATATTTATGAGTTTTTTTTTAATATTTTATAACATTTTAGTCCGTGTTTTGATTCGATCTATGCATAATCAGTTGTCTTACTCGTTGCCTGTGTAAAAGCGGTAGCTTAATTAACGGGAATGACAATATGAAATATGTAGAAACATCTATAAAAAGGAAAACAATACAGAGTAACTGCTGAGACATTTGACGTAAGGACGAACGATGGCCGAATGGTTAGGGTGTTGGCCTTCGGAACCGGAGTTCGTGGGTTCTAATCCCACTGTGGCATGGACGTTCGTAGCCGTTTGGAATCGGCTTTAAGTAGTAGGTCCCGGTCTCATTAGCCCTTGTGTTGCAAAAAAGTAGACCGTAGCGCTCCAAACCATTTGACATAAGGAAATGCATGAAATGTTATGCGTATAATATTATAAATTTAGTTTAGTAAGCATCAGTTACATTTAAAATACAAGGTATGTCTAATAGATATATAACCGTTATGTTTAAATAAAAAACTTTAAATCAATCGGGCAAATAATACAAAACAATTTTCAAAACCTAAACATTATGTCATGCTAAGATCTCGATATCTAAAAGTGAAAGGGTGTAATAAAAGTTTAGAACATGAAAATTAGTTTTGATTTATTACCCGTTTGGACCCTGTCTTCTGGGTGAGAATTTCTATTACAAACTGGTATGGAAAAAATACCATGCACAGAAAATTAGACTACAAGTGAACTATCTCAAAACTAATATTAAAGCTTAAATATAAATTTAAAAATATTGGAGTTATCAGTTGAGTTTAACAACTATAGTAAAACTACACTAAATTATCCGAAATTAATGATATACATGATTGTACAAGCACACGATTCTCACACTATTTACTGTACGGAAGTATAATTTTGTTGAAAAGAGCCAATTTGAATAACTGTTTTATAGTATTTATGCTTGTTTTAAAGCGTTTTATAACGTTTCAGCCCGTGTTTATGCATTTTGTTGAGAAGATCTATGCAAGATTGTTTTCTTACTCGTTGTCTGTGTAAAAGTGTTCGACTAATTAACGGCAATGTCAATATGAAATATGAAGAAACATCTATGGTTAGAGAAAAGTCTATTTTCTAAGATTTAAAATCAGCTAAAGCCTCCATAACTTGTAGTGAAAATATAGAAAACAGATTTCTAGAACTATTTAATTTAAGGACTGAATAAAAAAATAAGATAAATCAATATGTAATAATTTTTAAAATTTACCAACCTTGGAAAACATTGTTCTAGGTAAGTTCCTCCACTGTTTAATTTATTGTATATTGATTTGCGACGTCGCTTTATATATACATGTTCCAAGCTAATTACTGGCTATATTAGACATTAACCTTTCTGGGTGAGTGATTTTGTTTCACCGTCTGTTATATGAGACAAAATATGCTACAGATGAAAACAACAAGGTGAAATATGGGGCATTCATCTCTATATTAAGTTCAAGATTACGTCTCGGTATTTATCCGATTATAAGAATTACTAAAAGAGAAAATAAAAGGAATGTGATTACACTATGTTGTCTTTAATGTTCAGAAAATCAAAAAGCTAAAATGCCTGAAGATATTTATGAAAAAAATATATCAGATATTGTTAAACATTTAAAGGTAACGGACAATAAATGAGATTTATAGAACGTGTTAGATGTTTCTTATAGAAGGAATAGATAAGGAAAGTGGGACCCCTAAGCATACATTCAATCACACACACAGAAATATATATATATATATATATATATATATATATATATATGTATATATATATATATATATATATATATATGTATGTATATATATATATATATATATGTATATATATATATATATATATGTATATATATATTATATATATATATATATATATATATGTATATATATATATATATATATATATATATATATATATATATATATATATATATATATATATATATATATATATATATATATGTATATATATGTATATATATGTATATATATATATATATGTATATATATATATATGTATATATATATATATATATATATATATATATATGTATATATATATATATATGTACACTATTTGTATGAAACTAAGCATTTGATTCCCCTGTTGGTTGTGTAGAGTTTTTTTGGCACAGAGTGAAAACAAGTAGTTGAGACAAACCAAGACAAACAAAGAACACAAGTTAAAACAGAAAGTTTGATTCCCCGGACCTAGACAAATTCACCAGATTTTAAGTTATTAATCCATCGAAATACAGAAGCTGTAAATCGTAATGAACTTAAAATTTATCTCCTAGTTGTAGAAATCGATACGCGTTTCAAACAGCCTCTGCCCATGGAGTACAAACAAAGTCAGATTTTCTGTCAACGAAGAGCGATCCTAGGCATTTGCGAGATAAGTATGTTAGGTCAGTATTACGTACCAATAGCTTATACCAGGCCTGTTGAGATAACACAAAGAACAAGACACCAGATACAAACGACCGAAGACTTACCCTTTTGCAGACTCTTTATTTGCAATTATATTTTTGATGAAGAACAATCTGGTGAAGCAAATAAAACAAATTAAGCATCAATGTGGAGTCTCCATACACTGATGAAATTATTGGAGCAACTCCCTGCCTCTGATAATGCTATTTGTTCAAATGAAAATGGTGGAGCAACGCCCGGCCTCTGATGAAGCCATCTGCTTGCTTCTTGGCCTGCGTTTTCTCTGAAGGGGGCTTCATATCTACCGAACTAAAACCAATGACTACTGTTGCCAGGTCCAAAGACGACTGACCCGCTTTAGCAAGTCCTCTTGTCCAATGCGACAGAAGGGGGGTCACAGACATCGCTTTCGCCCTTCGATCAGTCACCCTTGCTGGCGTTGTCCAGTAGTGTAACTCATTGTTAGTCAAATTGACTAAAACATCCAAAATACTCGCATGCAAGAAACAGATTTGAAAATCATTATGTAAGATTCACGTGAGACTGTTAAAAGATCATGAAGAGTGGTCATTTCTGGGGAACTTGGAAGTTATTGAGCTTTCTGAATTGAAATTCCGTTTGTAAAACAAATGGAACTGAAAACCTAATAAGTCCCTATTATGATAATTTTTAATGTATAGCATATATACAGATATAGTTCAGTGCCTCGAACGACGTAAAAATAATTTGGTAATTTAGTAAAAACGGAGCATAAACCAACGTCCGATTGTTTTAACTCCATTCCACCCCTTTAAATGTGAAATTTCGTGAAATCCTTTCTTAGAACTGTCAAACAAACGTGATAAAAACTTTTACACTGAGATTAGGTAATACCACGTTCTTAACCTTATAATAGCTTTAGTAGTATTGCGCT
>CM063500.1:62980874-62987585 GCA_032207245.1 Pardosa pseudoannulata | reverse complement strand
TTTATATTCATAATAAATAACCCGTTTCAGTATGGAGAACTCATATGTCTCAATAATTAAAGATTTATTGTAAAATCCATGTTCTCTGCACACCGTGCCTGAAAACCTACCGCACGTCACTGTATGTTATTAAGTGTATTTCTGAGGTAATATGTATCATGAGTGTAAAATGTCTCATGCTCTAGATTTTTTTCAACTTAAGACAGAGAATATAAAAATGCATAATTCTTTTCAAGTAACAAAACTTATACGTATTTAATAATATGTAGGTATCTCGATATCACGGGCATGAGTAAGAGTGCGTAAATCCTTATAGTAAAATAACCACTTCAAGCTCAGTTTTCTTCTTCAGTAATTAAAATTTCTTATTAAAGATTACATTTATTTCAAATTTGAACTAGATTTTAGATTATATTGCACTAACAATATAAGCCATTTCGGTACAACTTTGATATACCCCACAAATAATTACGCGCCAAATCTGGCACTCCCTACGGACATTTTAGGGTTGCTGTTTCTTATTTTGGTGTTGCCAATTTAGGTTTTTTCAACTTTTAGGTTTTTGCTGTTGCCAAATTTAGTATTTTCTTGTATTCTGTACCATTTTTTGAGTTCTTTTTAAAAAGTTTTGTGGCAACAATTTTTGGATTTCATATATGTTTTACCGCCATTTCATTTATTCGCCATTTCTTTGTGAAGTGATCAAGCAGATTTCTGACTCCCTGTATTTTGCTGCAAATCTCGTTGCATTTTTCAATTATATTTTTTTTCTATTAATTATTTTTATCTTTTAGCTTGATTGTTTCAATAAATTTATTGAAATTGCTGCTGGGGTAAATTGGGAGAAATCCAGAATTTATGTATAAATAATTCTTTTTATTAGATTGTCGACACGTATTTTCAATTGTATTTGTTAAAATATTTGTGTAAATTGCATATAATATGTTATTTAGTGTCATTTATTTGTATTTTTTATGTATTTATTGTATTTTTTGGGTATTCTTTTTTTTGTATTTAATGATTCCGTATTTTTTATGTATTAATTATTTGTATTTAGCGAGAATCCATCTTGGCGAGAAAAAAAGGCTCCAAAAACAGGTATTTTGCTTGGCGAGAAAAAAAAGTCGCCAAATTTCCGATTTGGGGGGTACATCAAAGTAGTACACACCAGATGAAAAAATTGGTTCTCATAAAAAAATAACACATTTATTTAAATTTACGTTTCATAAACAGTGACAGGTCGCCACTGATATATGCATAAACATATTACATGTCAAAAGAAAATAAGGACACAAGAGTAAGAGAAAACAAGCAATAATTCGTAAAAAAAGGAGTTTTAATGCCAAATAAAAATCTGCCAAATGTTAACGTGTCCAAATACATAAATTGCCAAACATTAATTCGCCAAAACAGATAATATAATATTAAGTTTTAAAACAGTCATTGAGAAACATAAAAAATCCACTGAAGTGATTAACAGATGTTTCAATCAGTTTATATTGTGAGTTTTATGTTGCGATGGAGCTGAGATTGTGTTCCAAACTTATTTCAAGTAATATGAAATGCGTAGTTCATCTTGAAAGTCTTTTAAAATTCTCCGGAATTCTTAGTAGCTTCATTAGAACACAGAAAAAAGGACAGTTTATTTAAAACGGACAGACAACGTCAGTCCGTTTTAATTCACTGTTTGTTTGTTTTTAACAAGCAAAATGTCAAGTTCGTTTCATGACGATCTTTTTATTTGGAGAAACATGAAGTTCGTTTCCTAACACTTTTTTATGAGAAACATCAGTTCGTTTCATATCACTGTTTTTATGAGAAATATCAGTTCGTTTCATATCACTGTTTTTATGAGAAACGTGAGTTCGTTTCATGTCACTGTTTTTAGAGAAACATCAGTTCGTTTTATGACACTGTTTTTATGAGAAACATCAGTTCGTTTCATGACACTGTTTTTATTAGGAGAAACATCAAGTTCCGTTTCATACCACTGTTTTTATGAGAAACATGAGTTCGTTTCAGGACACACTGTTTTTATTAGGAGAAACATGAAGTTCGTTTCCTAACACTTTTTTATGAGAAACATCAGGTCGTTTCGTGACACTTTTTATTAGGAGAAACATCAAGTTCGTTTCATGTTACTGTTTTTTATGAGAAACATCAGTTCGTTTCATATCACTGTTTTTATGAGAAATATCAGTTCGTTTCATATCACTGTTTTTATGAGAAACGTGAGTTCGTTTCATGTCACTGTTTTTCATGTGAAACTTGAGTTCGTTTCGTGTTGCTGTTTTTTAAGAGAAACATCAGTTCGTTTCATGTCGCTGTTTTTGAGACACATCAGTACATTTCATGACCTGTGTTTAAGAGGAGAAACATCAAGTTCGGTTCCTAACACTTTTTTATGAGAAACATCAGTTCGTTTCATAACACTGTTCCTTTTTATGAGAAACGCCAGTTCGCTTCTTGACACGGTTTTTATTAGGAGAAACAAAGTTCGTTTCAAAATTCATGTTTTTTATAAGAAACATCATTCGTTTCATGCCGCTGTTCTTTAAAGGAAGAAACGTCAATTCGTTTCGTGTCTCTGTGTTGTACAAGGAAAAACGTCAGTTTGTTTTACATTTTTTTTAATTAAACGTCAATTTTGTTAATACACCATCTTTTTAAAAGAAAATGTAAGTTCGCTCCATGCCTCTAATTTTCTTTTCTTAAAAAAAAACAATTTTTCTAGTTAGTAATGAATTTTACAAAGAAATGAGATTTTTTTGTCCCCCAATCACTTCATAAAGTTTGTAGTCATTACAAAGTCATCAAAACTTTGAACCGAGTTCGTAGTTTGAACCATTTTTTAGCATGTTTCTTTGAAACTTGAGCATCAGGGACAAAAGAACTTGAAGCAGCAGGTGCTATAGAACTTAAAGCAGCAGGTACATTTACTGCTTCGCTTTCAGTAACGGAATTTTCAGAATTATTATCCCAGCACCCATTTTCATATTTATTAAAAAAACTAAAGTCAGCCTCAAATGTAACATCATTTGCTGTAGCCAGAGTTAAATTCAGCTCTTCAGTAGATTCAACACGAACCGTTTCATTATAATCATAATTTTCTTCCGCTAATTCATTATACTTCATTGAAAAAAACTTCCGTCTGTAAATAAAATATGTAAAGGTTAACTTAAGGGAATAATTTAAATTATTAAATTACTTAGGACTGATTAGTTGACCAAAGCGTTTTATATGCTTGGGGTATGTATAGCGGTATCTTAATATTATTTAACTTGTATATCTAGTCATTAAAACTCTTTTTTAGTTTTGCAGTATTTATGTAATACAAAGAAGTCCGGCTTTCATTAACCCGGATCAATGAAGGTTGAAAAAAATGGTATTCATGTATTCATTCAAGTATTCTTGAATGCTAATTAGCTATTCTTTCAAAATATTCCTCATAATATGAAAAGAGCATTTAGATTTTATTACATTCAAAAATATCCCAAATTTGAGATTTAAAAAATTTATTATTTTAGAATATGAGCGTATCGTGCTCCCACACGATAGGTTTACGTTCGATTCCAGGGTAACGATTGGTTGTGTTTGTGTGTTCTCCCCTCACACGGAGCGATGTTGCCTTACCTATATGACGATCCCATAATAAAAAGGGCAACAAATAAGTGGATTGTATGGCAAAATGCTAATAAATTCAAGTGCCCTGCTTTTGTTAAAAAAATTATTACTGTTATTATACTAGCATATAGCCCGTCATATGAGGGGATCAGTAAAATTTTTAATTTTTCAGAATTATAAAGAACCCTATGAGGCAGGTAATAAAATGGTTTGATTTTGGCTGAGAATTATTTGGTACACGCTCAATAATTTGATTATCTTTACTGACCGCATGTTAGTTGCGAACTGTAATTTATCTTGTCATATTAGGGACTGCAGAGGTTTTAATATTGACAGTGATTATTTCGCGGTATATATGAAGGATGTTCAAAATTGAGAGAATCGATTGCAAACTGTGTGGTTATGTATAAAAAAACAAACACACAAACGAACAAACTTCTTAATTTTTAAAGATATATAAATTAAAAGCTAGATATTTATGAGTCCGTGAAATAGACTCCTAGACTTTTACGAAAAGAATTTGTTGTTAATACAGGCGATAAAATTTTCATTGCAACAAAAAAAATAATCTATGATCAAATTTAAAATTATCACCTATGTACCTATTCTATTATTTAATACAAATATAGAAGAAAATTATTGACGTCTTATCCAAGTTCAGTGATAAAACTCATGAAAATATTGCGGATGATATTTAAATACTTTAAAATAAGAAATGATTCAATGAGATGGTTAAAGGAATGACGTCATAATGCTATGAAAAAAAGGTTATTTTCATTTACTTATGTGATAAATTGAATCTCCTGCTCTTAACCGGGGAAAACGGGCTTGAAATAATGATATTAAACGCTCGAAAACGGGGGAAGATGTTGAATTCGAACGTTTTGAAGACGACAGTATTGTTTGCTGTGATATGAAGCCTATTTATACCAATTTATTTTAGATTCGGATCGATAATTTAGGAGAAGATAAACTTTACTCGCTTTGAATTTTGCTAACCCTAACTCATCAAGAAACCAATAGATGTCTATCCATTCCAGGTCACCGCTTCATAAAATTGCCGACAGACGGACAGATAACTTAGGCTATTATTATATAAGGGATGGTCTGAAATATGATAAGTTGGCCATCATTCGGCAATCCATCACCAACTAGCTGAAGCCAGCAAGGCTAATATTATTTGTTGAGATTAAGGGGCATAACTCTTTAAACATGTCAACACCAGTTTATTTTAAAATTTGATGAAATCAGATACTAGTATAACTTTAGTGACGCTATTAAAAGTTATACAAAATGACTGTTAAACATTAAGTTCATTTTGAAATTCCTCTTATCAAAGTATAAATATTAAATAATATTTTATAAAATTTATGGCAAGCACTTGATATATGTTAATGATATCATTTTGCGTAATATTTTTAACATGGTATTTATTTTTAAGTATTAATACATGTGAATGATGTAAGAACCAAAACAAAAATATCATAAAAAAACTTGTTTTAATAACCAATCTTTATATATTATTCGGATGATATAGTTCAGTATAAGTTAACACAATTTTAAGTTTTCAACGGTTTTGTGAACAATTTTATTTAACTTTAAACAGAAAATGGCGGTATGCTTAACATTTTATACTCTTTTAAACACAAACCCATTATTTAGTATTATAATCAGATAAATTGTCGTGTTAAATGCTATTTTAATGTTGCACTAAATGTTTTATTTTAATGTTTACACTGAAGAGCCAAAACATTATCACCACCCCTACATTTTGCAATGAACTAGCCTGGATGACGTGGAAGGCACGTGATCTGGTGGAAGTAGTATTTAACTGCTGCTGGAGAGTCTGAAGAATCATTCTTTCACCTACTTACGTGTGTCATGGGAAAGGCTGTGGATCTAAGCGATTTTGATAGAGGGCAGATGGTAATGGCTTGAAGGCTCGGGACAAGTATTTCCGAAACTGCAAGACTTGTGGGTTGTTCGCGATTTACAGTTGTTAGTACTTATGCAAAGTGGATAAATGACGGTGAAACCAGCAGTAGACGACATGGTGGATATCCACACGCTATCAAAGAAAAAGGTCGTTGGTGAAGCAAAATGAGAGCCAGAAGTAGCTCAGCTAACAATACAATAGAATACAATACAATACAATGCAGGGCCAAGTAGAATAGTCGCCTAACTCACAGGATCTCAATCCGATGGAACACATTTGGGATGTCATGGGATGGCAGCTAAGAGTTCAAAGACTACCAATTCGCAATATCTTGGATTTGTATAACCATTGTTTAAACATCTGGTACAATCTGTCTCCGGACCAAGGATTGGATACAATCTTGGATACAATCTACCAAGGACTTGTGGCATCCATGCCGAAGCGGGTTGAAGCTGTGTTGAGCGCCAAAGGTGGGCCAACTCATTATTGACAAGTGGTCATAATGTTTTGGCTCTTGAGTATATTTTTGAGCAACCGAAGATTTGCCACTCCACAGCAAAAGTCTCCCCAAATTAGCAAAAACTATACAGTACTCAAACCTTAACAAGATGATTATCGACAGATTCGTGTATGCAATCAATTCTCTACTAAAACTGCTAATTTAAACAAATTATATGCTCAAAATATTGGGATATATGCTTAAATTATAGAAGAACTAAAACATAGAATCAACGTAACATAAATACATATCAAAATATCAAACATTTTCTTGCTTACATTTTATTTTTAAAGTTCGAAAAATTCCGGGCCATTATGATAGATCACAGTGAAATCAATGAATAATACTTAATGGTTCTTTAGCAAAGTTTATAAAGCGAAACTGGTTAAAATAAATAATAAAACATTGTATGATTTTTGTACTAAAACATTGATATCATTACATAGCTAAGGCTAAATGTATATTAAAGATGATAGAAATAGCAGAAATAAGCTTTTGAAACAGTTCCGATTAATAAAAGGTTTTGACTATCACTTTTTAAACCACGCAGTTCAGCAGTCAGAAACGTATGAATTAAAACTTTTCAAGATGGCGCTGAGAAGCTATTAAAATTTGCATTGTTGTACTATTCTTTGCAAATTGTTGTGGGATA
>CM063500.1:62923374-62975874 GCA_032207245.1 Pardosa pseudoannulata | reverse complement strand
TGGCATTATATACTACAGTAGAACCAATAACACAAAGAGACAGCAAAATATGGGCCTATTCTGATGATTATACGAAGAAAAACAAACAGTGAAAAATATTTTGAAGAACTGGGATTCAGAGCAAGTAATATTTGATTACAAATTAATGCGAGTATAAGTAGAAATACCTGATAATATCAAGTAATGAACTGAAGATAAAATCAAGAAACATCGACGTACTCTGAAGAAATTTGGAAGGGGTTTCATATTTTTAATATCTGGGAACTATTATAAGCACCGTCAGTTATATCAAATGCGAAATATGCGAAAGCGTTCAAGCCAGGACAATTTATGCAAATATGATGTTGTTTAATATTAGATTAATAACGTGTAAGACTAACCCCTTCCCTGTTTTGCCCGTAAGCCATACGGGCACAGCTTTCGGGCCTTTACTGATTTGCCCTTACGGCGTACGGGCAATCTGATTTCTATTTGGCTTGCACAGTGTCGGCCGTATTTTTTTTTCAATTTTAGTAACAAATTATTCGTAAGATGTCGAGTAAATGATAGTTTGCAGTTTATTGTATTTTCTACTCTGATTGGATCAAAAGCGCAGGTGTTTTCGCATGTTTTGTATTAGAAGACAAATTGTTATCTTTCAGTGTATAGCTTTCTGGTTATATTTTACTAACTGCCTGATAATTTTATTAATGTAAGAGTTGAATAACATACTTTTACTTTTAAATAATGGGTAATTCAGAGAGTATGGAGCTAATTTCTTGCGATTCGAACTGGGATTCGAAATCAGAAACTGAATTATCTGTAAATGATAGTAGCGTAAGTTTACTAGATGGCCTAGATAGTAGTGACTGATAGTAGTACAGATGGTATCAGTGAAGCAAGACAATTTTTTAAATTGTGATAATCCTTCGGATCCGCCTCCTAGATTTGCTTTCACTGGAATTCCAAAAATTAATTTGGATATCGATGAGATTAAAGGTAAACTTCAGTTCTATGATACTTTCATAGAAAGAAAAAAAGTTGTAATAAATGCTTAAAAATATTAGAAATGTTAATTTTAATAACATATTTACTTAATATTGTAAAATGAACCAAAAAATTGCAATAAAAAATATGACATTTTTTGACCGAATTCTGTAAAAAAATGAAACTGTCAAAGGGTTAAGCTGCTAACTTACAAACTTTAATTAGACATTCTATCACATATATAGGACATAAATGGACATATATGGACATATCTAGCACATATATGAACAATAAATAATGACTCCAAATACCATAGGGCTCTTGAAGGTAAAATAGGTTGATTGGTTGGTTGGAGTTTTACGGTGCAAGGTCCTATTTAGGACATAAATGCCAAGCACAAGGTGTTTTTTCAGAAATACAACAAAACATAACTGATAAAAGTGCCCCAATCCAAAAACAGAACAAGCTAAAACCAGCAAAGGTAAAACCGTACCAATTTAAAAAATTTATAGAAATGTCTGCTGTATATATACACATTATAACAATAGTACACATTATAGGTACGTAATAGGTAAAATGATGAAACATTAGAAGGTAAAAGCTAAAAGCACAATAAATTTTAATTAAAAGATGTAAAAAGTACTAAAACAATTCATAAAAAATAAGTTAAATTCACCAAAATAAGCTGTAAAACGGAGAAGAGCAAAAAAAAAAAAAAACAGGGATGCGGGGGTTCATCCAGTAAATCCGTTAAGTTAGGATCTCGTATACCAAATAATAAGGCATAGTCAAGCTGTAAGTGGCTACAAGAGGTAAGTATATGTAAAATAGATAGAACTGACTGATAAAAAGAATACCGGGGCTTGGATTCATTTAAAAGATAGTACTAACAAGAATGAGAATGCCAAGAAAATTTATATTAGTGATGATGAATATGCTAAATTTTAATGATAAGGTAAAAATTCATGGAAAAATGAACAATAGTTTTGTATTTAATAAAAGAATAAGACAGAGTAATGAAATGCAATCATATTGTTATCTATATGGCTTTATATACTACAGTAGAACCAATAACACAAAGAGACAGCAAAATATGAGCCTATCCTGATGATCATACGAAGAAAAAACAAACCATGAAAAAAACAATCTGAAGAACTGGAATTCAGAGGAAGTAATATTTGATTACAAGTTAATGCGAGTATAAGTAGAAATACCTGATAAAATCAAGAAATATCGATGTACTTTGAAGAAATTTGGAAGGGGTTTCATATTTTTAATATCTGGGAACTGTTCTAAGCACTGTCAGTAGCATCAAAGGCGAAATATGCGAAAGCGTTCAAGCCAGGCTGTTTATGCAAATATGATCTAGTTTAATGACAGATTAATATCGTGTAAGACTAAGTAGCTAATTTACAAACTTTAATTAGACATTCTAGCACATATATAGGACATATATACCACATATATGGACAATAAATAATTACTCCAAATACCAAAGGGCTTTTGAAAGATAAATAGATAGGAACATATGCAGACCATGATTAGAAAATAACATATGAATCTGAAGAATAGAGAAATTTAGATCCTAATCAAAAATAAAGACACAGGAAAATAGATAAAGGCACAAAGAATCCGATGGCTTGGACACGTTAAAAGAAATCTGAAGACTATAATTAAAAAATTAACAAAAGGTAAACATTCTAACAACAGAAGAGAAAGACCGAAAGATAAATGGACTGAAAGAGTTAGACTTTAAAGAATTGATAATTCAGTGGAGGAAGCAGGAGGCTGTTATGGCAGAGAAGCTCAGGCTTGTAAAAGGCTGTAATGCCAGATAAGAATGGATAACTGTCAATTAAAATTACATAATTAAAATCGGTTAAGATCATTTCACATCTGAAAACACGTTTAGTTTTATTGCATAAACGTGAGTCTTCAAATTAAAATTATGGTGTAATTCCTGATATAAGATCACTAAAATAAAGAAATGTTTTATTAAATTATAAATGTTTAAAAAAGAAGGATCGTTTTATTGATTTGCCCAACGGAGAATCAATAATTTTATATCATGTAGTATACTTCTAGCTTCTATTTCTGTTACAGAACTTGTTTTGAGGTTAATATCTGTCAGCGATTGTGCCCGCCAAGCCAATTTTTTCAAGCCTTCTGAAGTTAGACCACAACCTATAAGATTTATGCCTTTCAGTTTGGAAAGCACTTCTTTGTCTACTAAAATATTATCAAGAACATCATCAGTCAGTGTACTCGAATTATTGATTTCTAAATGTTCCAAAGCTGACGCATTGCTAAGCACGGTATAGATGGTCGAAACTTCGCATGGTCCTACATGCAGTTTTGCGAGTCCAAGCGTAACCAGCTTTCGGAAAGCGTATTGAGGAAGATCTGAGCCGTTGTCAGCCGAAAAATATTCTACCTTTAAAACTTCAAGATTAGGACAATACTTACCAATTGATGTAAAGTCGACTGTTGTAAAGTAACCAAGAGTGAGAGATTTTAGATTAGTTCCGAAATGAGATATCCGTAGAAGTGGTTGAACTCCAAGATGATAGTCATTAAAATTCAACTTTGGTTTATGTAAAATTAAAACATCGATATGATGAAAGTTCATTAAAGCATGAATGGCACTGAAATCCTCTGGCAAGAGTTCGACAGATCGAAGATTAGGACAGACAGAAGATGCAATGAAAACGTCCTTCTGACTCGCTCGTGTAGCAAAACAACTAAATTCACTTCCTAGAACAGTTTTCTGTAGTTTATATTTCTGCAATTTATTTTCCTCATAGAGGTATCCCAAGGGTTGTGCTACATCGTAATCAATTTCAATAAGTTCACGGCAGTATTGTATTATATCTGCGACTTTCCGACTCACATTAATATTTATCTGCAACTTGAAAACTTTTAGAATCCTTAATGAATTATTGTAAGACGGGAATCTCCGAAGTTCAGAAGGGGGTCTCAAGTTGTCTCTATAAACGTAGTTCAAAGTCAAATCTTTCAAGCTTTGGGAGTAAAAAACGTCGCCGAGTTCAAACCCTATACATGTCTCCACCGACGTCAGCGATTTTGACATCTGTATCAGATTTCCAAGATTTGATAGTGTCTGGGAACCATCCAAACCCACATTCTTTATTTCAATTGTCTTTAATATTTTAGCTGATGACTGGAGGTCATGAAAAATACTCTCTGCCTCACTGGTCTCTAGTTCTACGTTACACAGTTTGAAGACTTGAACTCTACCGCTGGCAAGTAATAAATGTAAATAGGAGCTTTTTAATCGTCGTCTATTATTCCGGCAGATATGTTCTATTAAATCGTTAACGATGCTTGGAGGATAATTAAGGAATGGGTTAGGTGATATGTCAGTTTTCCAATAGTTTGTCACTATCATATTGCTTACTTTAGATAAGCACGTTTGATATAGCGAAACTCCTACCATCTTGGTTTGGACAGGTCACCTGCAAGAAATGTCTTTATTAATATAAGCATACTAGAAATAATTCATTTAAGACAATAGAATTTTTTGTCTGTATTCATTAGGTATGCAACGGATGTCAATTTGACTTAATAACGGATATCTGGCCAGAGTTTCAGCCAAATATCCGACCGTATGTCAGTATATTTTGCACTTTAAATTTATTTTAAATCAGCTTTATGCACTTTTATTTTTGCAAGCAAATTGCAATATTTTTCTCACTTTTTATATTTTTTTTATTAATCAACTATTTGTACTACAATTTATTTTAAATTTTTTCTTTAAGTTTCAGTACTCAAAATCTCAATCCAACATTATTTAATTAGAAAAATAATCTGAATAAAAGCATTTTAATAGCCCTTCCTCTTTCTTTTTTCATGGTTCTTACGTTTGTGTATGAAAAATTTCAAGAACATATTCCCATTTTTTTGTTTATAGCAAATTGTGTCTTTCTTCTACCCTCCAGTAAAGTAAGCCTTTTGTGTTCTCAGATGCAAAAACATAATTTTACAGTTCAAACTGAAAAACAAAATGATTTATGATGTTTTTGTAATGAAATGTATAAATAAACCTAATTTTTTCCACAAAACTTTTTTTTTTACCTAATGTTCCAAAAAAATTATACACAATGTTTCATATAGCATTTTAATATTTTGAATTTTTTTGATTAAATTTATATAATTTCCAGGTGTATAATTTTTGGCTGGATACACTGCCGGATAATTGTAATATCTGACTGCTGCCAATTATCCGGTATAGTGGCCGGGTATACAAGAGGCAATATGTTGGCCGGATAATCGTTGTATCCCTAGTATTCATTATGAAGTTTGAAAGGAGAAAATCCTTTTACGAGCAATTCATTCGCGAGAATAAGTACACGGAAAATTTTCGAGTAATATTTATAAAAATACACCATGCAAAATATAAATAAAGGTATTAACACATTGTGTGTTGGTACATTTCGCAGCCGAATTGTACCGAGAGCGGGCGCTTTGCGAGGAAATGTATTCTGTTAAATCTCAATAGATCGAAAATTATTTAATTTTTTTAACCAACTCTTCCTATTATATATTGAAATATGTAAACAAATAGAGAAATAAGCAAATATATATAAATACAAATATATAAATACAAATATATATATATATATATATATATATATATGAATATGCCTATAATATCATTTCCGCAAGGATAAATAAAAAATTAATTTTAAATCTAAATTGATTTTTTTTTAAATCAAACCTTCTCGTTCTGTGGTTCCGCATCGACTGATGTAAAATCTAGTTTTTATTTGTCTAAACTTTTTCAGAATCTATGTAGTAGACAAAAACGTTTGGCCTTGTTTTCCAGTATATACCGTTATTTTTGTACCTACAAACAAACCATGTTGTCACACTATCCGTACTAGTACGTGATGTACGTGACCCGCGCTCAAGTAACAATCGTCAGAAAACGTGCTAATACGTGTCCCGCATACAATGTGTTAAGACAATAGAATTTTTTGGTTGCATTCATTAGGGATGCAACGGATGCCAATTTTACCGGATAAAAGTTTCAGTACTCAATATCTCAGAATTTACGAAAAATCTAATGTAACAGTTTTTTAATAGTCCTTTCATTTTTATTTTGTATATGAAAAAATTCAAGAACATTATTACTTTTTTTAGTAAATTGTCTTTTATCTATTTGATAAAAACCTTTATGACTGTGTAAAAATATTTCTACAGTAAGAGATATGATATTAAAAGGCCGGACTTTAAACAATGAATCATAAGTCTAAAAAATAAAAACATTTATTTTTGGTATTTTAATGTTTTTATTTATTTTAAAAAATCTATATATCGAGTAAAATATACAGAAATTGCTCGCGATCTTAGTTTGTCTTTACCTTCACATTGCGTAAAATTTCGTTTTTGTAAAAACACATTTCAATGATTGTAAATCCTTTAGTTTTAATAATGATTTTCTAATCTGTTGATAATTCATTTAAGGTAATTTTTCTTATAGAGTTTGTAAGACTACAATTCATTTATACATGCACACTAATTTTAAAAACTGGCATATAGCTCTTATATTATGAGTAAAATCTTTAATTTTCCAGAATTGTAAATATATAAGGCGATAAAATAATGGTTTGCTTTTGGCTGATAATTACTGGTACATTCAAAATTTCGTTTTTAAACAAAATATTCCGATTTGTGACATCAGTTTAGTAATAATTGATTTTCTATCTGAATTTTTAGTTAATTTTTTTTTTATATAAAGGATGTAAAGGAATAAATATCATTCACTACATAATAGATAAAATTTTTAATACTGATAAAAGTTTTCATTCAAAAAAAATTAATTGATGATTTATTTAAAATTTCACATATGTACCTAATTATTATTTAAGGCAAATATAAAAGAAATTATTTACTTCTAATTCTGGTAAAACGTTCATATAACGATATTTTCTTTTCATAAGAAAAATATTCCGATTAAAGGAATGAATTTAGTAACATAATTGAAAGTACTTTTAATTAATTTTTATTTTAATTGTTTTTTTTTGCTCACAGAAAATAGTAAAGGATTAAAGGAATGAATGTGGATTCGATTGCTACCTAACTATCAAGATAAAATGCTTCTATCATTTAATACCGGTGATAAAGTTTCATGATAACTTAACAAAAATAAAATTTAATTTAAAATTAATGTCGATATTTCCTCATATTTAAGAATTAAATTATTTACTTAATAATTAATGTTCAGATGGTAAATTAATGCGTTTTCTCAATCATTATTAACGAAACTTTAAAAAAAAAAAAAATGAAGGTTAAAGGAATGAGTTCAGTTGATCATAATGCTAAAATAAATTGTACTTTAATTATTAGTGTGATAAAATATTTAAACTGAGAAATAATGTTTTATGACCAGAAAACAGTGCAAAATGATTAAATAAAAAGATCATTTTTAAAAGCCGAAAATTAATGCATATAAATAGCTATCATTACAGAAAATATATAGATGCTTCTATATTTTTAAAGCCAAATAAAATATGACAATGATAAAATTAATGTCTATAAGAATTTTTATTTTTAGTTTTTAAATGGAGTTCAAGTAATAAATGTTTATAGAGGTTGTAAATTAATGTTCTTTCAATCAATGAAAAATATTAAAAAAAAAAAAAATTAAGAGAAAATTTTTTTTCTTGTAATATTGTTTATTTAATATAGTTTGTGATTTTAATGTAATACAAAGATAATTTTTAAACGTTAATGTTTTAGATTCGTAAAATAACCCATTATTCAGAAAAAAATTATTGCATATAAAGTCATCAAATAAACTACTAGAAATATATATTATGTATTTATATTTTAAAGCCAAATAATAAATTATAGCATCAATGATTAGAAATACTACTAAGAAATATTATTTTTAGATTTTTAAGCAGACTTCAAGTATGAATGTTTTATGAGCAGGAGCAGTTTTTTGACGGAAATAAAGTAGCTATACAATGCAAGCAATGAAAAATATAATAGCGCAATTAATGCCAAAAAATGGGGAAATTAAGAGTTAAGTTATATTTTTATTCTTGTAAGTATTGTTTATTTATATATTGTTTGTGAATATTTAATGTAATCAAGGGAAGTTAATTTTAAAACGTTAAAAATTATTTTTTTAGATTCGTAAAATAATTCCCGATTATTAGAAACAAAATTATTGCATATAAAGTCATCAAATAAACTACTAGAAATATATATTATGTATTTCTATTTTTAAAGCCAAATAACTCAATGATTAGTCGGGCATTGAATGATTAGAAAGGTGAGGTACTACTGAAAAACCGGGTGCTCTTTCCTATTTTTGGAGATTTTTAAATGGAGACTTGCATGAAGTAAGCGAAAGGTTGTTTTATGAGCAGGAGCAGTTTTTTGACGGAAATAAAGTAGCTATACAATGCAAGCAATGAAAAATATAATAGCGCAATTAATGCCAAAAAATGGGGAAATTAAGAGTTAAGTTATATTTTTATTCTTGTAAGTATTGTTTATTTATATATTGTTTGTGAATATTTAATGTAATCAAGGGAAGTTAATTTTAAAACGTTAAAAATTATTTTTTTAGATTCGTAAAATAATTCCTGATTTCTAGAAACAAAACAATTAAAAATTTCATTTTTTATGATATAAAACCAATAATGAATATAATAAACTATTGCACAGATATAGCTTAAATTTTCAAAGAACATTGCAAGGTTAGTAGTTTTTCAACTCCTCTTCTTATTAGCCCACTCTCCTGTTTCTAATCATGGATCTTGTTGGTGCTTCAACCACATTTGGCGAAATTGGCGTGCTTGCAGCGTGGCGTTTGAAATCTGGCGAGGGGATCGTAACTCAACAAATTGATACATAAACAAAAACAACATTTTGAGGAAAAATTTTACAAAAATTGAATATTTAAAATCTAATTGTTCTCGCTCTTCAGAAGTTTCTTTTTCTCGTTTAGCTCTATACTGTTCACGACGTTTTTGAAGTCGAGCAGCCTTTTGAGTTTCTGTTTAACCATTTTAAATTTGAATGGTATATTTTTATATAAATTTTTCTTTATTTTCTAAGTAAATAGAGCGATCTTAATAGAACTCGTTAGATACTTGGTAAATTCTTTTTCCAATTTTTAAGTAAATCGACCGATCTTTGCAGAACACGTTAGATACTTATTTTTTATTTCAATTTTTCAAGTAAATCGACCGATCTTTGCAGAACACGTATTTTGAGTGGAGGTTGAAGAGGAGTTGTAAAATTGAAAATTTTTTTTCAAATCTCTTATTACACTTAAAGATTCAATTGCAATTTATAGTATTGAACATTTCTTTTCACCATGAGAGACCCTCTCCCCTTGACCCCTGTGAATGTTGTTACAATTAACATATTAAAGTTCATTTTTAGTTTCATAATATTTTGTATTATATCAATAAGCAATATAAACTGAAACACATTAGCTATAGAAAATAGTTCTGAATCAAGCCCCCCGGTCATAAAAATAAAACACCAAACCTTCCGATTCAAGCGAAAAAGTAAAGAAAGTAGTAAAAGTATAGAAAAAAATGAAATATTACTTAAAAATAAAAATAAAATACATACCTTTTCCCCATTATAAGATTATAATTTTAATTTCGAAATGAATTCATTACTCAATAGATAAAATAAACTCGGATAAATAGTTAAGTATATTAAATACAAGTGCTTTTTGCAATTTTAAATTTTATTTAAGGTTTATAGTATTTAAATTTTACTAACCAAGAGGGCAGATCTCCCCTTGAACCCCCTCCCCCGGAAATATAGGTACAATTAATATACAGTTATCGTTTTAGACTTCAATGTCTCAGACCGAAATTGAGATTTATGAAACATGAGAAAGTACTTTTAAGATTTTAAATATACACTTAACTAACCAGAAACCTATTACAAAGTAAAAATATATATAATTATATATATATATATACTTCATAATCATCAAAATAAAAAAAATATGACAATGAAAATGGTACCTTAAACCAACAAGAAACAATTTCCTAACAGAAATGAGAAATAGAATAAAAATTTTTGACCAAAAATCATGATTAAATATAACGAATTAACATGAATACATTTAAATTTCAAACTTCTAAATAATTCGATGTCATACAAAAGAAAGTTTGATTATTGTAGAAAACCAATTCAAATTGGGTCATAGTTACAATGTATTTCTAAAGTACATAAATGATTAAGGAAAAAATTGATTAAATTAAGGATAAAAATATATATAACTATTTTAAATTTAAAATAAAATTAAATTCCAGCGACTGTCATACAAACGATATCAAATGGTATGCAAATGGTAATTTTTGTTCAATCGCATTGAACTTCAGTACAACCACATATAAACTGTAAATTTTACAGTCAGACTAAAATTTTGTATAGTTGAAAATAGTAAAGTCAGGGGAATAATAAAAACAAGCAGACACTTAAGTAGATACGGCTTAAAAATAATAAAGTAGATAATAGGCGGTGTTCCGAATAATTTGATACTTATGTTTAATCCCTTCAGTTAAATTCAACCAAACTAGAAAGAGATTTAGATATATACTAAAAGCTTTACACATAAATTTCGAATAATTGAATTTCTGTAAAAAGTCAGATAGAAATTATAATATGCAAAGTATTCTAAAAAGTTTCTCGTGTATAGATCCCTTGAAATACAACGAGTGTAAACTTAAGACTATGTTAAAAGCCATTTATAAAATTTTAATCACACTTTTAATAAAAAATTCGATTTTTGAAATACTTACTTACAATGTATTGTTTTAATATAAAATGCAAAGTATTTCTTGAATTCAGAGTGAGAGAACTGACTTAAATTGAGCTTTGACTAAAAATACATTTATAAGATCCACACAGGATGTTACCTAAATTCGGGAAGGCTAGGCTATCCGAGTAAATTACCTTCGCAGAATTGAAGTGATCTGAAAAGAAGTGCGGTAACTTCCTTTGACTGACTCCGCTATTGCCAAGATAAATAACTTAAATCTGTGCTGTACTCGATATTTTCAACTACTAATAAATATTAAATGTATAAATATTCGTATAAAAGATTCAGTATTAAAACCTAAAATTAGATTTTTAAAAATATTTAGAAAAACATTTATTTTCAATATTTATTAAAAGTACGTTTCGGCACATAAACGGTTTCTTACTACCTAAAGAAGTCTTACGTGCTAAGGGCTGTGTGATGAGGCGATTTAGATCAGTAATAGAATTGATTCATGAATACAAGAAGTAAAATGCTCGGGATCTAAATCTGACCTCATCACATCTTTTGTAAAGGAAAGAGGACAATAAAAAGTATTTCAAAGGTTTTTCGTCTTGTGCGGGATTCTCGGACGGGGTTCTGATCCCAGTCCCAGATTAGAATCATGTCTCCGTACATGATACTAAATAAGAATGTACCTTTGTGGAGTTATTTATGAGTCCCTATTTGGCAGTGCCCAATTTGAAGGGATAAGGTTTTTCCACGTTGGTGGTTTCAAGGCGGGGTTAAAGAGACCAGTTAGATTTTTGCAACTATCCCGATTGGACGAAAAGAAGGAAGAGGGGACAAAGATGAAATTAATATAAAATAAGAAAAGTCTAGAAAGAAAGGGGGTGTTCGAGAGTGGAGTCGAATTAAGGTGAGGAGAGAGGTCAGAAGTCAGAATTGTGACAGTGAGAATTCGGGAGTCCAAGGAGAATAGCCTTGAGTACGACAGAGACTCCAGAAACGTTTGGAACATCTAGCGACTACCAGCAGTGTTCCTGTATCAAATATTACCGCCGCATCTCAAATACTCAGAAGGAAGCCCCTGACCAGACCGACGGGAGAATGAAATTTCCTACCACACATACCCAATCCTGATTAGTTCTCAACCAGCAGTGTTCCCGGCACACCATATTAATCCACTAAGGTACCCCTTTTTACATATATTTGAAATTGAGATTAGGTCATCTCTCTTGTCAGTCAGGCCTAAATTCGTGTGGCACCTAATTTGAAAGTGTTGATAAAGTAAATTTTGTGAAGATAGAATCAGATTGTGTGTATATAGATGTATATATGTCCTTATAATAAATTTACTTTTTTATTTTAAGCTGATTTCAGTTACTTTTAATTTAGGTTTTAGTTTATTGTCATATTTTAAGTCTGTAGTCTCTCAGAACCTGTGGTCGAATTTAGTACTTAAATATTTTACACAACGCAACCAAAATAATACTTAGTCTTTGTGACTAACCAAAATAAATACCACTATACATTTGACCATATGTTAATACCTAAAAATAAACGAGAGCTACACGACAGGCTGGTCTCACCAAAGCCGTTTAACGGCTAACCGCGATTAATCTTTGTTTAAATGGAAAACTGCATCCCACCATTTTTTTTTTCGAAACCTCAGAATATTGTAAATATATCTTCAGTCAATAAATCATGTAAACTATTGTAATTATTTTTTATTTTCTTTTAATAATGGAGGTCAACCCCTGAAAACTGTATTATAATTCCTTTCTAAATCATAGAATAATATGAGAAGTCTTATGTATAAAAGTTATAAAGTTTGATGCGTGCAAACAAGTTGGAGCCATGAGTTAATCACGGTTAACGCAATCGCGCAGAGCGTAATAATGATATCAGAAATCGCCAGATGTGTGAATTTGGTACCAAACATTTCCATCTCTTACATCATTGTGACGTAGAAGTCACTAGTGACATATGTCGACCGTAATGTGGTAGCAGTCATAATCTGACTTTGGGACTTACAAAAGTCTTTTAACCTCTAACCATGATTAATCTTTGTTTAAACGGAGAATTGCTTCCTGCCATTGGCTGGCGCCATGGGTTGATCGCGGTTAGCCATTAAACGACTTTGGTGAGACCGGCCTTTTGCTAAATGAATTATGTTTATCAATAATTTACTAACTCTTTAATACAAATCCCTTATTTTACAGAAAATATTGATTTTTCCGTTTTGTGATTAAAATATTCTTTGGCATATTTGGTATATTGTGTACCTCAGCAGATCTAACTGTATTTTACAAGCTTGTGGTGGGTGTTAACTTTTAACTGCCCGTTCACCACTCTCCTCAACCCTGGAAGTTCGGATATGGCATCAAGGAAACATGACGAGTAGTACAGGCCAGAGGAAGGCAATGGGAGACACGCCGTAGAAGGAAGTTACAGAATTACCGATAAGCGAGGGGTCAAGCGGTAAATCGATTACATCGCAGACCACGATGGATTCAGAGCTTAGATCAAGACCAACGAGCCAGGAGCAGCCAACCAAAACACAGCTGCATAATTCATATCAGATGCCCATGCGTGGTGGCGTAACGTTTGGATATGGTCTCAGATATGATGGCTATGGTCGTAGATATGCTAGAATCTGATTTTAATATTGTTTGTTGTCATTTAATAGTCTATCCCAAACTTTCTTCTGCCTTTCTGTCTGTAGAATTTTATTTTTCTCCTTCTAAATCTACCTTTCTCTTTTTCTCAGCATTTTTTGTACAGTAGAATCTCGATTATCCGAGCTAATTGGGACCGCTAGTACCTCAGATATCGGAAATCTCGGTTAATAGAAACCTTGTATAAAAACCTTCCCTGCCTTTCTTCTTCCGAATGACAAGGAGCATTGTCTATCAGCAAAACTGCTTTAGATGGGAGATTTAGCTATGCTAAATGTTTCTTTACATGCGGCACAAAGTCATCATAGAACCAATTTTCAAAAATTTTGGAATCCATCAGCAGACCTCTGATTTGTGTATTTCACAGGCAAGGAATTCCCATTAATATTTAAAATGTCGTCGGCTTCTTTGATTTACAGATGAAAGCAGGGACAATTTATCAGTTCCACTTACCTTTGAGCAAACTAGAAGGGACACTATGCTCTTCTTGTAACCCGGGGTACTGGCTTCTTTAGATGCCAAAGTTTTCGAACATCATTCTGTAAAAGAGGCCAGTTTCATCGGGTGTGTTAGTGTCCAATACATATTGCACCTGGTATTCAACAGGATCACATAACCACTGTTAACAAAGCTATCATGGATGTTGTCTTCTCAAGGTGTAATATTTCTTGGAAGTTGAGTACTTTTGTGGGGAAGAAGTGCATGTAACGTGGACAGCAAACTAAATTGTGTATAATTTTTTCCAAGCTCATTTTGGAAAGGAGAAAATAAAATTAGTTTTCGTTATTGACTGGGTTAACAGAAACCTCGGTTAATCGAGGTTCTACTGTAACTCAATACACTTTTTTTTATTTCGAAACTTCAGAATATTGTGAACATACCTTATTTCAATAAGTCATTTAAACTATTGTAATTATTTTTTATCTTCTTTTAATAATAAAAATCACCCTTTAACAGCAGTACTATAATTTGTTATAAATAATTATAAAATAACATAAGAGATATCTTATTTATAAAATTTGTAAAGTTTGATGAGTGCAAACAAATAGGCAGTATTTAGCCAATGCCTTCTGATTCTGACCATCTATTCATGCATCTATAGGAATCCAAACCTTACCATAGTGTTAAAAGCCTCCGCCCTACCCACTCGGCCAGTTAGTATTAGCAACATGTAACAGTTAAGAATTACAATTGCTATTGTTAAGGGGCAACCAATTATAAGAAAAGGAAGACTAAATTTCTGACATCACAAAAGTATATTTTTATTCATTTACTTGTTGTATGTTTCCTACAAACTAGAAAAAACCAATCATGTACCGGGTAGCCATAATTAAACTGACAGTGCTCACAGTGTTCTGTAGCGCGATCTATTTGCAAGAATGACGCCACATTTTGTAGGAGGATAAAACAAGACGGGAGACAAAATATTCCGCGAAAAAACAAATTAGTTCTAAAAGTCACCGCTAGGGGAATATTTGACGCTGTGTTATAGAAAATAAAGTGTTAACAAATGCACATTTTCTGATTTAGTTCAAGTGCAATATGGCAACACTTTTAAAAAAGCGTAAAATCTACATAGACACCGATAAACCTCGTGATCTGCAAAATCACGTGGGCTGAGCAGAAGAATTTCTTTATTCAAACTTCACGTTACATCTATTGGCACAGTGCCAGAAGGTAATTTCTGTATAGATTTGAATTTGTTAACACTCTATTTTGTATTACACAGCTCCAAATATTCCCCTAGCGTTGACTTTTGGAACTAATTTGTTCTTTTGTGGAATCCTTCGTCTCGCTTTGTTTAATCTTCCTACAAAATGTGGCGTCATTCTCGCAAATAGATCGCGCTACAGAACACTGTGAGCACTGTCAGTTTAATTATGGCCACCCGGTACTTACGGAGAGCTTAAACATAATACCCTTCTCCCCCCCATTATTTGTTTGTTGCCTGACCTACATTTATCCGATTATTTATCACATAGTTTAAAAACATCAATACAAATATATATTAAGTGACAGAAAAGGCTAGAAAATTTAATATTTATAAAAATGAAGAGAGGATTTGGTATTCTTTTAACCCTCCGAGTGGAAAATACCGATTAAAATAAGTCTCCAAAAATACGCTAAAATTTATTGTGTCAATAGCCAAAGCGTTCTATGATTTTTTACTTCACCTTTTGTCGACTAGAATGGAATACGGGAAACCCACCCTCGTTACTGTCCCTTTACTTCCGGTTATAAATAGATATTTAAATATAATATAGATTGTTATTTTTTAATACACATAAAGCTTGTTAAGTCTCGAAGATCATCCCATAAGAAATAATGGATTCTAAAAGTACAAATAAAAATATTCTTTAAGCAAATTATTTATATTTTTTTACTAAAGTTATCCAAGATATTTAAGTGGTGCAATTAGAGATAAATCTGTTGCCGAAAACGAAATACTTCGAAATGGAGATTTACAAAGCCGTGAAAAGCTATCAGCGTCTTTGTGCCTCAGGGAATAGGGATGCATCCCTCAATAAATGCCAGTCAAAGAGGGATGCAGTTTCCAAACAATCGACCTGACCCTCCTACCTCAAACTCTGGCAGAAATGTACATTACATCCCTTTTCGGAACGTTTTTGGAAGTCGACAATTGTATGTGACAACAGTTTTGAAGACATCGTCGGTTTGGCGGAATTGTACGTGCGAACCGCTTAGTGGGTTAATGCCTAGAGAATAATTAACTTGTGATAAAAGTACACAATAAATAGCAAAATGTATCATTTTATGATAAAAATGTGTTAATATTTGAACTGTGTGTTATCAGTATAATTATTTTACCATTTAATTCAGATAATAATAAAGAGCATTAGTTTATAAAGTCTTATTATGGGCAAAACATGCATTATTTCTTAGTTTGAATTTCTGACTATACTATATCTGCTTGATATTTTTAACCTAAAAATTAAGCAACGTAATTATAAGTGCATCTTAAAATGATTTTCGGATGATCCTATCCTTTTATGGCAAAACTTAGTGACAATAATCTTTTGTTCTTTCCCTCAAATTGGCAAGTACGTAAACACGAAAATCTATTCCTGCTGACTTAGCCCTTCCTACATAATTTTTTCTATAACTAGTTTCACATCCTCCACATCAAGCTTCCCCATGTGATTTACCGTTAAGCAATCCGATTGGTTGGCTCGCACAACTATAAATTTTCTTCTACTTTTTTTTTTTTTAAACCTCAGAAGCCTTCAGGAGATGATGTTATACTAAAATGCATTTCTACTTTTCAAAATTGTTTTATTTCGGCTACATTTTTACTTACTGCTGCTGTTACGCCAATGTGAATTATCTTATCTATGTGATAGGCTTGTAACGTTCTCTATGTTTTCTCTTCATCTTATTTTTTAATTCCCGTGCATAAATAATTTCTTCTACTGGCATGGCAACATTGTTTTGTTGCATAGCAATAACCATAAAGATTAAGAAAATAAATGCTGTGATTCGTTTCTTGAGTCAATGTGTCATCCAATTTCATTTATTTAAAGTGTTAAAGATTTATTACCGATCAATTGTTGTCATAAATTTTCCTTCTACAATCTAAATTGCCCCTTCACTCTCTCACCCATAAATTCATTCATTCTATCCCCCACACGGTAATGTTGAATAGAAAAAATACCATTTTTAGATTTACTGATTTATAAGTGCATCTAAAATATTATTTAAATATAATTGAATACGACATTAGTTTCATGCGTTTTTTTACTTTCATATCTTTGTGTTCTTCTCCATATTCTACTGTAAAGTATCAGATGTTATACTGAACAATCATCATTGATGTGTAATAATTTATCCTGGTTTGAATAATAACTTTCTGTAATCTTTAAAGCATAAAAGCGTCTGAAATATCTGTAACCGGAAAGTATAACGCACTTATTTAAATAACACTGATTACCTCTCATCAAATTGTAGTAGCTTTACTATTTCTAAATTCAGTTATTAGTTTCTATTTTTAGATAGTTCAAAAGAATTTTTAAAATATTTTTAGATTAAGGTATCCATCTACGTTCGGAGAACTTTTCTTTAAACGTAGAAACTAGTTCATGTTTTTTACATTTTTAGATTTATTTTTTATATTATCAGAATTTATTATTAGATTTATTTTATATATATATAGAGAATTGCACTTAAAAAATTTATTCCTGAAGAAGTTTTTATAAAACTTCTCCAGGTAATAATTCTCCAAATAAATGAAGAAAATTTAGTAAAAATAAAACGGTTTTTCCAAACGGTCTAATTTTATAATAAATTATTTCAATATTTTTTAATGCAACACATTTCTTATACACTGGACTAGTGAATCACTTAAAATCTTTTCTTAATTTACATTTGGTAAAAAAATTTTTATTTTAGATTAAGGTACCCATCTACGTTCGGAGAACTTTTTTCTTTCAACTTAGAAACTAGTTCATGTTTTTACATTTTTTAGATTTATTTTTTATATTATCATAGAGAATTGCACTTAAAAAATTTATTCATGGAGAATTTTTATAAAACTTTCCATAATAAAAAATAAATGAAGAAAAATTTAGTAAAAAAATTGGGTTTTTCCAAAAGGTCTAATTTTATAATAAATTATTTAAATATTTTTTTATGCAACACACTGGACTAGTGAATCACTTAAAATCTTTTCATAATTTACATTTGGTAAAAAATTAAAATATTTTTAGATTAAGGTATCATCTACGTTCGGAGAACTTTTCTTTAAACTTTAGAAATTAGTTCACGTTTTTTACATTTTTAGATTTATTTTTTATATTATCATAGAGAATTGCACTTAAAAAATTTATTCCTGGAGAAGTTTTTATAAAACTTTCAGGTAATAATTCTCAAATAATGAAGAAAATTTTAGTAACAAATTTTTAAAATCTAATTTTATAATAAATTATTTCAATATTTTTATGCAACATTTTCTTATACACTACTAGTGAATCACTTAAAATCTTTTTTTAATTTACATTTGGTAAAAAATTTTTAAAATATTTTTAGTTTAAGGTATCCATCTACGTTCGGAGAACTTTTCTTTAAACGTAGAAACTAGTTCATGTTTTTTACATTTTTAGATTTATTTTTTATATTATCATAGAGAATTGCACTTAAAAAATTTATTCCTGAAGAAGTTTTTATAAAACTTCTCCAGGTAATAATTCTCCAAATAAATGAAGAAAATTTAGTAAAAATAAAACGGTTTTTCCAAACGGTCTAATTTTATAATAAATTATTTCAATATTTTTTAATGCAACACATTTCTTATACACTGGACTAGTGAATCACTTAAAATATTTGTTTAATTTACATTTGGTAAAAAATTTTGGTCCTTCAAAATCATACATATTGAATTTTTAACGAATTTTCATTACCTTTATATTTAACTGTGAGTGTAACATCATTAAAAATTATCCAAATTTAAAGCTTTTAGATCATTTACTAATAAATACTAACAAAAGCATTCATAATAGTTTTCAACAAAATACTTTAAGAACATTTTGAGAAATCACATTTCAAATTTCATTAAAAATACCGTGATATTACAGAAGAGGTTTTAATATGTGTAGTGATTTGGTGGTATATATATTATCGATGTCCAAAATTCAGCGAATCGATCGCAGACTGTGTGGTTATGCGTAAAAAACAAGCACACACACTTCTTAATTTTTTAAGATATCACTTAAACGCTAAATATTTATTAATCCTTGAAATATACTCCTAGACTAATGAAAAGAATTTGTTTTTAAAACAGGTGATAAAATTTTCAATGCAACAAAAAATAATCGATGACTAAATTTAAAATTTCCCCATTCGTACCTAATCTAGTATTTAAGCCAAATATAAAAGAAAATTGTTTACGCAGTATCTAAGTCCAGTGATAAAACGTATGAAAGTAATGTAGACGATATTTAAATAATTTTAAATAAGAAATTATTAAATGAGCTGGTTAAAGGAAAAAATGTCATTTTTGCCCATTTATTATGTGGTAAATTGATAATTTAATCACCTGCTTTTAACCGAGGAAAACACGGCTTGAAATAATGACATTTAGGGCCGGTCTCACCAAAGTCGTTTAATGACTAACCGCGGTTAATCCCTGTTTAAACGGCGATTTGCATCCCATCATTGGTTGGAGCAGTGTGTTAATTGAGGTTAGCCGTTAAACGACTTACGTGAGACCGGCCCTAAATGTTCGAAATAAGGCGAAGGGGTAGATTTCGAATGCTTGAAAGACGACAGTATTTTTTGCTGCGATATGAAGCATTTATACCACTTTATTTTACAATCGAATCGATAGTTTAGAAGTTGAATGAATGAAATCACCTTTAGGGGAGCTCTTCTGGAAATCCACAAGAGCAGGGTACTGCGACCAAAGGTCTATTGTACCCAAACTCAGAAAGAACAAAACACGACCCAAGAGCGCCTAAGAGAAAAGGCCACAAGCTGAGGGAAATCTCAGGAGACAACTGACAAGGATATCCTGCAGCTCCTATTTCTCAACAAGGTGGGGACCAAGGTGCTCGAAGTCACCTAGGATTCTTAAGCCGATGCCCCCGAGAGGGGAAATGGACAGTATAGAGATTACAGAACGTAAACCTGGTATTGATGTCATCGGTAGGCATTGTAAAAAAAGTCTTGTTAGCCACGGAAGAGTCAAAACGCCCCCAAGATAGATAAAAAGAGACTCAACTTTTAGATTTTATGCTGGTACAGCAATTGTACCATAAATATTTAGAGACCCAAAACTCGGCTAGGATACAACAGTTGTACCGTAGATATTTCTCCCCTTTTGCCGGGACGGGGTCATTATTCACTTGTCATTCGGCCAGTCCCTCCCTATTGTTGAAGTTTTTCTGAGTGCATCAGTACCGGGAAGGAAGAATGTGATTTTGTTTATCGATATGTGGAACTACTGGAGTTTTTTGTCCATATCCATCAGTTGTTTGTAAACGATTCATTCTTTCTTGTGAACCAAATCCATCTAAATTTATTACAAAAATTCTTTTAATTCTAAATTAAAAAATCAAAATAATATAAGATTCTTAAAATTATATTAGTGTATATTTGTTAAACAATAGAAATCACATAAGCACCCATACAGGTAAACAATTGAGTATACCCCTACATCCTTGAAATTCCATCAACTGTTTAAAAGTGTATACACGCGTGTACATATGTATGAAATGCAATGTATGTGAAACAGTACTTTCCACCTATCTGTATTCCCAACTCAGGAATAATTCTTAAATGCTTTAAATTCTAAGGAGGAATTATAAATTAAAACCCGTTTTGTTATGATAATTTCGTATTAGTATTACTAATGGTAACAATGCTTTATGAAATACAACGTTTGCTTATCTTTCGAAAAGTTATCAAATGGTATGAAATAACTTGTTTGCCAAAGTGCCGATAATACCGAAAAAATGTCAACTACTCTCAGACTGGTTTTAGAGCAACCCGCATTGTACCGTCCTCTACTCCCAGAGGGTGACAATAGGACAAAACATTTTTCCCTCTTGAGAAAGTGGAAGGAAGGGGGAGGAACTGTCGAAAAGGCTGCCGATTTGTAGTCCAAACGTAAGCCAGTGGTCAGACAAAGCCTAAAGGTTAAACCGCTTCATTCAGATTATAGAATCAGCTTCAATCCGTAGATGCAAAGGAAGCATGTCCAGCAAAAGTTCTAGAGCAGCAGTAGGGGTAGTTTTAATACAACCCGTGAGAGAAATACAGACCATTCTCTACAGTTTATTCAGATCAGACTTAACACAATCAAGTCTGGCCCTGGACCACCAGACAATAGAGCCATAGGTGATAATAGGACTAGTAATCATATTATAAATCCAGTACACAGCCTTAGGAGAAAGACCCCCCCCCAAGTCTTGCCAATAGAATTCCTTGAGCTCCAGAAGATCTTCTTAGCCTTCTGCAGACAGTAGGAAACATGACAACCCCAGTTGAGATTCTTGTCAAAATGAACACCAAGAAACTTAACCTCATTAGATAAAGTAAGCTTCTCACCATACAAGAAGATATCCCTAAGATTTAGTTGATTTTAATCATCCACCTTGCAATGATTCTGCTTTTAACTTACTTAATCCTTTTGTTTATCTTGACAAGGCTTCTACAGTTGATATAATTTTTCAACAAATTTGTAATTATCATAGGCAATTTTATTCTAACTATACTCCTGTTTTTAGTGACGGCTCCAAATCGGATGACTTCGTTGGGTGCGCTTTTATTATTGGTGACGATTCAATCAGTTATTCCCTGCATCCAGCTGTTTCAATTTTCACCGCGGAACTTTTAGGTATCTTTAAGGCTTTAGAAGAGTTGCTCAACCGCAAGGAAAAAGATTTTGTTGTTTACTCAGATTCATTGAGTGTTCTCCGTGCTCTTGCACATCCTCATACTCATAGTCATCCTCTCACTCAATATTTTAAATTCGATAAATGATTCAATATCCTCGGGAATCGATGTTCAATTTAGTTGGGTCCGGTTCACGTGGGTATAAAGGGCAATGAACTTGCAGATAAAGCTGCAAAATCCTCTAAAACATATCACGACGTTCAAATGCCATACTGTGATATCAAAAATTTTGTGACCCAGCTGGTTCAAAAAGAATGGCAAAATTTTTGGGATGATCAAACTCTGAATAAACTTCAAGCTATTAAAGCTCGAATCACTATGTGGCCTTCGATTCCTTCTAGCCGGAAAGATGTGATTGTAACTCGTCTCCGAATAGGGCATACTCGTCTCACTCACCGTCATTTACTCGTAGGTGAACCAGCTCCCACTTGCCTTCACTGCAAGGTTGCTGTCACCGTGAAGCACACTCTTTTAGACTGTTCTATTTATAACAATGTTAGACTTTTATACTTCCATTCGCACAACATTCCATTATCCGCCTTACTTAATGCTACCCCTCATCAAAACCTTTTTCGGTTTTTGAAGCATATCGGCTTTTATCAACTTATTTAATTCTTCACTCATTTTTGACTTTTTTTATATGCAGCTTTTCTTTACCCATTTTTGTCGTTTAATTCTCCACCAGTTTTATACGTTTTTATAAGATATTGTGTACCACTTTGTCTTTTAATTTTGTTTTATTTTCTCTACAGCTTTTTACCCTGTATGAGGTCTCTTAACCATGTGTTTGGCACAATATGTCCCATGAGGATACAGTGCCATTAAATATCAAAAACCAACCAACCAACCTAAGATTTAGTTTAGTTAAACTTTACTCGCTTTGAATTTTGCTAACCCTAACTCATCAAGAATCCAATATGGATGCCTCTATCCATGCCAGGTTCGACCGCTTCCTAAATTTGAGGACAGATTACTTAGGCTATTATTAAATAGTGGATTAAGAGTGCTATTTAGATCATTGAATGGCGAAGTAAGTCAAAATTCCATATTTAAATTCAATTACGGTGGACACATCACCTTTAAACATTTAAAAATTCAAATTATTGAATTTTTACATTTTTAAATTTCTTCATCATTTAAAACAAATCCCCACTGAAATGTTCGAATTAGAAGTTGTAAAACTATGTAATTTTGGATGTAGTATATTGCCGCATAAAGAAACTTCGCAAACGTGCTCAGTGGCCGAATGGTCAATGCACGAGATCCAGACACGAAGTTTTTGGGTTCGATCCTTGCCATGGCGGTTGATCCATAGTAAGGATTTTTAATTTTTAAATGTTATTTATTGTTGCCTTATGTTCTCTAACATTCTAGATCTTTCTTTAATATGTAAATTAGTTATTTCTCGAATATTCTGTTCGGGTATAAAGGCTGATACCCACTAGTTGTAGGCAACTTCTCGATCTTGTAAAGTTGCGAGTTGCTACTTTCCTTCAATAAATTCGTCTGTTAAGCTAAACGGTATGTTCATTCGAATCTTGGTGACAATATTTTAACCCTTAACTGCCGCGAGCGTATATATATACGCTTTGGGCTCGGATACATTAATTGTCCCGTAATGCGTATGTGTGTACCTTGTACATGTTAAATGTTGTATAAATGAGTGTACTTAATGACAATCAGGAAAGTACTAAGAAACGTATCGCAGAAATACATATATACGCACCAAACAGTTTAAGCATTGACTGCGCAAGACGTATATATACGCCAGCGGCAGTTAAGGGGTTAAGGAAACTAAAAACTAGAAAAAAATTTCAGTAAAATGCATTTAAACTGGTGAGAAGTGCAAATAAACTATTGTACATATTGATTTCAAAATTTCAAAGTAATTATATTATAGACCTACTATAAAATTCTTTTTTTCGTTTTCGTTTATTTAGTTAAGTATTTATGGTATTTGAACATATCTTGTGCGTGTGTATATACAGTGGACAGACTGTTAATGTGATCGCGGTTAATGTTATCAATCGCTTATTTTTATCAAAATCATTAGGTTCTGATTTTCTGCATTCATCTGTATCGCTTTATGTGATCGTTTAATCGATTAATATTATCAGTTTTCAGCAGCTAATGTAAAATCCTAAAGAAGAAAACATAAGATTTGATTAGAAATTTAATTGCATTATATTTCCATATATTTCTTGTAAAAATATTACACTGCATTCATAATATGAATATTAATATATAGTGGACTCCGCTTAATGTGATCGCGGTTAATGTTATCAATCGCTTACTGTTATCGAAATCACTTGGTCCCGATTTTCTCTATTCATTTGCATGTTAAAATTATCACTTTATGTGATCGTTACATCGCTTAATGTTATCAGTTTTCGAACCTCGTTTTAACCGGCAAAGGAATATACACATTATAAATTTAGTACGTGTGAATGAAAGGGAGGGGGTAAATCGTATTTTTCATATCGTTTATTGGGATCAATCATCAAAATCACTGTGTCCCAAACTGATTACATTAAGTGGAGTCCACTGTACATAGATAGCATGTAGAATAAGCATGTAGCATACTTATATGTATGTAGTACGTGTGGCATATATATATACACACTATATAATACGAGTATATCTATATATATATATATATAAATGAATTTGTGTCTGTATGTACTCAATAGACTCAAAAATCATACATCCAATCCTTGTGAAAATTTGGGAAATGTTTAGGTATATCACTGTGAAGGTTTTTGTAAATTTTTAACGTTCGAAATCCATTCCTTCCCCCCTTTTCGAGCATGTCACCATTATTCCAAGCATTACTTTCCCCCGGTTAAAAGCAAACGATTAAAGTTTTAATTTATCGCGTGATAACTGAGTGAAAGAAGCAATATTTCTAGCAATGTGACGTCATCCCAAGTAATTGTTTTAAACGCAGTTTTCCTCGGTTAAAAGCAGGAGATTAAAATTTTCAATTTATTACATAATAGGTGAAAATGATATTTTTCTATCATGACGTCATTACTTTAAATATCTGATTTATTCATTTATTTTATATTGTTTAAACATCGTCTGCGTAGTATCAATTCGATTTCACCTGGGAATTGAGATATAAAGTGATTCACTTTCATTTCTATGTGACGCAAATTATAGCATTTTTATATGATAACTAATTTTAAATTTAATTCTTAGTTAATTTTTATGTCACAATGAAATGTTTATCAACAATATTCTAACAAGAAAAAGTACAAATTTCAGTGACTCTCGTGGACAATTAAAAACTTATCATTTTATATAGTTATCTTTATATTCATATGGTTGTTAATATAAATGTGTGTTTCTGTTTCATACATAACCATGTGGTTTGTCATAAATTTCCTTAATTTTGGACAACATTTATTTATACCTCCAAAATTGCACTGTTTTCTAAACCTCTGCTTCCTATTCTACCACGTAATATGGCAATGTATATCATAATAAATAGGTGAAAATGATATTTTTCTATCATGACGTCATTACTTTAAATATCTGATTTATTCATTTATTTTATATTGTTTAAACATCGTCTGCGTAGTATCAATTCGATTTCACCTGGGAATTGAGATATAAAGTGATTCACTTTCATTTCTATGTGACGCAAATTATAGCATTTTTATATGATAACTAATTTTAAATTTAATTCTTAGTTAATTTTTATGTCACAATGAAATGTTTATCAACAATATTCTAACAAGAAAAAGTACAAATTTCAGTGACTCTCGTGGACAATTAAAAACTTATCATTTTATATAGTTATCTTTATATTCATATGGTTGTTAATATAAATGTGTGTTTCTGTTTCATACATAACCATGTGGTTTGTCATAAATTTCCTTAATTTTGGACAACATTTATTTATACCTCCAAAATTGCACTGTTTTCAAAACCTCTGCTTCCTATTCTACCACGTAATATGGCAATGTATATTAATGTTGCTAATCAATGTACAGTAGTAATACAGTAACGTAATTTAATGTGAAAGTTATAATTTGCAATTAAAAAAGTGAGCAAATTTAATAAGACACAAATTCGATTATAAAAACTGAATAATGTTATAATATGCTTATGATAGAAATATATAAATATGCCAATGACTCGAACTGAACTGTGACGAATTTAGAGTTATTCAGGAAAAAAAATCTTTGTTTAAAAGTAATATATTAATTTTACCGTAGCGAAGCTTGGGCATAGTTGCTAGTACTATATATCAGTGTAGATAAGTATTTTTATATGTTTTAGCTTCTTTGTAAACTCAATCTCTTGGTGTCACATTTGGTTTGGTTTGGTTTGGAGCGCTACGGTCTACTGTTTTGCACACGAGGGCTAATGAGACCGGGACCTACAGTTTAAAGCCGATTCCGAACGGCTACAAACATCCATGCCAGTAGCGGGATTCGAACCCACGAACTCCGGTTCCGAAGAGCAGCACTCTACCATTCGGCCATCGTTCGGCATTGGTGTCACATTTGATACTTTTTCAATATTTAAACAGATTGAGAATTATAAATAATTGTTTGTAATAATTGTAATAACATTAATGTTACTCATTTTGTGTTATTTTCAGTCTGTTCACAGTGTGTCAGAAGAAATCTGTTTCAAAACGAGCTTTCATTTTTGAAATTTATAAAAAAAACAACTTGTTTTTTAGAAGCAAAGTAAATACGGTAAATCTAATAAAATAAAAGTATACAAAAAAAGCTGAAAGTCAAATGTATTTACTATAATATATAAAAAAGATATTAAAGCTAAAAATGAGAAAAAAAATTTCCATTAAAAGTTTTAACGGCGATATGCCCCCACCTCAATATAATTACAAAATTGTAACTTCTATTTTACTTAATCGCACGAATATTTCGCCTTTAATTAGAACTGTGGAGTAATTTCTGAATTATGATCACACAAATGAAGGAAGAATTTTTGATTAAAATGTATGTGTTTAATAAAAATGATTATGTTATTCAGTTCGACCACTGGAAAGTGTTTAGTTTTATATCATGCAGGATACATCTAGCTTCTAGCTCTGATACAGAACTTGAACTGACTGTAACTTCCTTTATCGAGCTTGCACGCCGCGCCAATTTTTTCCAACCTATTGCAGTTAATCCACAATCTCTAAGTGTGATGCATTTCAGTTGGGCAAGCAAGCCGTCTTTTTCCAAAATGTTATCAAGAACATTATCGTTAAAGGTACTTGCACTGTTGATTTCTAAATGTTTCAAATCTGACGCGTTACAAAGAATGGTAAAGATAGTCGAGACTTCGCATGGCCCGTTAAACAACTTTATGAGTTTCAGCTTCGACAGCTTTTGAAATACATTTTGTGGAAGATCTGAGGTATTGTCAGCTGAAAAATATTCCACATTCAAAACTTCAATATTAGGACAACATATACCAATAGAGGCAAAGTCGACTTCTGAAAAGAGACTAAGCGTGAGAGATTTCAAATTAGTTCCAAAATGAGGGGTCTGTAGAAGCGGATGAATTCCAATATGATAATCGTTAAAACTTAACCTTGGTTTATTTACAGTTAAAACATTGATGTGATTAAAGTGACTTAAAACACGAATGGATCTATCATCATCTGGTACAAGTTCAACAGATTGAAGATCAGGACAGACCATAGATGCAATAACAATTGCTACCTGATTAGCTCGTTTAGCAAAACAACTTGCATCACTTCCTAGAATAGTTGTCTGGAGTTTGAATTTTTGAGACTTATTTTTCTCGTAGATGTATTCCAAAGTTTCTGCCACATCGTAATCAATTTCAACGAGTTCAGTACAGTATTGCATTATATCAGCGATTTCCCGCCGCAAATTAGGATTCGCCTGTGCTTTAAAAAGTTTTAGTACCCTCAATGTGTTATTGTAATGCGGCACTCTTCGAAGTTCAGAATAAGATTTCAAACGGTCTAGAATTACGTAGTTCAAAGTCAGATTGTTTAAGCTCTCAGAGTAGAAAACTTCGCTTAGTGGAAAACCTATACAGGTCTCCACCGACGTCAGCGATTTCGACAACCGTATCAGACTGCCGAGATTCGATACTAAGTCGGATCCTTCCAAAAACACATCCTGTATTGTAATTGACTTTAGTATCTGAGCTGAAGACTGGAGGTCCTGAAAAATACTTTCCGCATCATTAGATTCTAGTTCTACGTTACACAGCTTGAAATCCTGAATTCTACCGCTGGAGAGCAATAAACGCAAAGATGAGATATTTAGTCGTCCTCCAGCATTCTGGCAGATACGTTCTATTAAATCGTTAATGATTTTAGGAGGATAACTCAGGAAGGGGTTAGGTGACATGTCAGTTCTCAAATAGTTCGTCTGTAACATATTGATTACTTTAGATAAACACTTCTGATACAGCGAAACGTCCACCATCTTCTAGAAAGAAATTCACCTGAAAGAAAAAAAAATCTTTAATAACATAACCGTATTAGAAAACCATTTAACTTAAAATTCCATTATAAATAGTTTTGTGACACTGACACATTTTTGGATGTATTCATTTATAGTTTGAAGGAAGATAAATACTTTTAGAGGTAACTTGCAGACAAGGAAACAATTGAAGTGCGGAGACTGAAAACGTTCCTGTAAATTTAACAAAATGTTACAGTGTGAAACAGACTAAAGTATTAAGTTATAAATATTCTTGGTAACACATGCATTTTTAGGGCGGGTATCACCAAAGTTGTTTAACGGATAACCACGATTAACCTGTTTAAATGTAGAACTGTGTTCCACCATTGGTTGTCGCCATGGATTAATCGCGATTAGCTGTTAAACGACTCTGGTGAGATCGGCCCTTAATGACACATGAAATGGGAAAGTATAATGCTCTTAACCTTAGGTTAGACGCTATCTTCTTCGCTCTATTCACGAAATGATACAAGATCAATGTTTACGATAAAAGATAGTTGGCTTGGTTTAGAGCACTACGGTCTTCTGTTTTGCTGACAAGGGCTAATTAGATCGGGACCTACTGTTTAAAGCCTATTCCAAACTGCTACGAACATCGATGTCAGCAGCGGTATTCGAACCCCCGAACTCCGGTACCGAAGGGCAGCGTTGTATCATTCGATCATCTTTTGGCATGGTTGGTTTGAAGCACAACAGTCTCCTATTTTGTACACGATTTCTAGTGAGACCGGGATCTACTGCTTAACCCCTTCCGGTAAATGACGAGTCTAGCTCAACATTAGTTTTTCATTCCATACCGCACAATGACGAGCTACACTCGTCATGCGATTAAAGCTACTGTTAAATATGATAATTAGTTTAGTTTAAAATTTCTAGTGTACTGAATTTGGCAACACTTTTATCACATGTGAAAATCACATGTCACTATTGTATATTGTTTACTTGGTACAAGTCATTGCCAAATTAATGAGTCAGAATTAAAGAAAACCTACTAAGAAATGCCGTGTGTGTTACAAGAATCAAATTAAAAGTGAGACTACTTGGCGGTGTAAACAATTAAGAATTCCTTTGCACTTTGTTTTGAAAAGTACCACTAGCTTGAAGACTATTATCTGTATACCTTATTAATGTTTTGCTTTGATATTTTCTTAATTTTACTGTTTCTGATATTATTTAACACTACGTAAAAAGTGGATTTTAATTAAGAATATGTAAGAATTGTAAAATGAAACAAGTTTTATAAATAAAAATTAAATGGTTATTTTATGCACAGTTTTTCATTATTAAATCATACCGGAAGGGGTTAAATTCGTTTTCTTACGGTTATAAACATTCATGCCAGCAGTAAGTTTCGATCTCAGTCGTTCAGCGCGTTTCCATGCGACTATTGTTCGGCTACGGTAAGACGCACCAAGCGTTTAAATACTTGTCATAATAAACTGAAAATTTATTTTTCTATTTTAACTGTACTTCTCAGAAAATATTTAATATTTATTATTTAAAAATTTAAACAAATCATTTAAATTATTTTATGCTAACTAATAAGGACATGATATTTTTTAAAAAATAAAATATTCGCATAAAAAATAGCCTACAGCTCCTTCCCATAATATGCACATAAATATATCTTTACCAGATTTAATTGTGTACCAAGTCTTTTCCTCTATTTTATTCTCCAGCAGTGAATGATAAAAATTTAAATACGGCCATTACAACAATCAAAGTACAGACAGCTTAGCTTTAATACATCATAATGAGATATAACACATTTATTCTTATATACCATATTTGTTAAAAAAAGTGCATACACAACCGATATAAAATCATGATTTTAAACATATCATTAAAGGGGCAAAATAAGCAAATACACATCTACGTTATGACATTTCCATTGAAATGTAATTATCCCGTCTGTGTTACCATATTTTAAACATTTGAGAATATTCTGGTACTAATTAATAAGTGGGATAACATTTATCGCATTCAACTTAAAAGTGTCTGTTAAAAGTGTAGAATAAAATCTGTTACTAGTAAGGGAGAAATTCTTGTTTGATATAAGCCAACTCTTTTGGAACAAAAAGGCTATTAAACTGAAAATATGTATGTTTAAGATACCAAATATTATATATATTCTAAATGCTTCATTTTACACTTTTATCCCCATCTATCTAAATATGTGCTTCGATTTTCAAATATTGTGCAACGTTTAAAATGTTTTGTGTAACACAATTTATATACAGATTTATTTTGCAACGACCGCTTCCACGAAATTTTAGAGTAAAAGAAAAGCAATGGTGCACTTTTTACACAGCTTTCTTGGCTAAAGGTTAGGAGTCCATTTGCCCACTAAAATTAATATGATATCACAAACGGTATGTAACTGTTTAAAAACACTCTCAGTTAAACTGAGCAATTTTACTGTGTGATGAGGCGATTTAGATCAGTAATATAATTCATTAATTCATACGAGAAGTACAATGCTTGGGATCTAAGTCTGACCTCATCACATCTTTTGTAAAGAATAGAGGACCATAAATTATATTTTCAACGTATTTTTTTGTCTTTTGCGGTAGTCTCGGGCGGGGTTCTGATCTCAGTCCCAAATTAAAATCCCGTCTCCTTACGTAACTCTAAATAAGAATGTACCTTTGTGGAGTTATTTATGCGTCCATAAGGGACAGTGCACAATTTGAAGGGATAAGGTGTTTCCACGTGGTTGTTTTCAAGGCGGAGTTAAGACCAATCAAATTTTTACAACTATCCCGATTGGATGAACAGAAGGAAGAGGGGACAAAGATGAAATTGATATAAAATAAGAACAGTCTTTAAAAAAGGAGGTGTTGGGGAGTCAAGTCAAGTCGAAGGGAGCAGAGCAGTCGAGTCGAGAAGACAAGTCCAACTGTCAGAGTTCGAAGGTCGAGAGTTCGACAGAAAAGTGTTCAGATCTCGAGCACAGTACGGGGATCAAAGGAGTGGAGGCCAAGAAAGACTTCGAAATCTCGTAAAAGACCAGAAGTTTCCAGCTCATCCGCTTTTTAGTAACACCCCGAGTTATATTAAAAGACCCCTTACCAGCGATGATACAGGAGTCCGCATTATCATCACATCAATTGAAAGGTATCTAAAAGAGCTCCCAAGAGCCTTGGCACACCCAAAAAGTTCCACAAAGGTACCTATTTATATAATTTTTGAAATTGAGATTAGGTCCTCTCTCCTATATACATAAAGTTAGCTAAGTGATAGGAAGTTATTGTCATATATTAATTGGTGTGGCACCTGTTTTGTTCATATTAGAATTTAAATCTTATGAAACTTAATCTAAATCTTGTATAATAATGTATATATTATTGTAATAAATTGACTTATTTTTTTATTTTAAAGCTGTTTTCAGTCGTTTTTAATTTAGCGTATTAGTTTATTTTTTAATTTTAAATCTGTAGCCTCTCAGAGCTTGTGGTTGAAATTAAACTTAAAATATCTACTCAACGCAACAAATAATACTTAGTTTTTGTGGCTAAAAGAAATAACCCCTATAAATTTGATCACAATTAGATACCTAAATTTAAACGAGAGCTATACGACACATTTATAATACCCTACACAAATACAATAAAAGATTATTCGACTAAATTGTACAGTTTTCTACGATATCTCTTAAGTTTTTCCGACTTAAGGACTTTTTTTTTAGAATAATTGTGCATTTAATTGCATAAACTCAACTTTTATTCACTCTCAGCTTTAATAAACAGTTGGTACTTCGAAACAATAATCTCGCCAAGTTTTTATTGAAATTTGTTGATCGTTTCCCAATCTTTGAAATATTCAAAATACTTTTCATTCAAAGCGGATAAAAAAATTGCATGAAAAAGCTAATTGATAACCTGGAAGTTATTGAACCTTTTGCAACATGTGTGTAATGAAACTAACCTTAGATACGCTTTTAAGAAGGAAAGCAATTGGAGATTCGAAAAATTTCGTTGCTTCTTGTAAGGATGTTTTGTACCAAACATTTTGTATTTCAAAGAACTCCCATTTTGGGTTGGGGTTTGGAATAAATATTCAGTCCTTGCCTTGACTCATTCAACAAAACTGACGAAACTATGGAAAAAATGAAAAACATCCTTTATACATTCAGATCAGTTTATTGTTCAGCTTATTAGTCAGTCTAACTGAACTGTTGGACAATGTAATTTAACTGATAGTGCGTGTGCCGAAAAACACTCATTCATACTAAGGTATCTAAATGTATTTTTATACATAAGTCCAAGCACGATTTTGTAATATGAAATTTTATACCATTTTCAAAAGTACAAAATCAGTGTAAATTCAACGTCAAATAAACTACTATAAATTTGTAATATGTACAGTGAAACGTCTCCGAGCGGCCACCCTTCTAAACTTCAACGTTTATTTCTCATATGCAACTGAATTGAAATGATACGTGTATATACAATAAATTGAAATTTGCTTTTTAAGTATCTAACTCTAATTCTCATATGTAAGCAGTTTCAGTATTTTTGTGCTATTGCTGCAATATATACTTCAGTTGTATTCCTAATTTTACATTTATATGTTTCACTTTTTATATCGTATCATTTTAGTTTTCAATCTGTTTTTTTGATGCCTCTGTAATAGTATTTTTTAGCAAAACTACTGTTATCATTATAATTTACATGGTAACACTTACATTTTTAATACTTAATGAAATGATATGAATATAATATATGTGTATAATATACAGTGTAACTTCTCAGAGCGCCCACCCTTCTAAATGGCTAATTTTTCATGGCACGGATTTTTCGACTCCTAGACCTAATGGAAAAATAACCTGTATCAGCGCCACCCGACTACCTCTAAACGGCCACAGAGTGGGATCGCCTATTTCATTTTTCGGGAAATTCTACTCACTCAGTGCTTTAATTTTGAGCGGAAAAATCCACGGTCAAGTTTATGGTCGTATATAAGACCCAAAAATAAATTGCAAAGTCCATTCCCCCGGTCCTCTCTTTCTCCTTTTTTAGAAAGATTAAATCTATTATCTCTTTTCTATTCTCACCACACCCTTCAGACGGCGAATCCCTATTGCACCAACCATAGAAACTGAGGGAGGAACTGGACAATCAAGGGTTGAAGGTGTCCTACTTCCTTTGTTTGGAATTCCAATCTGAAGTTGAAGAATTTCACTTCTATCATCAAAAATGTCACTCACGCCAGTTTCATTTCTTTAGTTGGTCAGTGATCAGAGTTGCAACGATGTCGAAACGCGCTTTCCTAAATCTCGAGCAGAGCATTGAAGTTCTGCTTGAATATAAGAATGGCAAATCGGGAAGAAAGTTAGCAGTATCATTTAACTGAGGAAGAACGCAAATCAACAACGTCATTAAAGAAAAGAATTTGATTTTGAAGGAGTACGAAGACTACAGAACAAACAAAATTGTAACCTTAAAAAATGTAAGGAAGCATGAAATAAAGTACTATTTTCTCTTTAGATAAGTTCAATCATTTCATTATTTTTAAAAGAATATGTCAAACTGTTTTATCTACAGAGCATTATATCTGCTCTAATATAAGAAGCAAATACATGAAAGATCATTAAATTCATTTAATGAGGAAAACGCAGATACAATATAAAGGAATTATTTTAAGGAAACTGAAGACTAAACCAACAGAAACATTGTTAACCTAAAAAATTGTAGCATGAAATAAAGTACTATTTTCTATTTAGATCAAATTCACTCACTGTATTTCATTTTAATAGTTGGTCCTGATCAGAGTTAATGGTCGAAAGCGATTCTAAATCCACGAGCAGAGCATTGAAGTTCTCTTATATGAGAATGGCAAATCGGAAGAAAGTTAGCAGTATCATTATAACAGAGGAAGAATGAAATCAACAACGTCATCAGAAAAGAATTTGATTTTGAGGGAGAAGACTACAGAACACAGAAACAAATTGTAGCCTTTTTTATGTTGGAAGCATGAAATAAAGTACTATTTTCTTTAGATAAAAATGTCACTCACGCCAGTTTCATTTCTTTAGTTGGTCAGTGATCAGAGTTGCAACGATGTCGAAACGCGCTTTTCTAAATCTCGAGCAGAGTATTGAAGTTCTGCTTGAATATGAGAATGGCAAATCGGGAAGAAAGTTAGCAGTATCATTTAACTGCGGAAGAACGCAAATCAACAACGTCATTAAAGAAAATAATTTTATTTTGAAGAAGTACGAAGACTACAGAACACAGAAACAAAATTGTAGCCTTAAAAAATGTAAGGAAGCATGAAATAAAGTACTATTTTCTCTTTAGATAAAAATTCTAATTTCATTTCATTATTATAATAAAGTATTTCAAATCTACAGAAGAGTTTTTAAAAAAGCATGAAAAAGTAAGCAGATTCATTTAAATAGACGTCAACAATTAAAGAAAAGAATTTGATTTTAAAGTGAAGACTACAGAACAAACAGAAACTGTAGCCAAAAAATGTCAAGGAAGCATGAAATAAAGTACATTTTCTATTTAAAGATAAAAAGTACTGATTTATTTTATTTATATAAGACTTGCAAAATTGTAAACATTTTTAATCTCGAGCAGAGCATTGAAGTTCTGCTTGAATATAAGAATGGCAAATCGGGAAGAAAGTTAGCAGTATCATTTAACTGAGGAAGAACGCAAATCAACAACGTCATTAAAGAAAAGAATTTGATTTTGAAGGAGTACGAAGACTACAGAACAAACAAAATTGTAACCTTAAAAAATGTAAGGAAGCATGAAATAAAGTACTATTTTCTCTTTAGATAAGCTTTAAATTTCATTTTAAATAAGGAATATGTCAGACTTGTTTATATTACACATTATAGCAATTATCTTATAATAAATAAAACACTTCAGAGCGGTCATCCCCTCTGAACTGCCAAATATCATCATTGCAGTGGGGTGGCAGCTCAGAGAGGTTTAACTGTATGTTTTTAAAAGCCAAATACAATTTAATGATAACTGATTGTCACTAAAAACGAACAGATGTTATACTATACTAATTTTTCATGTTAATTTTTATAGTTTTATGTGAAATGAGAAGGATAATTTTAAACTTGGCCAAAATATTGTAGGAAACGAAAGAAAAAAATGTTTTGATATTGCTTAATGCATTATCTCCGTATATGTGCATTGTCACCAACCTAGTGAAAAATAACAATTTTATTGCTATATATATTGCAGTATTTATGTTATTGAATATTGTAATATTCGAAACGTTCAAGTTCTTGTAAATAAGGGAAAAGTACTAAAGTAATCAATAAAAAGGGTACTCAGTAGTTGTAGCAATTCACATATCTGAAAACAGGTAAAATTCTAAAATACGTTAACGTAAATTTCACAATTGTATAATATCTTTAAATTCCAAATCAAATCCATATCCAAATCTAAATTTCGAGCAACTGTAATACAAACGAATGCAGCCGTTTAATTTTATTAAAGAAAAAAAATTCTGACTGTTCTTCCAGTTTCTAACAGTGCTTTCTAAAGTTGTTAACCATACAAGGTTTAAATTATGAGAAAGTTTCAAAACATGTGTACGGATGAATATAATTTTAGCAACTAGCTAACTATTTCCCTAAATTTGATTTGAATGAAAAATATATTAAAGTAAAGATTAGTGTACACAATATTTTGATGAAAATTTAGTTGTTTGTGCAGATGGTAATTTTTTAATGTCAGACTGAACTTCTGTACAGTAAAAATAGTAAAATCATATGCATGATAAAAATTAGCAGACTTTACAGTGGTTACTACTTAAAATAAAGTTAAGTAACGGGGTGTATTCCAAATGAAGAGATATTCATGCATAATTCATTTAAGTAAAAACATACAAATCAAAGAGAAATTTAAATCTGTCCCCAAAGCTTCATACATAAATTTCGAAATACTGAATTACTATAAAATGATGTAAGAATCATAATACTTAAAGCACTCTTAAAAGATTATTGTATATAGGTCACTTGTACAAAGAACCAGTGTAAACATAAAATTTTTTTTAACAGTTTCATAAAATGTACCAGCTTTTAATCTAATATTGTACTTTAGAAATACTTACTTGCACTGTAAATGAAATGAAAAGCACGAATCAGTTTTTTATGTATCCTATTATTAAGAAATGAAAAGTGTCTCTTATAGTTTAAAAATTTAACCTCTGACTAAGATTACACTTCGAAGGTCAACACAAGATGTTAAATTTCGTGAGTGTTCGACCATCTGAGCAGATTACCTGCGCAGACTTAAAGTAATTTGAAAAGAAGTGTGATGACTTCTTTCGCTTGCTTAACCCTATTGACATAATAAAATAATTTGAAAATGCTGTACTGTACTCGATGTTTCTTTGTTTACCGTTGTTCCAAAATACAATATACATTGCTTTACTACACTCAGCTACTAGTAAATATTTATACATAAATATTTGCTTAAAAGTTTAAGGTTCGGTCTGATCACAGTCGTTTAATTGCTAACCGCGATTAACGTATGGCACCAATCAATGGTGGGACGCATTTCTCCTTTTAAACATAGATTAATCTCAGTTAGCTGTTAAACGATTTGGTGAGACCGGAATTTAGTTTGAAACTTCAAGATTATATTTAAAAAAAAACTGAGAATCACGTAACAAAACATAAATTTTGTTATTTCGTATATATCATTTCTTTCTAAAATATGAAATGAGTTGGTTTGAAACAGTACAATCTAGTTTTCTTCTACACGAGAATTCATGTGAACTGTAACTACTGCTTAATACCGATATTGAACAACTATACACAATTATAAGCTGTGAGATTAGAATCCACGAATTTTAGTACCAACAATCAATCAATCAATCAATCAAGCGCCAACCGGGCCCATATAGACGTGATGCCCTACAGGCTGATCCCGGCGGCGGTGGGCAGATCGCAAGTATTATGCTACCCTACCCCACACTAAACCCTTCAAAGTACCCGGCCCCGCCCGTCGAGTCGAGGGCGCTATTCGCGAGCGAAAGCAGGAGATATGCGCTGCTGAGAGGAAGGAGTTTGAAATACTACTGGATGCTTAGCGGACCTCCTGACGCTAGAATTAATGAGGTTGGAGTGAACCACGCGAACCAAAGATAAGAAATGGAAAACCATGAGTGAGGATTTTGCTCATTGCACCAAACAGGACAGGAAACAGAAGGGGCCGAAAAAGAGAGACAGGAAATTTTGTACCAACAAGCAGCATCCAGCATCGACAACAAGCATTGTGATATTTTTTAGCAACAATATGAAAACTTAACTTGTCAAAAATAATTAACTCAACTCGAGGCTGTATATCTTGTCAAAATAAATTATTTGGTTGCGTAAGTCATATAACCAAAGTTTATGGACTCTGTGCAAGCAAGCAGATAAAGTGTTATCTGAGTTAACTTATTTATCGCTACCATTTAGATTATTTTAACCCTTTCACACAGATTCCACTGGACCCCAAAATGTAATTTGGCCACATACGAGACATTCAACGTGTAGACAGAGGCTGCTACTCACGGCAATCATCTATACCACTAGATTATCTAATGACGTCACTAGAAGTGCATTTCGGCATGTTGGGTTATGTCGAAGATGGGAGCTTTTGCTACTCTGGAGGGGATTTTCGTCATAATGATGTAGCCAGTCGGATAATCGACTATTTAGAGTCTATGTGAGTAGCAACCAGGGTGTCCAATGTAACAATAAGCAACATGTTATAACTGTTATTCAGGGTTGGCCTTGAAAATCTGGGTGCGCCTGGTGATATATTCCTTAACGTGCTATATTTGTTGTAATTTACTAGCTCTATAATCAAGAGTTGTGGGTAAAAGCAATTTTTCTAACTTCTAAAAAGTATTGATTTTTAAAACAATTAATTGTGAATGTAAAATATAAAAACCAACTAAACCTTTTAAAGCCAACACTGCTGTTAGACATAAAGTTCTTGATTTTTTCAGCGTATTTTAGAAGTCAATTTTTACTGGAGGGTAATATTTGTCTAACGTATAAGTGATTATTCTTAGTTTCACCGGAATCCATGTTTACCTGATTACTTGTATCACAAATAAATATCCTGAAAAGTTAAGCAGCGAGATGCTAAGCACATCACAGTTAGTTTATATGGAATTATTTTCCAAGCCCTTCGGTTTTGTTTTGTTTGGACCTTTAAGATAAACTGTATTGCTACACAAGGATTAATAAGACTGAGACCTACTGTAAAGTCGATTTTGAACGGTTACGAACATCCATGCCAAATACACGAACTCTACCAAATAACAGATCTATTAGAGTATACCTATTCTATTTATTCGACCATAGTTCGGGTTCTGACTATAAGAACTCTTCGTTAGAACTCTTAACAAGCAGCTTATATATATATATATATATATATATATATATATATATATATATATATATATATATATATATAGAGAGAGAGAGAGAGAGAGAGAGACAGATAGATAGGTAGATAAATGTATATATGTATGTATGTATATATGCGTGAGGAGGTGGAAAGTTTATACATTTATTCGCTATTTACAAACACGCACACATACACACATACATATATATGCATATAAAATTAGAATTAAAGTAGCTCTATCAAAAGCAGTGTAGGTAAAAACAAGGCATAGAAATGTCATATCTACAAAGTATGCATTTTCGGATATCCAGAAACAAAAGGAATAAAAATAATTACCCATAAAACGATGATAGATTTGGATAAGATACTATGAACAATTTTTAGTATATCCGCCATTAAATTAATCGAATTTTTATGGTGTATTTTAATAATGATTTGCCGTGCTAGAATCTATCCTTAATTATCATGTACATTGAACGATAAAAACTTAATTAATTAACTTAATTAATTTGAGTAATTTTTAAATGATCCATAAGGAATTAAAGGAAAAAGTTGCCATAAGGAACTTTGTGAAAATGTGCCAATTTTTGTAGCCCTTTATTAGATTGATTGTAGTTTACTTTTAAAGTCTTTTTGACAAAAAAAAAAAAAAAAAAAAAAAAAAAAAAAAAAAAAAAAAAAAAAAAAAAAAAAAAACCAATGTTACACAGTTCTGGCTAGATATACGTCAAATGCCTTCTTTAGAATTCTAAATCTCCTACATATATGGTGGTTGTTAATCCTCTTTTGGACTTATCTAATAGGGTGTTCAGGTTCTTTTTTCTTGATGTGGACCAACAAGAATTGAAACGACCGTGTAAGAAATTTTACCGTAATAAACAAACCTTTATATTATTTAAAATGTATTACTGGAATAAGTTTACAAAATCAATACTCATTATTCTTTATTATATTTTTAAATTACCTGATTCTTGAAAAGAAACAAGTTATGTGGTTTGGTTTAATCACATCGTTATAAGGAGATGTAGCAGAACTATTTTTTTCCCTTTTTTCAATTCCGACAAGGGCGTTACAAAAAGCTGTACCATATTACGATATGAAGAGTCACCCATCTCCGGAAAAAAGCTTTATAGGTTCTTAAGAATTCAAACCTCTTCTTAACGTATTTAAGCACATCAACATTTAGCTCTTCGTAAAAAATTTTCTAGTTTAGAAATAAGCACCTTCTGTACCTTGTAATATCATTTCGGTTTTCTTCTAATATGTTCCATGAAAGAATAATATTCTTATAATTAACATTCTTAGAATCAGTATACTTTCGATAATAATCAACATTGATTCTAAAATTTAGAACTTATGGCATAAATAAAAGAGCTCATATTATCTATAAGCTAATGAAATAGTTTCAATGAAGCGAATTTTGAAATTAATATTAATTAATATTTTTTTAAATAATTAATATTCTTCCTCGGAATTTCAACCATTTTTGTGTAAAATTTGTTGCTAAAGAAATATTAAGTTCTCCAAAAAAGCTGATAAAACATAAACTGTCTTAAAATACATTAATAAGTCCACGGACATCCCCTATATAATAATAGCCCAATTTATCTGTCCGTCTGTCCTGGAATTGATGAAGCGGTTGGACCTGGAAAGGATAGAATCATCCATATTGGATTCGTGATGTTAGGATTAGCAAAATTCAAAGCGAATTCGAAACGTTCGAAATCCACGCCTTTCCCCCTTTTCGATCGTTTGATGCCATTATTTCATGCCCTATTTTCCCCGGTTAAGAGCAGGCGATTAAATTTATTAATTTATCACATTATAGGTAGATGAAAATAGCATTTTTTTCTAGCATTATGACGTCATTCCTTTAACCATCTCATTTAATCGTTTCTTACATTAATTTATTTAAATATTGAATGCATTATTTTCATACTTTTTATCACTAAACTTAGATATTTCGTAAATAATTTTCTTTTATATTTGGCTTAAAAAATAAATTAAGTACGTATGTGATAATTTTAAATTTAATCATCGATTATTTATTGTCGCATTGAAAATTTTATCACCGGTATTAACAATTAATTCTTTTAATAAAAGTCTAAGAGTTTATTTCATGGACAAATAAATATCTAAAGTTTAAGTTATATATCTTTGAAAATTAAGATGTTTGTTTTTATATATAAAGTAGATGAAAATAACATTTTTTTAGCATTATGTCTTCATACCTTTAGCCATCTCATTTAATCATTTCTTATTTTAAATTATTTAAATATCGTCTGCATTATTTTCATAGGTTTTATCAATGAACTTATATATTACGTAGATACTTTTCTGTTATATTTGGCTTAAATAATAGATTAGGTACACATGTTATCGTTTAAAATTTAATCATCGATTAGTTTTTGTGGTAATGAAAATTTTATCACCGGTATTAACAAAAATTATTTTCATCAACGTCTAGGAGTCTATTTCACGGACTAATATTTATCTAGCGTTTAAGTTATATATTTTGTAAAATTAAGTTGTTTGTTCGTTTTTATGTTTGTTTTTATACATAACCACACGGTTTGCATTCGATTCAATAAATTATGGATATTATTAATATATGCAGAAAAATAATCACTTTCAATATTAAAACCTCTGCTGTCCATCCTATCACGTAATATGACAAGATAAATTAAAGTTTGCAAATAACATACAGTCAGAAAAGATAAACAAATTATTGAGCGTGTACCACATAATTATCAACCAAAACAACAGATAACTTTTTATCTGACTCATAGGGTACTTTACAATTTAAAAAAATTAAAAATTTTACTGATCCCGTCATATGACGGGTTATATGCTAGTATTGAATAGACATTCACAACTAAGGTTTATACAAGTTTTGTTATTGTTGTTGTTGTTGCTTATGCCACTTGGTCAAACCAAGTGTGATTGAACCAAGTGTGATTGGGGGCTACTAGCATTAAGATAAAGGTGTGCCTTTCGTTTTGACGAGCACTTCAAGGTAAAAGTACGACTTATGCTGAAGTGGGTCCTCGTAATTTTGAAGCATGGACCAAGTAGTAGCCCATAGTCTGGACCTGTCACCCCTGGAAGTATTGGTTGTGAACTTGGAGGACAATGTGACCAAGAACATATTTTACGTGTCAGAGTCACCTTAAAAAAAAACGGCAGATCTTAAGCTCCGAAATGAAAGTTCTTTTTAGGGGATATCCAAGAATAATACAAGCTAATAAAAATTAATTTTAGTATTACTCAAAAGAGTTGCTCAGTGTTAGTGTTAACCAAAATCGACTACTCAAAAGTGTTTCTCAGTGTTACTGTTACTCAAAACCGACAGCAATCTAATTTTAATTATTTATTTATGACAAATCAAATTGCTAATCAGATATTTTTTTTCAAAGCGTCTGATATTGTATCTAACAACTTATGTCTTGATAAAGTATAAACTTAAAAAAAAATTGTAGATTAAAAAGAAATAAAAAAGTTTTGACCCATAGGCTTGGCTTGTCACCCCCAGAGGTATTGGTTATGAACTTCGAGAACATTGTGATCATTGTTATATTTTACGTGCCCCAGTCACGTTTAACGAACACGGCGGATTTTATGCCGGCTCAGGCTCAAAAACACAAGTTCTTTTTAATGAATATCCAAGAATAATACAAGATAATAAAAATTAATCTTAGTGTTACACAGAAGTGGTGTTCTGTGTTAGTGTTACTCAAAATCGACGACAATGTAATTTTGCTTATTTTTTTATGACAAATAAAATCGCTAATCAGATATTTTTTTCAAAGCATCTGATATTGTAGCTAACAACTTATGTGTTGATAAAGTATTAAACTTGAAAAAATTGTAGATTAAAAAAAATAAAAAAGTTTTGACCCATAGGCTTGGCTTGCCAACCCCAGAGGTATTGGTTATGAACTTGGAGGACGTTGTGATCATTGTCATATTTTACGTGCCCCAGTCACGTTTAACGAACACGACAGATCGTATGCCGGCTCTGGCTCTGAAGCACAAGTTCTTTTTAATGAATATCCAAGAATAATACAAGATAATAAAAATTAATTCTAGTGTTACTCAAAAGAGTTGCTCAGTGTTAGTGCTACTCAAAATCGACAGCAATCTAATTTTAATTATTTATTTTTGACAAATCAAATCTCTAATCAGATATTTTTCTCAAAGCGTCTGATATTGTAAGCTAACAACTTATGTGTTGATAAAGTATAAACTTAAAAAAAACTGTAGATTAGAAAATAAAAAAGTTTTGATCCATAGCCTTGGCTTGCCACCCCCCCCAGAGGTATTGGTTATGAATTTTGGGGATATTGTGACCACGGACATATTTTACTTGCCCCAGTCACCTTTAATGAACACGCGGATCTTATTCCGGCTCAGGCTCTGAAACACGAGTTCGTTTCAGTGGATATCCAAGAATAGTAGAAGGTAACAAAAATTAATCTTAGTATTACTCAAAAGAAATGCTCACTGTTAGTGTTACTCAAAATCGACGACAGTCTAATTTTACTTTTTTTTATGACAAATCAAATCGCTAATCAGATAATTTTTTCAAAGCTTCGGATATTGTAGTTAACAACTTATGTGTTGGAGAAGTATAAACTTAAAAAAAACTGTAGATTAGAAAATAAAAAAGTTTTGATCCATAGCCTTGGCTTGCCACCCCCCCCCAGAGGTATTGGTTATGAATTTTGGGGATATTGTGACCACGGTCATATTTTACGTGAACCAGTCACCTTTAATGAACACGGCGGATCCTAAGCCGTCCCACGCTTTGAAATACAAGTTCTTTTTAATGGATATCCAAGAATAATAGAAGCTAACAAAAATTAATGTTAGTATTACTCAAAAATGTTGCACAGTGTCAGTGTTACTCAAAATCGACGGCAGTCTAATTTTACTTATTTTTTTATGACAAATCAATTCGCTAATCAGATAATTTTCTCAAAGCGTCTGATATTGTAGCTAACAACTTATGTGTTGATAAAGTATAAACATAAAAAAAAACTGTAGATTAGAAAATAAAAAAGTTTTGATCCATAGCCTTGGCTTGCCACCCCCCCCCAGAGGTATTGGTTATGAATTTTGGGGATATTGTGACCACGAACATATTTTACTTGTCCCAGTCACCTTTAATGAACACGCGGATATTATGCCGGCTCTGGCTCTGAAACAAGAGTTCTTTTTAGTGGATATCCAAGAATAATAGAAGGTAACAAAAATTAATGTTAGTATTACTCAAAAATGTTGCACAGTGTCAGTGTTACTCAAAATCGACGGCAGTCTAATTTTACTTATTTTTTTATGACAAATCAATTCGCTAATCAGATAATTTTTTCAAAGCGTCTGATATTGTAGCTAACAACTTATGTGTTGATAAAGTATAAACTTAAAAAAAATTGTAGATTAGAAAATAAAAAAGTTTTGATCCATAGCCTTGGCTTGCCCCCCCCCCAGAGGTATTGGTTATGAATTTTGGGATATTGTGACCACGAACATATTTTACTTGTCCCAGTCACCTTTAATGAACACGCGGATCTTATTCCGGCTCAGGCTCTGAAACACGAGTTCGTTTCAGTGGATATCCAAGAATAGTAGAAGGTAACAAAAATTAATTTTAGTATTACTCAAAAGTGTTGCTCAGTGTTAATGTGATTCAAAATCAACGACAGTCGAATTTTACTTATTTTTTATGACAAATCAAATCGCTAATCAAATAATTTTTTTGAAGCGTCTGATATTGTAGCTAACAACTTATGTGGTGATAAAGTATAAACTTAAAAAAAATTGTAGATTAAAAAAAATAAAAATGTTTTGACCCATAGGCTTGGCTTGCATCCCTCAGAGGTATTGGTTATGAACTTGGAGAACATTGTGACCACGGACATATTTTACGTGCACCAGTCACCTTTAACAAACACGACTGATCTGAAACACGAGTTCGTTTCAGTGGATATCCAAGAATAGTAGAAGGTAACAAAAATTAATCTTAGTATTACTCAAAAATGTTGCACAGTGTTAGTGTTACTCAAAATCGACGGCAGTCTAATTTTACTTATTTTTTTATGACAAATCAATTCGCTAATCAGATAATTTTTTCAAAGCGTCTGATATTGTAGCTAACAACTTATGTGTTGATAAAGTATAAACATAAAAAATTGTAGATAATAAAAAATAGAAAAGTTTTGACCTATAGGCTTGGCTTGCCACTCCCAGAGGTATTGGTTATGAACTTGCAGGACATTGTGACCACGGACATATTTTACTGGCTCCAGTCACCTTTAACAAACACGACGCTTTGAAATACAAGTTCTTTTTAGTGGATATCCAAGAATAGTAGAAGGTAACAAAAATTAATTTTAGTATTACTCAAAAGTGTTGCCCCGTGTTAGTGTTACTCAAAATCGACGACAGTGTAATTTTGATTATTCATTTATGACAAATCAAATAGCTAATCAGATAATTTTTAAAGCGTCTGATATTGTAGCTAACTATTTATGTGTTGATGAAATATAAATTTTAAAAAAATGTAGATTAGAAAATAAAAAAGTTTTGATCCATAGCCTTGGCTTGCCACCCCCCCCCCAGAGGTATTGGTTATGAATTTTGGGGATATTGTGACCACGGACATATTTTACTTGTCCCAGTCCATTATTTTCATACTTTTTATCAATAAACTTAGATATTACGTAAATAATTTTCTATTATATTTGGCTTAAAAAATAGATTAAGTAGGTAAGTGATATTTTAAATTTAATCATTGATTATTTATTGTTACATTAAAAATTTCATCACCGGTATTAACAATAAATTCTTTTGATAAAAGTCTAGGAGTTTATTTCATGTACAAATAAATATGTAGAATTTAAGTTATATATCTTTGACAATTCAGATGTTTGTTCGTTTTTATGTTTGTTTTTATATATGAAGTAGATGAAAATAACATTTTTTTAGCATTATGTCTTCATTCCTTTAACCACCTCATTTAATCATTTCTTATTTTAAATTATTTAAATATCGTCTGCCTTATTTTCATAGGTTTTATCAATGAACTTATATATTACGTAGATACTTTTCTGTTATATTTGGCTTAAATAATAGATTAGGTACACATGTTATCGTTTTAAATTTAATCATCGATTATTTTTTGTTGAAAAGAAAATTTTATCACCGGTATTAACAACAAATTATTTTCACAAAAGTCTAGGAGTCTATTTCACGGTCTAATAAATATCTAGAGTTTAAGTTATATATTTTGTAAAATTAAGTTGTTTGTTCGTTTTTATGTTTGTTTTTATACATAACCACACGGTTTGCATTCGATTCAATAAATTATGGATATTATTATTATATGCAGAAAAATAATCACTGTCAATATTAAAATCTCTGCTGTTCATCCTATCACGTAATATGACAAGATAAATTAAAGTTTGCAAATAACATACAGTCAGAAAAGATAAACAAATTATTGAGCGTGTACCACATAATTATCAACCAAAACAACAGATAACTTTTTATCCGCCTCACAGGGTACTTTACAATTTAAAAAAATTAAAAATTGTACTGATCCCGTCATATGACGGACTATATGCTATTATTGAATAGACATTCACAACTAAGGTTTATACAAGTTATCTTGTTATTCTTGTTGTTGATGTTGCTTGTGCCAATTGGTCAAACCAAGTGTGATTGAACCAGGGGCAACTCGCATTAAGGTAAAGGTGTGCCTTTCGTTTTGACGAGCACTTCAAGGTAAAAGTACGACTTATGCTGAAGTGGGTCCTCGTAATTTTGAAGCATGGACCAAGTAGTAGCCCATAGTCTGGACCTGTCACCCCTGGAAGTATTGGTTGTGAACTTGGAGGACAATGTGACCAAGAACATATTTTACGTGTCAGAGTCACCTTAAAAAAAAACGGCAGATCTTAAGCTCCGAAATGAAAGTTCTTTTTAGGGGATATCCAAGAATAATACAAGCTAATAAAAATTAATTTTAGTATTACTCAAAAGAGTTGCTCAGTGTTAGTGTTAACCAAAATCGACTACTCAAAAGTGTTTCTCAGTGTTACTGTTACTCAAAACCGACAGCAATCTAATTTTAATTATTTATTTATGACAAATCAAATTGCTAATCAGATATTTTTTTTCAAAGCGTCTGATATTGTATCTAACAACTTATGTGTTGATAAAGTATTAAACTTGAAAAAATTGTAGATTAAAAAAAATAAAAAAGTTTTGACCCATAGGCTTGGCTTGCCAACCCCAGAGGTATTGGTTATGAACTTGGAGGACGTTGTGATCATTGTCATATTTTACGTGCCCCAGTCACGTTTAACGAACACGACAGATCGTATGCCGGCTCTGGCTCTGAAGCACAAGTTCTTTTTAGTGGATATCCAAGAGTAATAGAAGCTGATAAAAATTAATCTTAGTGTTACTCAAAAGTGGTGTTCTGTGTTAGTGTTATTCAAAATCAACGACAGTCTAATTTTACTTTTTTTTATGACAAATCAAATCGCTAATCAGATAATTTTTTCAAAGCTTCGGATATTGTAGTTAACAACTTATGTGTTGGAGAAGTATAAACTTTAAAAAATTGTAGATTAAAAAAAAATAAAAAATTGACCCATAGGCTTGGCTTGCCACCCCCAGAGATATTGATTATGAACTTGCAGGACTTTGTGATCACGGTCATATTTTACGTGCCCCAGTCCCGTTTAACGAACACGGCGGATCTTAAGTTGCCGGCTTCTCTGAAGCACAAGTTCTTTTTAGTGGATATCCAAGAGTAATAGAAGCTGATAAAAATTAATCTTAGTGTTACTCAAAAGTGGTGTTCTGTGTTAGTGTTATTCAAAATCAACGACAGTCTAATTTTACTTATTTTTTTATGGCAAATCAAATCGCTAATCAGATAATTTTTTCAAAGCTTCCGATATTGTAGCTAACAACTTATGTGTTGGAGAAGTACAAACTTAAAAAAATTGTAGATTAAAGAAAATAAAAAAGTTTTGACCCATAAGCTTGGTTTGTCACCCCAGAAGTTTTAGTTATGAACTTGGGTGATATTGTGATCATGGACATAATTTACATGCCCCAGTCATCTTTAACGAACACGTCGGATCTTATGCCGGCTCTTAAACACAAGTTCATTTTAGTGGATATCCAAGAATAGTAGAAGGTAACAAAAATTAATTTTAGTATTACTCAAAAGTGTTGCTCAGTGTTAATGTGATTCAAAATCAACGACAGTCGAATTTTACTTATTTTTTATGACAAATCAAATCGCTAATCAAATAATTTTTTTGAAGCGTCTGATATTGTAGCTAACAACTTATGTGGTGATAAAGTATAAACTTAAAAAAAATTGTAGATAATAAAAAATAGAAAAGTTTTGACCTATAGGCTTGGCTTGCCACTCCCAGAGGTATTGGTTATGAACTATCAGGACATTGTGATCATTTTTATATTTTACGTGCCCCAGTCCCGTTTAACGAACACGGCGGATCTTAAGCCGGCTCACGCTCTGAAACACGAGTTCTTTTTAGTGGATATCCAAGAGTAGTAGAAGGTAACAAAAATTAATTTTAGTGTTACTCAAAATCAACGACAGTCTAATTTTACTTATTTATTTATGACAAATCAAATCGCTAATCAGATAATTTTTTAAAGATATTTTTTTGTAGCTAACTACTTGTGTGTTGATGAAATATAAATTTGAAAAAAATGTAGTTTAAAAAAAAATTTTGACCCATAGGCTTGGCTTGCCACCCCCCAGAGGTATTGGTTATGAACTTGCAGGACTTTGTGACCACGGTCATATTTTACGTGAACCAGTCACCTTTAACAAACACGGCGGATCCTAAGCCGTCCCACGCTTTGAAATACAAGTTCTTTTTAATGGATATCCAAGAATAATAGAAGCTAACAAAAATTAATTTTATTGTTACTCAAAAGTGTTGCCCCGTGTTAGTGTTACTCAAAATCGACGACAGTGTAATTTTGATTATTCATTTATGACAAATCAAATAGCTAATCAGATAATTTTTAAAGCGTCTGATATTGTAGCTAACAAATTTATGTGTTGATAAAGTATAAACTTAAAAAAATTTTAGATTAAAAAAAATAAAAGTTTTCATAGCTTGGCTTACACCCAATATTGGTTATGAATTTGGGAAATTGTGACCACGGACATATTTTACTGTCCCAGTCACCTTTAACGAACACGCGGATCTTAACGGCTCAGGCTCTGAAAACAAATTCTTTTTAGTGAATCCAAGAATAGTAGAAGGTAACAAAAATTAATTTTATTGTTACTCAAAAGTGTTGCCCCGTGTTAGTGTTACTCAAAATCGACGACAGTGTAATTTTGATTATTCATTTATGACAAATCAAATAGCTAATCAGATAATTTTTAAAGCGTCTGATATTGTAGCTAACTATTTATGTGTTGATGAAATATAAATTTTAAAAAAATGTGGAGTGCAAATTTAAAAAGTTTTGAACTTTTAGATGTTCTCTCAAAACCATAATTTTGCAGATTTGTAACTGTCCACTTTATTCAAGAATTAGAGTATCGTATCTCAAAATTTAAATGGTCGTAGTTTACTATATCTTGAAGAAAACTAATTTGTTTAGAGAAACATCCCATTTATCACCCTGGTTTATTTTCTAATAAGGTAAAACAACTAAGTGCTGGTTGTTTGTGTTTGGGAATAGAGCAATTTGTTGCAACGTCATGAACTAATATAATGCAATTCCCATTCATTTTCATGTTTACAACAGCCAATATACAAACATATGTTTCCATTACTAAAGTAGAAAAAAAATTGATATTCCTGCTAGTGAAATCGCCTTTTGCATAATCAGAGTAATATCAAGAAACGAATTTTAAGTATAACCATTTTGATCTAAACTGTGACTATTTTTTCTGCAAACATAATTTGAAAATTCATCGATGCTATAAATATTTGTTTATACTATTTTAAAATAAGCTTTTAATTTATTATTGTACTTGCAATCACTTCATGAAAAGCATGATAAACAGTTGATGTTATTGTATAGTAATAATAAAACAATCCATCCAGAAGTAACAGTTTATTGTGCGATAGTTACGGTGAAATATACACAACTATAATTTCAGCAAACATGAAACAAAATAGCGTGTACGATAAGACAGAAGGAAATAACAAGATAGGTAAAGATATTTTGTCAGGAAAGGAGGAAAAGGAGAAAAATCAGGTTACACTTAAAGAGAGGTATAAGTTATTGTAATGGCAAATTGAGAACATACATCACAGCTGAGCAAGAAGTGTTTTGGCAAAGGAAAGTTATAGAAGATAACAAAGTAGAGGAAATGTTTCTTAGGCTACGTATCCGTAACCACCATATCCAAGACCATAATAATTGCAACACCATATCCTCCGTAACCAAGACCATATTTAAGTTACAACCAGCATAGGGAGCATCAGAGATCATTTGGACAGCAGCTGGGTTCTGGTTGGCTGTTCCTGGCTCGTTGGTCTTGACTTGAGCTCTGAAACCGGCATGATCGGCAACATAGTTAACTTGTCTCTTGACACCCCTGTCATCGGTGAATCCGTAACTTCCCTTCACGGCGTGGCCACCGTTGCCTTCCTCCTGTCTGTATTGTTCACCGTGCTTGTCCTTGATGTCATAGCCGAACTTGTAGGGCTGGGGAGCGTGATGTTCAATAGGCTGAACGAATTAAAATAGTTGTATTATAGAAAATTGAAATAGGTTGCATGAATAAGTGTACTATTTTTTGCCTATAAAATCTGATAAACTATGCAAAATTCAGTCTTGCGTGTAATTTAATTTTTTGATGTATTGGACTAATTACTTCGTTTTTATAAATTAATCAAAAATATAACGCGTTTTTACTGCAAGCATTAAAAATGTAAGTCACACACAGATAAATTATCAAACATATTATTAACTCTAGGTGTGGTTTAGAGTGCTACGGTCCACTATTTACAACACGGGGGCTAATGAGATCACCTACAGCTTAAAGATTCGACGACTGAACATCCATGCCACAGTAGGATTCGAATCCACGAAGTCTGGTACTAAAGGCCATCACCCTAACCAATCGGCCATCGTTCGGTCTTATTAACTCCAGAGGATATTAAAAATATTTAATTGAATGTGAGGAATCATTCACTGCATTACAGGAAAAAAAAATCCTCATCAAATCTAGGCTCTATTATATTTGAAAAGAATTTAAGTTTTATGTCGAAATAAAAGATTAAATTAAGTTCCCCTTAATTCCTAAGTTAAGTTTTAACTGAAATACTATTTTGAATAATTTTTTAATTTAATTATTTAAAATAAATTTTTTAAAATAAATGTTTAATGTTTAATCCAAATCAAATTAGTAGTTTTACTAAACTGTTATAATGCTTGCTTTCAAATCTTTCTTCCTTCCTCAGTGGCATAACAGCCTAGGATGGGCCTTAACCTTCTCTAGAATTCCATACCAGGCAGTCCTATCTTTGGCTATGGATTTCCAATTTGAAATTTTCAAGGATCTTATGTCTTTCTCAATGATGTCTAACCATCTAAGTTTTGGTCGTCCTCTCATTCGGGTTCCTATTGGTTTGGCCGTAAAACCTTTTTTGTGGATCTATTGTCACTAAGTCGTAGTAGGAGTCCGGCCCATTTTAATCTTTGTAAGCTAATAAAATTAATTATATCTGAGTTTATATATGTTCTGTATAATTCAATATTTGTTCTTCTCCATATACCATTTACATTAATTCCCCCAAAAATACTTCTCAATATTTTTCTTTCAAAAACTGCTAGGGTTTCCTTGTCTTTTTCTGTCAATTCCCAGGTTTCAGCTGAGTAGGTCAAAACAGGTCTTATTAGGCATTGATACAATATTATTTATATCAATCTTTTAATGAACTTAGACTTTAAATATTTCTTCAATCCAAAAAACATCGATTAGCAGCAGTAATTCTGCTATGAATTTCAACAGTATATTATTTTGTGTATTAATTTCCGAACCTAGGTATATAAACTGCTTTACAGTCTCAAATCTATAACTGCCTATTTCTGAGAAGGAGTGATTATATTCTGATTTTAAACAAGGTATATATTTGGTTTTAGTTTCATTAATGCTCAAATTCATCTTTTTGGCCTCAGTTTCCTGCTTTCAAATCTAAAAAGGCATAAAAAATGCTTTCTGATGTTTGTTATGCACATTACAATTGCATGAAAAGAAATACTTACGATAACACTGGCAGCGGCAATGGTTGCAACTGCAGCGATTAAGATGACCTAAAAGAGATAATTAATAATTAAAGAAATTTCCCAGTAAAAAGATAAACATTGAAAAATTGTTTATATAAATACTCATATTTTTCCATTCATTTTATATTGCTTGTTTTTCAATAATATAATAAAAATAAATTTTTTAGTGTTTTAGTATAAGTATTTAAAAACAGTATTTTCCATTAATTTAGTTTACATTTATATACTTCCAAGCAGAGAATTTTATAAATTTTAAAGCATTGTGAATCAATTTAAGGGGACAAAGCACCTTTCGAGGTAAAAAGTCTTCATTTATAGTGTTTATTAAAACAGCCTATTTGATTTAATATAACTTGAAAGTGCTCTATTTTGAGTAAAATGTTTCATAGATTGTGAATTAGTGTCTGATTTTATATAAAAGTTTTAATTTTGCTGAGAAGAAATACATTAAAAACATAAAATCTATAAACCAAGTAAAAAAAAATATTAATCCAAGTACCAGCAACTAGAAACCA
>CM063500.1:62888374-62920874 GCA_032207245.1 Pardosa pseudoannulata | reverse complement strand
ATTTCTATAAATACTAAATGAATAAATGGTATATTTAATTTCTGTTCTGAATTTTTTATAATAAATTTTGCTGAATTTACTTTGTTTCTAAAAAAAGAGTGCTTTTTATGTAAAGGAAAAAATAAGAACTTGTTTAAAATTTTTAAAAATATTTCTGAAATTCTGTGCGCAAACTTACAACACAAAGTTAGCATATTTAATACTTTTTGCTTTTTTGTAAACAACAATGACTAGATATGATTCTCCACCTATTTAAATTTTTAAAAAATCAAATGTTACACAGGAATTAAAATTTTAAAAAATCTAAAATTTAAAAGTTTCATTTCTATTTCTATAAATACTATATGAATAAATGGTATATTTAATTTCTGTTCTGAATTTTTTATAATAAATTTTGCTGAATTTACTTTGTTTCTAAAAAATAGCTTTTTTATGTAAATGGAAAAATCAGAACTTGTTTGAAATTTTTTTTTAAATTTTTATGACACTGTGAGAAAATTTTAAAACACAAAGTTAGTACCTTTAAAATTTTTTTTTTCTTTTTTTGTAAACAACCAATTATTAGATATGCTTCGTATGATTCCTTCTTCTTCTCTTCTCCTGCTTCCTCTTCGTACATCTTCTCTTCAATTCCTCTTCCCCCTTCTCTTACCTTTACTTCTTTTCCTTCTTCCTTCTTCTCTTCCTTTCCGTTCTTTCTTTCTCCTCCCCCTAATCCCCCCCCTTCCCACACTATTGAATTAAAAAAAAATTATCAAATATCAACACCAAGGATTTATACTAAAAATAATCTAAAATTTAAAAGTTTCATTTCTATTTCTATAAATACTATATGAATAAATGGGATTTTTATGTTTTGTCAATTTTTATTTAATAAATTTTGCTGAATTTACTTTGTTTCTAAAAAATAGCTTTTTTATGTAAATGGAAAAATCAGAACTTGTTTGAAATATTTTAAAAAAATTTCTGAAATTCTGTGCGCAAACTTACAACAGTACAAACTTAGTATATTTAATATTTTTTGGTTTTTTGGAAACAACAATTATTAAATATGATTCTCCACTTATTTAAATCGTTTTAAAAAATCAAATGTTGTGCAGGAATTAAAATTTTAAAAAATCTAAAATTTAAATACTTAATTTCTATTTCTATAAATACTATATGAATAAATGGGATTTTTAGCTTTTCTCAATTTTTATTTAATAAATTTTGCTGAATTTACTTTGTAAAAACAAAGAACTTTTTTGGTAAATGGAAAGTCAGAACTTGTTTTAATTTTTTTAATTTTTCTGAAATTCTGTGCGCAAACTTACAACAGTACAAACTTAGCATATTTAATACTTTTTGCTTTTTTGTAAACAACAATTATTAGATATGATTCTCTACCTATTGAATTTTATTTTACAGTTATCAAATATTACATAATTTTCAAAAAATCTAAAATTTAAAAACTTCATTTCTATTTCTATAAATACTAAATAAATAAATGGGGATTTTAGCTTTTTTTCTCAATTTTTATTTAAAAAATTTTGCTAATTTTACGTTGTTTCTAAAAAAAGAGCTTTTTGTGTAAATGGAAAAGTCAGAGCTTGTTTAAATTTTTTTTAAAATTTTTCTGACACTCTGTGAGCAAACTTACAACAACACAAAGTTAGTACCTTCAATAATTTTTGACTTTTCGTAAAAAACAATTATTAGATACGATTCTCCACCTATTGATATTTTTTAATTATCAAATATTATACCAAGGGTTAAAATTTGAAATAAATATTTTAAATTTTAAAATTTCATTCCTATTTCTATAAATACTAAATGAATAAGTGGGATTTTTATCTTTTGTTCTCAATTTTTATTTAATAAATTTTGCTGAATTTACTTTGTTTCTAAAAAAAGAGCTTTTTGTGTAAATGGAAAAGTCAGAGCTTGTTTAAATTTTTTTTTAAATTTTTCTGACACTGTGTGAGCGAAATTACAACAACACAAAGTTAGTACCTTTAATAATTTTTGCCTTTTCGTAAACAACAATTATTAGATATGATTCTCCACCTATTGAATTTTTTTTAGTTATCAAATATTATACCAAGAATTAAAATTTGAAAAAAAAATTAAAGTTTAAAAATTTCCTTTCTATTTCTATAAATGAATAAATGAGATTTTTAGCTTTTCTTCTAGATTTTTATTTAATAAATTTTGTTGAATTTACTTTGTTTCTAAGAAAAGAGCTTTTTATATAAATGGAATAATCCCAACTAGTTTCAAAAATTTTTTTAATTTTTCTGACACTCTGTGAACAAACTTACAACACAAAGCTAGAACATTTATAATAATTTTTGCCTTTTCGTAAACAACAATTATTAGATATGATTCTCCACCTATTGAATTTTTTTTAGTTATCAAATATTATACCAAGAATTAAAATTTGAAAAAAAAATTAAAGTTTAAAAATATTTCTATAAATGAATAAATGAGATTTTTAGCTTTTCTTCTCGATTTTTATTTAATAAATTTTGCTGAATTAGCGTTGTTTTTATTAAAAAGAGCGTTATATCTAAATGGAAAAGTCAGATCTTGTTTAATTTTTTTTTCATTTTTCTGACACTCTGTGAGCTAACTTATAACAACACAAAGTTAGTACCTTTAATAATTTTTGACTTTTCGTAAAAAACAATTATTAGATATGATTCTCCACCTATTGAATTTCTTTCTAAAAATTATCAAATATTACAAACGGTTAAAATTAAACAAAATGTAAAATTTAAAAATTTCATTTCTATTCAAATAAATACTAAATGAATAAATGTTATTTTTAGTTTTTGTATTCAATTTTTATTTAATAAATTTTTCAGAATTTACTTTGTTTCTAAAAAAAGAGCTTTTTATGAAAATGGAAAAGTCCGAAAGTTTTTTAAAAAATTTTTCTAACAGTCAGTGAGCGAATTTCAACAACACAAAGTTAGTACCTTTAATAATTTTTGCCTTTTCGTAAACAACAATTATTAGATATGATTCTCCACCTATTGAATTTTTTTTAGTTATCAAATATTATACCAAGAATTAAAATTTGAAAAAAAAATTAAAGTTTAAAAACTTCATTTCTATTTCTATAAATACTAAATGAATAAGTGGGATTTTTAGCTTTTGTTCTCAATTTTTATTTAATAAATTTTGCTGAATTTACTTTGTTTCTAATAAAAGAGCTTTTTATGTAAATGGAAAAGTCAGAACTTGTTTCAAATTTGTTTTCTTTTTGAGAAATACATATTAAGTAAATTTAATCATATGATTTAAAGCCAAATAATGGTTTGGTTTTGAATTGGAATGTTACTGTCTACTTTTTGCAACACGAGGGCTAATGAGACCGGGACCTATAACTTAAAACCCAGCCAAATAATGATATCTCTCTTTTCAGATGTTATTTTCTAATAATAAAAATACTCTCTTACTATAACTCTTATTAGACTGCAAAGTAAAATAATAGTAACCACAAATCTATATATAATTGAACTTAGTTTAATGAATAAAAATATATGTATCTAAACGCTTAAGTTTATGTAATACCTTATGATCTAAGTTAAGTCCTTTATTACAATTTTTTACTAACAAGACTTTTGCCTAAATGTCTCAAAATGTTTTTGCTTTATATATAAGTTTTACATTAAATTTGGATTTAACAACAAAATCCAAAATCAAGTCCTAGACCGAGTCCATCGTAGTTAAGTCTTCCGTAGCCCAGGCCGTATCCAAGACCATAACCGGCAGCTGGAGCTGCATTAACGAGGTTTTTGTATCCAACGACGTTCGGAACTGCTACTCTTCCTGCTTCAATCATTTATTAAAAATTTTTATTAACAAAATATTTGCTTTAAAGTTTCAAAATTATTGTGCTTTATATGTAAGTTTTTTCATTAAATTTAGATTCAGCAACAAAATGAAATAAAGACAAATACTTCAATCAAAAATATTTTATTTAGCAAAAGCATTTGTAAGCGAGAAGTACAGAAGTATTATTTCCGCTGATATATAACCATACAGCATATAATAAAGAAGAACGAAAAGTTCATGAAATGGAGCTCACAACATAAAGATGAAATAAGAATTGAAGAATTAGAATAGAGCCAAAGAGATAAGGTCAATTCCTATAAGAGCAAACCGAAAGACCAGAGGGACGGAAAAAGCTGCACAAAATTTAGCAGTTTATAGTACATATCCAAGAGCTGCACCAAGTCTAAGACCTCCCAGTGCATAGCCACCTTAGCCAAGTCCAAGACCAAGTCCTAGACCGAGTCCATCGTATCCAAGTCTTCCGTAGCCCAGGCCTTATCCAAGACCATAACCAGCAGCTGGAACTGCATTAACGAGGTTCTTGTATCCAACGACGTCCGGAACTGCTACTCTTCCAACGTAAGTCATTTATTAAAATTTTTATTAACAAGATTTTTGCTTAAAAGTCTCAAAATTTTTAGCCTTTATATATAAGTTTTTTTATTAAATTTAGATTCAGCAACAAAATGATATAAAGACAAATATTTCAAGCAAAAATATTTTATTTAGCATAAGCATTTGTAAGAGAGAAGTACAGAAATATTATTTCCGATGATATAAAAGCCTACAGCATATAATAAGGAAGAAGGAAAAGTTTATAAAATGAAGCTCACAACATAAAGATGAAATAGTAAAGGGGAGAATTAGAATAGAGCAAAAGTGATAAGGACAATTCCTATAAGAGCAAACCGAAAGACCAGAGTGACAGAAAAAGCGGCACAAAATTTCTCAGTTTATGGTACATATCCGAGATCTGCACCAACTCCAGCTCCAAGACCAAGGCCTCCCAATCCATATCCACCGTAGCCAAGTCCATCGTAGCCAAGTCTTCCATATCCAAGACCATAACCGGCAGTTGGAACTGCATTAACGAGGTTCTTGTATCCAACGACGTTCGGGACTTCTACTCTTCCAGCGTAGGGTGCATCAGATATCACGCCAACGGCTGCCGGGTTCTGGTTGGCGGTGCCTGGTTCGTTGGTCTTGATCTGAGCTCGGAATCCAGCTTTGTCGGCAACGTACTCCACATCTCTCCTTACTCCTCTAAGATCTGTGAATCCATAGCTCCCTTTGACGGCCACTCCGCCGAAACCTTCCTCCTGTCTGTACTGCTCTCCCTCTTTGTCCTTGATATTGTATCCAAACTGGTACGGCTGAGGAGAAGGTTATTTAAAAATTAAAATTTGAGAATTAAAACGCGAAACAAAGAATGATAAATGTACATCATAGGCTGTGATATTGAACAAAAACAATTAAAATTTATGTAACTTATCTTTTTTTTTTTGACAAAACTGTTATAAATATGATTCATTAACAAATATTTATAATATCCAATCTGGCAAGACAAAGGAGCAGATCGGATAGGCTGTTTGAAATTTGATAGAAAATTATAAGAATACAGTGAAGAACATTTTATTAGTATATATGATAGTCGTTGCTATAAAGCTAAAACAATTATCATTTAAGCAATGTTATTTTTTTTACCCCTTCCCGATTTTTCCCGGGCTGAACTCAGGCGAAATGTACCATCCTGGCTCATCCCGAGTGCAGTGAATTTAACACTGTGCAATCAGTCTTTCCCGAATTATCTCACATGTGCTTTTTATGGTTTGGAATGCTTTTGTTTACTTTTCTGGCTACTAGATTATTTGCTGCTAAAAGAGAGACAGCAGAGGGAAGACTGTAAGGAGAGAAACAAGGTTCTACTGTCCAGATTGCGATGTTGAACTCTGTGCTGTACTGTGTTTTCGATTGTATCACACACGACCGAATTTTGATTAATAACTTCACAATCGTTAATGTAAATGCATAGGATATAAATAAAATTTAATTCAAGATAAAAGCTAGGTATTCTAAGCTTAATATTTATAGTTAATGTGAATTGACTCCAAAGTCTAATGATTTATGCATAGGACATAAATAAAATTTAATTCAAGATAAAAGCTAGGTATTCTAGGCTTAATATTTATAGTTAGTGTGAATTGACTCTAAACTCTAATGATTTCTGCCGTACAGAAAGCCAACTATGCATGTAAATTACTCATTTATTTAAATTGATTTTTTTTACATTCATTTTTAGGGAAGTTTGTATCCGAATGATGCTATTATGTTTAAAAAGCTATGTATGCATAAAAATAAGCATAAAAATTGACATTTTTTTACCCATAATCCTGAAATAAAATGAACCTGGAAGAGGTTAATAAGAAAATGATGAAAAATTTCTCGTTTAAACAACAGTAACAGACACTAACATTGGAAGGATAGGAGGTTCGACTTCATTTAGGCACATCACAAAGCAAGGTTCATATAAATATTTCAATATATTTAAATCAATATATTTAAAACTTTACACTCGAGAGGTGACTTTCACTCACTTCTTGGTTTGAAGCAGAAACTCACTGCTTACAATGACTATATATGATTAGCTTCTTTACACTGGTTTCCTAATTTATTGGACACAAACTATTGAAGATAAGAATGATATCTCTTCAAATGGAGATAAGATATTTTTATCTCAATTACTCCACAATCGCATTTTGAAATCAGTACTAATTTAATAATCTTTGAGAAAATATTAGCAAATAGCAGAGAGTATTATGGACACTTAGTCACCTATGATATGTAAAAACTTTAGGTTAATAATTCATGATTTTGCACAAACTTTTGATCGGATACTTGATCATTGACCCCAATATTTAATTTGGAAGACATCAGATTAAATAAAAGTTGCATTTAATTTTAACAGGAGCTAAGAACGACTATAATATTTGTTCCCTTTCCTAATGATCCTGCTTTACTACATCAAAATACTTAATGCTATAGTGTCCAGGCGAACCGAACATGCATTTTTCCGATCATGTTATACACTTTATACCAATAAGTATTTGGACAACTATGCAAATGACAATATCTGCGGTCCTGAGGTAAGTCACGGCCTCCGCCGGTATACATCGTGTAGGAAACAGCATCGACATTAGTTGCATGCAAGATGCCACGCAGTTCGGAGCTCTCTGATTTCGAAAAAGGTATAATTATAGGGTATCACAAATGTGGCCAATCCTTAAGGGACATATCTATCGATCTGAAGTACACAAAATCGATAGTGACCTATGTGATCAAGAAGTGGAAGGTGAGCGGTGATTGTCGGAATGTGATCCGAGTCGGCAGACCAACGAAACTGGAAGATAGACACCGACGAGTACAGTCCAGAGAAATTCGTCCTCATCCGAGAGGAGTTTCAACAGGTATCAGGGAGTATTGTTTCAATGAATACCATTCGTACACATCTGTTTGGTTTTTATGCTGCTGCCTATAAGCCTTTCATCACAAAATTCAACTGCGCTGCTCGGTTAATAGGGAGAGAAGCACATCGAAATCGGACCGTAGATCAGTGGAAACGGGTTCTTTGGAGCGACCTTTACCGTTCGGATGGCAGGGTCTGGGTCTGGCGTCTGCCTGGAGAACGTATCCTGCCAGAATGAATTGTGCCAACAGTCAAATTCTGTGGAGGAGGAATTATGGTCTAGGGTTGTTTCTCCTGGAATGGTCTGGGAACCTTAGTCCCCATTCATGGTAAGCTAAACGCGGATGCTTACTGCACTATTTTGGATGACAATGGTCTTCCTGCATTGTGGCAATTTTACCGGTTGGATCCCTTGTACTTTCAGGATAACCATGCAGTTATAATGTTTCGAGGTTTACCAAGGCTTGGCATTGTGCCAATGGAGTTCATCGAATGGACTGGCCTGCGCATAGCCCAGACCTGAACTCTATCGAGAACCTGTGGGACGAGTCGGATAGCCGAATTAAAGGGTGCACTACCCGTCCAAAATTGGGGAAGAAACTTGTATGTCTACTCCAAGCCGAGTGGAAGACAAGACCACTAGCTGTAATACAAAGACTTGTGGAAAGTATGTCCCGGAGGGTTAACGCAATAATTGCCTCTTGTGGAGGCTCTACCAACTATTAATTTTGTATAAAGTTAGTTTTTCTTTTCTATAACAGGTGTTCAAACACTTATTGGTAGACAGTGTATAATATACTAAGAAACAGTTCATAGATTAATAACTAAAAAAATATCTTCTTAGACTTAAAAGTAGATAGACGGTTAAAGTATAAAAGTTTTAAATTATAGATTTTAATTAAGTACAGTTTTAAGTATAATAATTTTTATTGTAAAAATATTTCTAAAAAGAAATAACTTGATTAAAGAAATTGTGATTTTCATTACTGTTATATAAAATATTGAAATACAAAGAATAGATAGAGTGGGAAGTGATGAATTGAATCGTCTTTTGAGTTTAATGGAAATTAATTTGTATGGTATTGTAAAAATATAAGAGAACACATGCTAAACCGTTCTAATAAATAGCATTTTACAGTTATAGGGATAACTTATATTTTCTTAGAATTTTTAGGTTCAGACTTTTATTGATTTGAAGATATTTAATCGAAAGTAATGACTTCAGACATATTCGTGAAGCTATAAATAATGTAATTTTATAAATATGTTAATTATTTAGATTACGTTTATTTTGATAATACAATTTTAAAAACTGTATAATGTACTGTTGAGACTTATAATGATACATCATATTTATAATGCTATTTTTTACAGTTCACTGAAGCATTTTAAACCATTGACATTTTTTTTGGATAAAATAGAAAATTAATTAATGCATTTACCCAAGCCAATGCAACAGCGACTAAAGCAGCTAATGTGAAAACCTAAAGAAGAAAATATATAAAATTTGATTAGAAATTTAATTACATTATATGTTTATATAATATTTCTTGTAAAATATTACACTACATTCATAATATGAATATTATTATACAGTGGTCTCCGCTTAATGTGATCGCGGTTAATGTTATCACTCGCTTATTGTTATCGAAATCACCTGGTCCCGATTTTTTCTATTCATTTGTACGCTAAAAATTATCGCTTTATGTGATCGTTGCATCAGTTAATGTTATCACATTTCGAACCTCATTTTAACTGCCAAAGGAATATTCACAAATTATTCAGAAGTATCCAATTCTTTTCTTTCTCTCGTTCTTGTTTTAATTTCTGAGAATTCTCTCTCTTTAGAAAGAAAAAACAAAGGAATTGTTTACACGTTTAATTTTTCAGAAATACGCACAACAGTCAATAGTTGTCAGATAAGCAGAAGGCAACAAATTCTATTCGGAACTGAGAAGGAGCGTATTCACATTTTATGCCTTGCTCGCTTATATGCAGTTTGTTGATATTGAAGACAGAAAGCGAAATGATTTAACATTAAAACTAAATATCGAAATTTTAAATCGTTATGACAGGTTACCAAATATGAGTCAGCGCAATGCTGCAGCGCAGTTAAACATTTTTTAGCTTCTGAATTGCATTGAAAATGTTGAAACGTGGAGTACAAAACCGCTCCGGTGATTTTAATTTTGTATATCGTTTATCGTTTTTTATCTGTTATTATTATCAAAATCACGGTGTTCCAAACTAATCACATTAAGCGGAGCCCACTATATCTGATACTTGTTTCAAATATGAACAATATCATGTATATCAAATTTATATAATCTAAACATTGATTTTAATTTTGTATATCGTTATTGTTTTTTATCGGTTATTATTATCAAAATCATGTTCCAAACTAATCACATAAGCGGAGCCCACTATATCTGATACTTATTTAAATATGAACAATATTGCATGTATATCAAATGTTATATAATCTAAACAAACCGCTCCGGTGATTTTAATTTTGTATATCGTTTATCGTTTTTTATCTGTTATTATTATCAAAATCACGGTGTTCCAAACTAATCACATTAAGCGGAGCCCACTATATCTGATACTTGTTTCAAATATGAACAATATTGCATGTATATCAAATGTTATATAATCTAAACAAAACCGCTCCGGTGATTTTAATTTTGCATATCGTTTATTGTTTTTATCGGTTATTATTATCAAAATCACGGTGTTCCAAACTAATCACATTAAGCGGAGCCCACTATATCTGATACTTGTTTCAAATATGAACAATATTGCATGTATATCAAATGTTATATAATCTAAACAAAACCGCTCCGGTGATTTTAATTTTGTATATCATTTATCGTTTTTTATCGGTTATTGTTTTGAAAATCAAGGTGTTCCAAACTAATCACATTAAGCGGAGCCCACTATATCTGATACTTGTTTCAAATATGAAACAATATTGCATGTATATCAAATGTTATATAATCTAAACAAAACCGCTCCGGTGATTTTAATTTTGTATATCGTTTATCGTTTTTTATCTGTTATTATTATCAAAATCACGGTGTTCCAAACTAATCACATTAAGCGGAGCCCACTATATCTGATACTTGTTTCAAATATGAACAATATTGCATGTATATCAAATGTTATATAATCTAAACAAAACCGCTCCGGTGATTTTAATTTTGTATATCGTTTATTGTTTTTATCGGTTATTATTATCAAAATCACGGTGTTCCAAACTAATCACATTAAGCGGAGCCCACTATATCTGATACTTGTTTCAAATATGAACAATATTGCATGTATATCAAATGTTATATAATCTAAACAAAACCGCTCCGGTGATTTTAATTTTGTATATCATTTATCGTTTTTTATCGGTTATTGTTTTGAAAATCAAGGTGTTCCAAACTAATCACATTAAGCGGAGCCCACTATATCTGATACTTGTTTCAAATATGAACAATATTGCATGTATATCAAATGTTATATAATCTAAACAAAACCGCTCCGGTGATTTTAATTTTGTATATCGTTTATTGTTTTTATCGGTTATTATTATCAAAATCACGGTGTTCCAAACTAATCACATTAAGCGGAGCCCACTATATCTGATACTTGTTTCAAATATGAACAATATTGCATGTATATCAAATGTTATATAATCTAAACAAAACCGCTCCGGTGATTTTAATTTTGTATATCGTTTATCGTTTTTTATCGGTTATTATTATCAAAATCACGGTGTTCCAAACTAATCACATTAAGCGGAGCCCACTATATCTGATACTTGTTTCAAATATGAACAATATTGCATGTATATCAAATGTTATATAATCTAAACAAAACCGCTCCGGTGATTTTAATTTTGTATATCGTTTATTGTTTTTATCGGTTATTATTATCAAAATCACGGTGTTCCAAACTAATCACATTAAGCGGAGCCCACTATATCTGATACTTGTTTCAAATATGAACAATATTGCATGTATATCAAATGTTATATAATCTAAACAAAACCGCTCCGGTGATTTTAATTTTGTATATCGTTTATTGTTTTTATCGGTTATTATTATCAAAATCACGGTGTTCCAAACTAATCACATTAAGCGGAGCCCACTATATCTGATACTTGTTTCAAATATGAACAATATTGCATGTATATCAAATGTTATATAATCTAAATCAATGCATAAAATGAAATCGCTGACATGAAACGGAATAAGTTCTACAAAAAAAATAATATAAAACTATTATATTTATAATATAACCATATTGTCTTTATAAAGAGACACAATAAATTAATGAAGTTCCAATTTGATTACTAATTTAACAATGCGATGATTAGCACTATTGCGGCTTTAAAAGTTAAATTCCTCATTGAAAATTTCATTTTTTATATGAAATATTTATGCTATTAAAAATAAACTATAAAACACACGGATCCGATTAGTACTAATGTAGATCTAATGCAGATCTAATGGAATCTGAGTGTTCCGTTACCTCAGGATGCCTCTAGGTTTTGCCATGGTAATAATCAAGGTATTAGAAAAATTTCATTTATAGCTTTAAAGACAAATGAACATTTTATTTGTACTGCTTTTTTCTTTTCTGTCGGGTTAACCTCCTGACTGCTCATCCAGCTATTTCCACGGCAACTCAAATGTAGCAAAATTTGATCATTCCGCGATTTTCGAAGCCATGTGTTTTTATTCCTTTATTAAGGTGATCATCCCGCCTTTTCACCGCTTAACCAGTGAAATAAATTATATATACAATGTTAGACATTTAATTGGGTAATAAATAGAGTTATATGAATAGAACTATAGTTATATTAGATAATATAATTGTAATTATATTATGTAATAAGTAGCAATTAACTATAATTCAATTGAAATTTATTTTAAAAAATATTTCTTGTGATAACATCTGAAATTGGTTTTTCTGACAGTTTTAGTTTCTCATGATAAAAATCTATCTTAAAAAATCTTATCTAGAAAGAAAAAGGGAATATTTCAATTCTTTAATCTATACAGATTTCAAATACAGTCAAACCTGTCTATCTCGAAGCCTGCTTATCTCGAAAACCTGTCTATGTCGAATTTTTTTCAATTTCCCTACATTTTTAATAAAAATGTATCGTATTTTCCAAACCTATCTCAAATTATTTTTTCTCAAACCTGTCTATCTCGAATTTTCGTAAGAAACACAACATTCCAGTTTAGAATCTTATTGCGTTGACAACCGCACAAGTTCCTATTTCTAGGAATTACGCTTCTAGTTTTCTCTCTCAGAGGGTTATTTGGTCAGGAACTGGGTGGGAGTTGTACTGAAATCGGGACTTCTCTGCTCTGGAATAATAGGGGATCGGAGTTGAGAAAGGGGAACAGGAGACGGGAGATTTTTTTTTTTTTTTTTTTGAAATAGAACTGGTTCTCAGTCTATAGCTTAATGACGAAATATCATCTCGCATCTTGCTGCCTCAATTTTAGAGCTAAAAATGGCAGGTGTTAAAAGAAAATTAAATGATTTAACTATCGAAAAAAATGGAAATTCTATCATTTTTGAACGAAAACCCTTCTATGAAGAAAAGCATAGTTGCCGCTAAATTCGGAATTCGACCCAGTACTATTTTCACTATCATAAAAAACAAAGATATCGTGCAATAAAACTTCGAAAACGGCTTCAAAACAATGAAAAATAATCGTGCATGTAAATAAAACTAAAAATGCTTCGAAATTTCAATCTTTTGTATTGTGTAAAGAAATTTTCTTAGTCTTCTTTCATAAAACCTGTGTATCTCGAATTTTTTTTTACTCCCCAGAGATTCGAGATAGACAGGTTTGAATGTATAAAAAAAATACACAATTTTTTAATCGATTTCAAATTCTACAAATTGAGCAGTCAGATTGTTAAAGCTGTTGAAATGATAGCTATGCCATGAAATTTATTTACTCAGAGATGGTTGCAGTCACGATAAAGGTTGAAATTCTCTGATATAGATGACAAATGCAAGCTTGGGGGTTTAAAGCTAAGGAAATAATAACTGTTTTTTAGAAGCATGAAGATGATTCAAAGATGTAGTGTAAAACAATTGAGCATAAAAATAATTTTAATATTAAAATCATTTTCTTTATGTATAGTAAAATTAATTTTGGGACAAAAATATTCTTAAAAATGATATACATTCTAAAGAAAGGATTATATTCGTGGTTCCCTAACTTTTTACCTGCGGCTCCTCAGGCTATTCTGGTACTGACAATCCCGGAGATAATGCATAGGTTTCAACTTAGATAAGTACAAGGATATTTTCTTAGTACGTTTTCACAGTAACACATAAATTTCATCTTTTAAGTATTTCCATTCCTTGTTTAACATATTGTATGCGGGACATGTACTAGCCCGTTTTCTAACCATTGATACTTGAGCGCGGATCACGTACTAGTACGGGTTAGTGTAACATCATGGTTTGTTCTGGGGTACAAAATTAACGGTATATACAGGAAAACGAAGCCGAATGTTCGTGTCTTTCATTTTTTTATAATGTAAAAATGTTTATTTATAACATAATTCGAAAAAATTAAAACTATATACTACTATTTAAATTTGATTTTTCATATTTAGGATACTATTATAAATTTATCCACTAAAACATAGATATTTTTTTACAAAAATCTTATGGTTGTTATTTATATAGTTCTATTTATATATTTGCTTATATATTTCAATATAAAATACGAAAAGTTGATCAAAAAATTAAATAATTTTCGATCTATTGAGATTTAACTGAATAACTAAATTTAAGCGCAAAACGCCCGCTCCCGGTACAATTCCGCAGCGAAATGTACCCGCACACAATGTGTTAATAGTTTCAGAATAGGTTTATATTACTACTCTGGCATTCTTGGCATCCGCTTGTAGCATTCCAAGGTGCTGTTTTGCAAAATTTAAGATCCATGGATATATATATATATCATACACATATAATGTTGTATAAATATCCTATCATTAAGTAATAGAAATAGAAATACTACCATTTAAATTTAAAAAATAACAGTAGTTTTGCATAAAAATACTACTGAAGGGAGAAGGATAATAGAAATAACATATATTGAAAACGAAAAACATGATATGATATGAAAAATGAAACATATAACGGTGAAATTGGGAATATAAATGAGATATATGTTATAAAAATAGCAGACAATGTCTGGATTTGTTTACATATGAAAATCAGAGTTAGATATTTAAAAAGCAAATTTCAATTTATTGCATATTCACATATCATTTCATTTCAGTTAAGAGAAATAAATACTAAGATATATTTAATATCCTCAAGGGTTTTATTTACACATAAATATTTTAAAACTATAGATCGTCATATGACAGGATCATTAAAATTTTTAATGATCCCGTTTAATGATCCGTTTCCAGGACTTTTTTTTTAAAGTTTCTATGAGGCAGGTTAAAAAATGGTTTACTTTTGGCTGAGAATTATCTGGCACACACTCCATAATTTGTTTATTTTTACTAACCGCATGTTAGTTGCGAACCTTAATTTACCTTGTCATATTATGTGATAGGATGGACTGCAGAGGTTTTAATATTGACAGTGATTATTTGACGTTATATATATGAATGATGTCCAAAATTTAGTGAATCGATTGCAAACCGTGTGGTTATGTATTAATGTATAATAAACAAACATATAAATGAACAAACGTCTTGATTTTTAAAGATATATAACTTAAACGCTAGAAATGTATTAGTCCTTGAAATATACTCCAATACTTTTATGAAAAGAATTTGTTGTTAATGCCGGTGATAAAATTTCATTGCAACAAAGAATAATTGATGTTTAAATTTAAAATATCACATATGTACCTAATCTATTTATAAGCCAAATATAGCAGAAAATTATTATCGTAATATCTAAGTTCAGTGATAAAACGTATGAAAATCAGGAAGATGATATATAAATAATTTAAAATAAGAAATGGTTAAATGAGATGGTTAAATTAATGACGTAATAATGCTAGAAAAAAAATGTTATTTTCATCTTCTTATAATGTGATAAATTGATGAATTTAATCATCGCCTGCTCTTGACTGGGGAAAATAGGGCTTGAAATAATGGCATTAAACAATAGAAAAGGGGGAGGAGGAATTCGAACGTTTTTGAACTCGCTTTGAATTTTGATAACTCTAACTCATCAAGAATCCAAAATTGGATACCTCTATTTATTCCAGGTCGAATCACTTCATAAATTCGAGAGCAGACGGACAGATAACTTAGGCTATTATTGTATAGATGATGCTAAGATCTATTAATGTATATATTTATGTATTCTTAATTATCATCAAAAAGTCTAATGATATTTAAATTAGCAATTACCTTTCACAGAACAAATTTTGAAATTTACTTTTTTTTCGATTAAATTTGACTCGAATTATCTAACGAGTTTTCAGTGAACTGATATACTCATATTAAATGGACTTTTTTTTTAATGAGAAGTTAAATCATTACATTAATGAGTTTTTCTTATTCAAACCTTAAATTTGAATCTCCTTTGGAAAATATATATTTTATTTTTGATATTGGAGATGTTTATTGTAAAAGTTAACTTATCCAGTAACCAAGAAAGAGTAAATGGAAAAGACGTCAATTGGTTGGCTTAATTCTGGTAGTTTATTTAATGAGGTAAGAAGTTAAATAATTTCAAGGATGAGTTTTCCTTATTTAAACCTTATATTTGAATCTCCTTTGGAAAAAAAGATATTTTATTCTTGAAAAAAGAAATGGTTATTGTAAAAGTTAACTTATTCAGTAACCAAGAAGATCAAATGGAAGAGACTTAAAGGGGTGGCTTAATTCTGGTTATGAAAGGCCGGCTAAGGGTATCCCTGGCTGAAGGCTAAGGAGCTACTTAAGCTCAGCTCAGTAGGAATGAGATAAGGGTTGTTATTGGTCTGCTGACAGGTCACTGTTGCCTCATCAAGAGGTACCTTAACATTATTTTCATCATGGACAGTAGGTATGTAGGGGATGTTACGTGGGGGAAGAGAGTTCCTTACACACCATGTGTGATTATGATTACTACTCTGCTAAGCGTTTTGAATTTCTTGGTTATCATTTCATCGAACCGCGGGAACTAGAAAACTCCCCGGTTAAGTTGCTGCTTAGATTTATCTCAGCTATTGGTCTCTTTGAGACTTAATTGTTAATATTCTTAACTTTTTTTTAACACTCGGTAGTAAACAGCCTTTCCTAAGGATTAGGCTTTGAGATATTTACCACAAAACAGTTCACTCTGTAACAGTAAAACAAAAAAAAAGAGAGAATATAGTCACGAGTTATCATTTAAAAATGTCGATAGTTAAAATAATTAGAACGACACCCTGGAAGAAGGTAGTATTATGCTTGCCGTTAATGTTAAAGGGGGAGAAAAAGGTTAATGCTAGCGAAGAAATTTTTCAGAAGATAATCAAAACTAAAACGGAGCCCTAAATTTGGTGATAATTATTGGGTTCCAAGATATTATTAGGAACAAGATGCTTTTACATAATTAAACTTGGAGAGAAGGAGAGGGGTGTCTCCAAGCATGGGTCCAGCCTCAGAAGGGTTATGAAACAAACACTTGACTGTATAGATATCTTATTGCTGATACTCTTTTGTTCCGGTAATTGAAAGGGGGTCAGTACAATAGGCCTTGGGTTGCAGTGTGGTGCTCTTATGAGCTGCCCCACCCTAAATTTAAATCTAAATCTAAATCCAACCATGAAAGACATAAAGTTAGACTAATGTTGGCGTTAATAAAGCATTTGTCAGTATCTAGTTAGATGCTGTGAATAATATTCCAAATGAACGAAATTTATAACATAAGAAAATAATATACCTGAAAAGAATATACCCTATACTATATTCAAGGTATTTTGTCCGATTAAATTTTAATTAAATACTTGTTTGTAATTGATCTTGCATCAGATTCCTAAAAATTAGATTCTTGTAAAACAGTGAAAAATGTTTAATTCAATTGACTGAATTTTAGTTTCAGTTGTCATAAGAAAGAGTTACACGTGTTATATACTGGCGTTAGAAGCTAAATAAATATTGATAAAAGCGATAACGGAAAAAATATTTATTTTAAGTTTATAAAATTTCCGTAGTTCCCATAAAAGGATAAAAACAATTTTTTTTAAATGAAAAAATATCCAGCAAACAATTCTATAATGCAAAATTAACACAAAAATGGATTTTTCAAAGAAAAAAAAGTTCATTGGCTGGGGTCTGTAAATATAGACTACGTTATCTTCTGTTGATAATACATACGCTGATTCAATTAAATTTAGAATATGAATGAAAGTTACTAAAATTTTAAACCAATAAAAAATTACAGAATTTTAGCATCAAAGGTCAAAGAATGAATATATACATGAATATATACATGAATATATATATATATATATATATATATATATATATATATATATATATATACATATATATATATATATATATATATATATATATACATATATACATATATACATATATATATATATATATATATATATATATATATATATATAAATATATATATATATATATATATATATATATATATATATAATATATATATATACATATATACATATATATATACATATATATATATATATATATATATATATATATATATATACATATATATATATATATATATATATATATATATATATATATATATATATATATATATATATATATATATACATATATATATATATATATATATATATATATATATATATATATATATATATATATATATATATATATATATATATATATATATATATATATATATACATATATATATATATATATATATATATTATATATATATATATATATATATATATATATATATATATATATATATATATATATATATATTAGAGAGAGAGAGAGAGAGAGAGAGAGAGAGAGAGAGTTTAATAGATCAATATTTTTATACGAAGAAAAATTTACATCGGAAATGTCGAGTAAGCAAATCTTTATGTATACATATATATATTAAAATAAAACCAGTTTAAAAGTAAGGGATTTTTGAATTTAATGGAAGTATTTGAACAAAAAAAAAAAGACTTAGTGTTAGAATGTTTAAAAAGCTTTCTTACCTGATAGATCATATTTGTTCTTGAAGATTAAAAAAAAATTGTTGTATTTGATATTATGTTCTCCTTTTATATACGTGGACGGCACACGTATCTAACAACCATTGTTTAATTATTGAGACCGTTAATCCTTTTACACTCTGATAGGCTAAGAAATTAAAAATTTAAATGGGAAAAATCAAACCGACATTCTGCATAATTTGCAACAGAGGTATAAACTGTCCTTCTCACAATATACATCAAAACAATTTCAAGATTTCATTTACATCAATTTAATGATTTTTAAATGAAAAACTTTTATACGAATGTGAAAGGCTATCTAATTACCTAATAACACAGAGAAAATAATACACAAACAATGAATAATGCACTAGTATGACACTGAAAAATACTCAATGTATTATTTGAATGCCAGAGAAATCTTGATAAAATTTCAATCGTTGATATTTCTTCATTTCGTTTATTCAAAAATTTAGGTCACAAAGAGGCTCTAATAACACATTGTGTGCGGGTACATTTCGCAGCAGAATTATACCGGGAGCGGGCGTTTTGAGAGTAAGTTTAGTTATTCAGTTAAATCTCAGTAGATCGAAAATTATTTTATTTTTAACCAACTTTTCTTATTTTATATTGATATATATATATATATATATATATACAACTATATTTATAATATATAAATATACATATATTAAAGTTGGCAACTAACATAGGGTCAGTAAAATTTATATATATATATATATATATATATATATATATATATATATATATATATATATATATATAATATATATATATATATAATATATATATATATATATATATATATATATATATATATATATATATATATATATATATATATATATATATATATATATATATATATATATATATATATATATATAAACTTTATAAAATAATATCATTTTCGCAAGGATAAATTAAAATTTTTTTTTAAATCTAAATTGATTTTTTAATCAACCTTCCCGTTATGTGGTTCCACCTCGAGTGATGTAAAAACTAGTTTTTATTTATCTAAATTTTTCTAGAATCTATGTAGTAGACAAGAACATTCGGATTCTTTTTCCTGTATATAACGTTATTTTTGTACCCACAAACAAACCATGTTGTTACGCTAACCCGTACTATTACGGGACCCGTGCTCAAGTATCAATCGTCAGAAAACGTACTAGTACTTGTCCCACATACAATAATAATAATAGGTTACTTTATTAGCAATATCTTTAAAGTACTTTATACATATCTGAAGGTATACATTAAACTTTTAATATAATTTTGGTGAAATTATTCATTTCTTTTCGTAGACAAGTTATTTACACGTTAATGTCCGAGACATTTATGCCGAGCATATGTTTATGAATATCTTAAATGTTCAGCACAAAGTGGATTGTCGAATTTGGTAGCAGTGTTCTAGCACAAGAGTACAAAACTTGGTTTGCTACATCCAGAGCTTGTAGAAGATTGCAACGACACATCTAATTTAAATACCACAAATCGCAATTCAATAAAAATACCGTAAACATGCAATTCAATTCGCAATGTATATGATGTCCAGTTCTTCGTTGATTTCGTTCGTTTTGGACAGTTATGGTTTACGGTTTTGCTCACGATGCCCAATAAGACAAGAACGTATTGCTTAACACGTTGAATGCCAAGGCAATTTTCAGAAATCTGGCCTAAAATGAAAATTTGATTTAATCCCATTTCATTATTAAAAACTCTAATTTGTGGACAGAAATTCAACAAAGTCCTGAATTCTTTATTTTTAGAGATTGATTTTTTCCGCATTGATTTTTTGTTCTTTTCCCAGAAGACATTTATCGATATAACTACTGATATACTACGAGTTTATTTGTAGCTGCACAAAAAGGGGGATTAAACACAGTACGAGATAACTCGTAGTTGGCGTCCTAGAAAAGAACGCAATCTACGAGTTATGTCGTAGTTTGCAGTCAACTTTTTAAAACCGATTCCGAACGGTTACTAGCATCCATGCCAGCAGCGGGAAACGAACCCGCGACTCTTGTACCGAAGAGCAGAGCTCTGCCATTCGGGCATCGTTCGGCGAGCTCTTGACCCTAAGCTGAATGAGCTATTACGTCTCCTATTGTGTTCAACCCTGCTCAAATTGTGCTCCAATTGTGGTCCAACTGGGTGATATCGTTAAAATCAGTTTTCAAGATTATAACATTATCTTTACTACGCACAAAAAAATAAAAATAATTTGACTATATCCCTTTTCTAACATAAAATGCAAGCTCCTAAACATTTCACTTCAACATTCAAATCTTCTTTGAATTTATATTGCAAAGAATTTGTCTATAGTAACCACGGTTACGGAGCTTTGAAAGGTCTATTCTTTACAAAGAAATTCTATTGTAACTCGCCAAATTAGTGATATGTTGGCTCGACAGCAATGGAGTTTGCAGGGGTTCGTGTTTTTAGTTCTGGTTTCTGTTCCAGTTCAACTAAAAGAAATGTATCGGTTTAGTTCCAGTTTCGTTCCACCAAAAATAACGGCTTTCTATTCAGTTCCGAATGAATAATTTTATTTTACGTATATTCTTGTTTGTACTAAAATATGTTTATATGATAAACAAAAAATGTAATTCTATCAAAATTTAGAAGTTTTTATTCTTTTTTAATTGGTAAACTGTCTGATTTGATATAATTAACCAGCATAACCAGCGAGTGATTAGCAGAGTACGGCGAGCATTGACATTGTTATCCATTATCAAAATCGCATTTGATAATTAACCAATCAACTAAATTAAATCTACCTACTACAAGTAGTTTCATGCGAAACTGAAACAGAGAAATACTAGTGAACATCAAACGAAAAATCGAAAAGCAAAGTACATGTTGTTTGATGTGGTTTGGGAACACTAAGAGTGCTTTCCCACTTACCGACACGACAGAGTTAAATCTTGGGCTTCTTACACACACAGAGGATTTTTTTACCGAGCGGAGAATTTGCCGTCGCATATCAACGAAATCAACATTTACACACAGGGCGGAAATATTTCCGTCGTCTTAGTCTTGCGCAGTGTAAAACTTGTGCTGCTAGGACTCGTAATATAGGGGCGGGCAACCCTTACATTTGTCCGGGGCGTCGAAATTCCGGCATTTTGGCTGCGAGTGTGAGAAAATTATTGATATGTCAAATATTGAACTGTTCTAAATTTATTCATATCTATTTTTCTTTCGCCAGAAATTTACAATTCGTATTTATACTGTTTATATTTAAATTCTAAAAATACTTACAATCTTTAATTCTATAGGAAACATCTATGAAAAGCCGTATATTTAATTAATAAGGACATATACGAAAGTTTTTATAGTCGAACACTATTCTGCAGACTATTTTTATTTCCGTAAAACTTGTGCTGCTACAGAGCAGGACTCGAACTATAGGGGAGGACTACAATTACATTTGTCCGGGTAGTCGAAATTCCGGCATTCTGACTGCGAGTGTGAGAAAATCATTTATATGTCAAATATTCAACTAATCGAAATTTATTTATATCTATTTTTCTTCTGCTAAAAATTTACAATTCGTATTTATACTGTTCATGGTTAAATTCTAAAAATATTTACAATCTTTAATTCCATAGGGAAACAGTTATGAAAAGCCGTATGATTAATAAGTAGATATACGGAAATTTTTAGAGTCGCTCACTATTCTGCAGACTATTTTTATTTCCGTTACAGATTATGTTGCAGATCATTATTTCCATTGCAGGCTGTTTAAAAGTATTCCACCACTGGGTGTATAGGTATGTGAGAAAATATGGTTACAAAATTCATTTCTCTCTGTTTCTTCCAAGTGATCGAAATCCAAGGAAAATTTACGCCAAGCTTTACCGGTAGCGTTTTCTTTTTCAAAAAAAAAAAAAAAAAAAAAAAAAAAAAAAAAAAAAAAATCCAGATTTTTATCCTATAAAAAAGGTCTGTCTTGTATTAGAATTTCATTATCAATAACGTTCGTGTTATCGGAACTGTTCACATTCACAACGAAACTCCAATGCAAATGGTAGAAAAAATCCGCTCTGTGTGCATAGACCTCTAGTTCGAGACGACGGATAAATTTCCGCTGAGATCCAGTGCCACCAGACGGCTACAGAGTTACCGTTGACGGCAAAATAACCGAACTTTTTTCCGTCTAATGTGCAAGTGCTAGTTTATTTCAATGGACTACTTTTGGAATGGCGTCGACAGTAAATTTTCCACTCGGAAAAATTCGCTGTGTGTGTAACCAGCCTTATACGATTGTCGTTCTCCGACATCGGTGCACGAAAAATGCGCTAAGATGAGCTACTCACTTTCCCTCCAACCGATTCAATGACGATTTTGTCGTTTTCAAAAGGTCGTATCGTTTATCGGGCAGATTTCTCATTTCGCGCTCGCTATCCCTTTTGAATCGATCCAACATTTTAAGAGCTATCGCTATTCATGTTGTTTGCTTTGGATTAATAAATTATATTTTATGTAATACAGTTGTTACACGATTTTGTACATTCTGCTCAGATTTTAATGTTATGTTATTCTCACTTGCTTGATCATGAAATGTAATTTTATCGTAGATATGCTATTATTGCTATTTGCATTTCACATCTGTTATATTAAGTTCTCAGCTGCAGTAATTAATAAGTTCATTTATGACATACTGTTGCTTTTGAAAGCAAATTACTGAGTGTATCAAATTTGGATTTAAGATTGTTTAATTAATTTAAAGAGGTAAAATTACTAAAGAAAAAAATAATGTAATAGTAAATGTGTTTATAGTTAAAATTAAATAGATTTAAAAGGGAAAATGAAAAGGACAAAAATAATTACATAAAATTATAAAAGAGCAATTATAATTAAAAATATTTTTATTCGTGTTTTAAGTATATTATTATTTTACGTAAAAATCATTTTAATTTTTAGAAGAGATGCTAGAATTTTAGTAGATTTAAGAGAGTTACAGAAAAAGTAAAATCAAAACTATTAAAATGGAATAGTAAAAGAAAAAAAAGACACCAGGAATCGAACCTGAGAAAGAAAATTGAAAGCTCAACTCGCCAACCCTACGCCAAAAGGACTCAGAAGTTAGGTGTTAAATTGACCTTATGACAAAAAAAAAAGAGGCAAAACCAAAGCTTCACTAGCATACCGCCGATGAAAAAATATAAGAAATTGGTGCCTAGTATTAGCATCCAGTGTTTTTAAAATGAATGTAATGAAATTACTTTTACAATTTACTTTTCCAACAATAATTGTTTTACTAAGTCTAGAAAAGTTACTACTTTAGTCATTATAAAACTTGCGCAAGCTTATCGCCATCTTTAAATGAAACGATTATCGGGTGACGATATCGATAGACTGCAAAAACTGCTTTCTACACTACACGATACATTTTTGTCGTTGCATTATTTATCGGCCGATACAGACGTTGTCGTGTCGGTGAGTGGGAAAGCGCTCTAAGGTCTATTTTTTTTAAACATGAAAGCTAATAAGATGGGCCTACAGCTTAAAACCGATTCCGTACGGCATCGTTCGGCCTAGTGTGTATGTTATGACTATAATTATATAGCTGACATTATAGTCAAATTAGAAAATATTGATACGTTGGTTATAGTAACAAAATGAAAGAAGATATATCGAACCGAAATGAACCGATAACATTTTCAGTTCATTTCCGGTTTTCGTTCCGACCAAAATAACGCTTTTTCAGATTTTAGGTTTTCATTTCAGTTCTCGATTGAAGACCTGGGCTTTAATGACTAATTTGTCTCCAATGTCACCACGTTGGCGATGATTTTGGTGAGTTTTGGGGGTCTGGTTCCAAACTATTGCAATAATTTGTGTCAAAAGTAAAACCTGAAGGATAATTTCCGTTTGCACCGTCTGGAGGGAAACTTTTTGCATAGATGCAACATAAAATCTTAGTACGCCTGTTAAACAAAGCATATTTTTTCATATCCAATGTGTTATTCGTCATCTGATTTATGGTTTGCACATTCCCTTAAAGATTTAAAGTTAGTTATGTCTCACAATGTAACAGGGATCAATTACATATGAAGTCTTAGAATCATTCTGCTACATTATAGTATGAATTCATTAATTGCCATTTGGTTAAGAACATTAGCGTTAATATCGTTAAAGATTATTCTTTTTATAGTATACACATAGCAATCAAGAATGAAGTTAAGGTGCACTACTGTATGTTACGATAGTCACAGTTCTACTGATTACATCTTTTTATAATTTTTCTACGGGTAATTGTTCTTGAGAGACAATATTAGCAGCGTTAATATTAGTTAGATTTAAATATTTTCATATATAGAGTACTGACTACAATCAAAAAGTGTGAGAGGGGAGGGGAATTAGATGTAACTTCTAATTGTAATTCCAGTTATAACATTTAAACATTCTATGATTAATTGTCTTTCATTTATGCGAAATACTTTCGCATGTAAGTAGAGATGCCTCGTCAGAGCAAGTCAAAATTTATTGAGAAACAGTTAAAGTTATAGTTAAGGTTTCAAAGTTAAGTTTTCTTCATATACTTTTCCGATTGAACGTAAAATAAAAATATTCTTCAACTGAACATACATTAAACATATTCTTCAATTGAACATACAATAAAAATATTCTTCAATTGAACATACAATGAAAATATTCTTCAATTGAACATAAAATAAACATATTCTTCAACTGAACATAAAAATATTCTTCAATTGAACATACAATAAAAATATTCTTCAATTGAACATAAAATAAAATGTTCTGGTTTATATAGTACGCCTACAATTAGCCAAAATGATTTAGTTATAGTGAATACGGTATTTCTGATGAAATCTGAACATCGAAAGTTTTCGATATTATCATACATATTTTGCTTTGTCCAAGGAAGGAAAAATCAAAATTCAGTTGTTCAAGAAATAAAGAAATAAATTTCGGTAGATTTCAGTAGAAAGAAAAACTAGCTCAACATTTTTTTTTATTTCATGTTACAATTAATATTTTTAGTAACTGAGACGTGCTTTCAACCATTGTTTTTATCTTAGTGTCAAATAATCTTGTTTAATGAGTTAACAATTTGAGCAATAAAGTTCAATTGATACTCATAATTGGCACCAATGTAATTGATTGAGTACAATGCAGTTTAGAAAAATTTCATGGTCATTCTGAGCAATCTGTGGCGAAAATGCTCTATCTTTGATAATACTTTAGAAAAATTACAATATCCAATCTACTGTCGAGAATATCAGACATGCATGGATTGAAGCGAGGGGAAAGAATACGGAAACTGTGCCGAAATGTGTTTTGCATCGTTGCGTTACTGATATTTGCGGCTTTGATCTTGAAATACAATGTCAGTAGACGTTATGAAACTTGGTCAAGATTTAAGTTTCCGCTCACTGGATGATCCTTGTGTTGTGAAGTTTAAGAAGAGCTGGAAATCTTCCTTATAACAGCCTTTATTCGATTCAATATGAAATAAAATGATCTTGATTGTTTAGAATAAGTTTTATTCCTATATCCTAAATAAGGTTGTTTTTTTTATAAAATTATCTATTTCTGTTATATGAAGATTTTACATTTTAATATATATATATAAATTATATACACCAAATGAAAAAAAGTAGAAATACATTTGCTTGCAAAATGACTCTTAAAAGGTGTAAGAAATATATTAATTCTATACATCAAATTTAAACAATATATCTTTTTATTCAATAATACTCAACTATAATAATACAAGCAAGATATTTTACGTAATAAAATGATAAATGCGATATTTTTTAAGTATTAACTTGTTAAATGTTTGTAAAATGTTAGGTATAAAATATCAAATACCTTAACAGATTTGGTTATATTTCACATACTTTAAAAATAGAAGTTTAGTTTGTAATATTCTTTTTTTTAAGTTATCTTACAGGTTAATGAAATTCATTTTATTTTATTTGAGGCTTTTTAAAGTTATTTTTAGTCTTTGCAATTTCAATTGACAATACTAAATAACTTTCTAAAAGCTGAAACGATGTTAAAGAACCTGTATTAAATCCATTCTAAATAGAGAAGAATTTTGTTCATGATAAATAAAAAAATGATATAAAGAAAAGTGTACTTCTCAAAAGATACTAAATGCCAAAAAACCAGTAACTAACCAGACCAAAAGGCTTCTAAGGTAGCCTTAGAAATGCATCCAATGGGGACACAATGGATGTATTTATATATGTATATATATATATATATATATATATATATATATATATATATATATATATATATATGGATAGATAGATAGATATGTGAGGAGAACACTGAAGACAATACATTAAAGACTTTCATTATTATTCATAAATTAACAATAAAATATATTATTATAGATATGCATAAATAATAATATTAATAAACAGAAAATCAATCAAATTACAATTAATAATTTCGAAAGTTCTAAAATTTTATTAACTGGTTACATTTTAAAAAACGTCTCATTAAACCGACATCAGTTTAAATGGACTCTCAAATTCTTGCTGACGAATCTCTCATCAAAATAAAAAAAATAAATAAACTGTCTAAAAAATTCAAGTTGAATAAAATATGAAAATGGAAAAGAACTTGACGCGAAAGGATCTTGAAAACTTCTTTTAGCGCTGTTGAGCATGCGAATTGCTTGTGTAAATTATCCAAATGAAAAACCTGTGTTGGAACAAGGAGAAAATTAAATAATATTAGTCTGTATTATTGCATGAGAAAAAAAGAAAATGCGCAAATGGATTTATAAAAATATTATGCTTTACTTTTCCATTTTATAAACATTAATTAATAAAAGTAGTCCTCTTTTTCCTTTTCACCTATTTCTTAACTTTAAATAATTAGAAACATCTTTATGTAAAGAAAATGATAGAAATTTTCTTGTTTGCCTGAGCATCACGTAAAATCTACTCAACTGAGTGAAATGAGCTTTCAAAACATTTCTGAGTAATATTACTTTAATCAACCTTAGCTAACTACTTTCTTGATATTTAATTTAAATTTTATAATTAATATTTAGTGATTTTATTTGTTTGCACATTTTAAGAGGAGCTTAAATATGACAAAGTGTGTGATTTTTCATCTGTAGCTTTCTATATAAGTAAAGTGATATAAATCAATTGTGCGCATCATGCGAAAATTAAACGTAATAGCTCCGTAAACAAATCTATGTTTTTTCTTTGTTTCTTTAAAATTTTAGCAGGATTTTTGTTTTTAGAATTTAATTTTTACGAGATCTTACTTGAACATTGTATCCACTAGTATCATGAAGAAATTTTATGATCTAGAAGTAGGGATCATTATAAATATGAGGAAATATTCTTTGAATCATTTTAAACATTTTGAAATTTTTTAAAGTACATCAATAAATTTTAAAGCATCCAAAAAGTAGTAAATTTTTTTATCTACTAAAAAAATATTTCCACAAACATTAAATATGTTGAAATTATTCCTTAAAATTAACTTTTTTGAAAATGAAATATTCTCAAAAGTGTTTTGAAAGAAACTCGATAACATGTTTATCGATACATGTTTGTTGTAGCGATACATGTTTGTTGTTTACGTAAACATTGACTGAAGTATAAGCATGAAGCAGGTAGTATAAAAATTTATGTTTTTACAGTACGTGATAGGAATGAAATACTTATTTTCCTATAAAAAATTATGCTCCGCTCAGTGCGTATTTATTTAATGCAGTGCTTGAGTAAAATCAACCAACAATACTAAGTGAGAGATATCTAAATTTGTAATATGTTCCTTGTATAAGTCCTTCAAATAGTCATAGGAATGTCTTTTTAGTGATAAAAATAAAATATCTTAGACCACACCATTGCAATTAAAAATAAGATAAAATTGTTTGCTAATGATAATTAAAAATAGTCAAATGCTCTAAATTATTAAATACTTGACCAATTGTTTCAATACAAAGATATACAATATCCAATATTTTATATATTTTAGTATATTATATTGAAAAAAAAAACGTTTTATTAGGACTTAGAATGCGTTTAAAAAGGGTTCTAATTTTTCAGTAGTTAAAGTTGAAGAATTTAAACCTCTTTTAATCATCTAATGTGTCATATAAAACTACTTTTATAATCTTGATAGCAAATATTAGAGTATAAATGTGTTCAATTGGACACTACGTATATGTCCAGGCGCAGCATTAGCTCCATGACTCCTTGAATTTTACAAACTGTGAGTGGCAACGGCGAAGAAACTCGCGCGACAGCAGTTAGAGATAGACAGAATGATATACAACAACGCGTTGGCTTAAAAACTGAAATCGATAACGACGTTAAGTGTTTATGATGTTAAATTTCATGATGATTGTATCAAATCATAAAATTGCTTTTGTGCTTTCAAATTAAATGTTCCTGTTTTGTGCGATGTGAGTGATTATGTTTTATCACATATATGTTCACTAATATAAGTTCATATATTTCATCGGGTATTATATTGACTGTTACATTCAATTGAAGAAGAATAGCTAGCATATAAATTTTAAAATGTTTAGAGCTACTATGTAAAAAGGATTTAAAGACAAATATATAAAATTGTAAAAACTAATTTTGATCTTGAAATGTGATACATATTTTACATGTGAAATATTTGATAAATTCAATTTAAAATTTAAAATTTCGAGAAACTACTTTGATTTTGCTTCCTGTACTTACTTTACGGTGATACGTACTAAACTGTGATAATAATTTGATCTAATTATGGACAAAAAATGATACAATGAATCCAGAAGTAACATTTTATTGTGCGGAAAGTTTACGGTGAATTATACACAACTATAATTTCAGTAAACATGAAACAAAATAGCGTGTATGATAGGCTAAGAGGAAGTCCCGAAATGCGGGAGGATTTCGTTTAAAAGAATGAAAAATAAAAAAGACTAAGAACAGTTAAAGAAAATGAAGTGTTACATAACTGACAGATTGAGATCACAGTTGAGCGTAAAGTGTTTTGGCGAAGTTAAGTTACAGAAGGACATGATTTATAAAAGATAAGGTAAACTAAATGCTTTTTAGGCGAGGTATCCGTATCCACCATATCCACCATATCCACGGCCATAACCGTAACCGGGGGCTGCAACACCATATCCTCCATATCCGCGGCCATATCCTCCGTATCCGAGGCCATATCCTCCATATCCGAGACCATATCCTCCATATCCGAGGCCATATCCTACGTTTCCGAGACCGTATCCTCCGTATCCGAGGCCTACACCACCAGCATAGGGAGCATCAGAGATCATTTGGACAGCAGCTGGGTTCTGGTTGGCGGTGCCTGGTTCGTTGGTTTTGACCTGAGCTCTGAAACCGGCATGATCGGCAACATAGTCAACCTGCCTCTTGACACCCCTGTCATCGGTGAATCCGTAGCTTCCCTTCACGGCGTGGCCACCGTTGCCTTCCTCTTGTCTGTACTGTTCTCCGTGCTTGTCCTTGATGTCATATCCAAATTTGTAGGGTTGAGGAGCTTGGTGTTCAATGGGCTGTAAAATTATGAAAATATTGTATTACAGAATATCAAGACATAAGGTATGTCTATGATTATAGACATATGATTAACGTATGCACTTAGGTTGTATAATAAGTAATAAAATTATTTTACTATCCAAAATCATTTAATACTAGTTAAGAAAATTGTGAAATAATACAAGTAGTGTTGGTGTCTGTATTAATAAAATATGTCAATGGATGGTGCTTATGAAGTGATATACCAAAATTGATACAAGCTCGGTTTGATTCATGTGCAACTTATTGTTGATGAATAGCCTTTTTTCTATCAGGATTGTGGTATTTAACTGTGTTTATATCTGCGTACTTCTGTTTTTATTGCAACAGTAACTATGTGTTAGTACGTTAATAAAGACACCAGATATAATATGGCATAGTCGACGTCGAACTATTAAAGTAATAATACGATTTAAATTAATGAATACTTATCTTAAAACACCCAAGTGTTTGAATTTGACTGGAAATGTGGCTGACGAGTGGAGAAAGTTTAAATAGAATTTCGAAATATTTCTAAAAGCAGGAAGTCATGCTAAAAAAACCGGATGATGTGAAAGTGGTGATTGTAACGGTGTGTTAGTACGTTAATAAAGATACCAGATATAACATGGCATAGTCGAAGTCGAACGTTTAAAGTAATAATATGATTTAATATAATGGATACGTATCTTAAAACACTTAAGTGTTTGAATTTGAGTGGAAATGTGGCTGAGGAGCGGAGAAAGTTTAAAAAGAATTTCGAAATACTTCTAAAAGCAGGAATCATGCTAAAAAACCGGATGATGTGAAAGTGACGACTGTAACTGTGTGTTAGTACGTTAATAAAGATATCAGATATAACAAGAATAATGCAAGGTGGCACATTGGTGGGTCTATACTGGCCTTATACAGACATAAATATCCTACCTCACTATCCAGTACCGATTTGGTACCATGTGATTTCTAGCTGTGTCCTAAGCTCAATCAATAACTAAGTGGTAAACAGGTATCAACAAAGTGTATGTAAAAGCTAAGATGGCAATTTTGAAATTGCTCTAATAAAGAACTTCCATTTGTGTTTGAAGAATAACGTAGAAACAAATGTATTAAGTCTTATATTTACTATTTCAGGAGACACCAAGTAAATAACGGTTAACGATAATTTGCTTTATGGATAAATGTAGTGTATTACTTATACTATACACATTGTACATACAAAACACCTAATAAGCAGTAGGTAATAGGTAAATTAATTTTCATAGGTAATTTAATTCAATTATGAAACAAATATTAGTTTTTTATTTACTGCATTATAAAGAAATTTAACAAAACTACCACGATTTTGGTAATTCAATCGTTGATAGTGTCAGCAGGCTATATTGGTCAAATTATGAATTACAGTGAATATGAAAAATCTATTTTTACTGATGTATAACAGTACCTGAAAATATAGTAGTATTACGTTTAGAACAGTTTAAAAATAGGGAAACTTCAGTATAATAAATGAAATAACATAAATAACTGTATTAAGTGTCAGAAAATTGTAAACTAATTTAAAATGATAAAAATAAAATTTATTTTAAATTAATTTATTATTATTTTTTTATTAGTTCTACATTTATTTTTCCATCTACAATAATTATTTTATTTTAATTCATTCAAAACTTCTAATTAATGATCTATAAATTCTTAAATCCTCTGTGCTTCAATTAAACTATACATAAATTATATTTATCGTATAAGATACAGGAAATGAGATACTTACGACCACACTAGCAGCAGCAATAGTTGCAACAGCAACAAATAAGATGACCTAAAAAAGTAAGAGTTAAGTAAATTTTCTTCGTTTTATAAGCTTAATATATGATTTTCATAAAACTTCTCAGTAAAAATATGCAATTATATTTATCCACGTTTCCAAAATTTTAGGCAGTAATTATTGCGTTAAAAGAGTGATCCTGATCAGTTTATGATATGATTACCAACTTTTTAAAATTTTTCTTTTATTATGTACTTTTTCCATACTGTAATACACAGATTGTTTAGAATTGTTTAGATATTTCATTCATCATTTTTAAAAGTAGATTTATATTAAAAGTTATGTTTTCACTAATTTATATATATATATATATATATATTATATATATATATATATATATATATATATATATTATATATATATATATATATATATATATATATATATATATATATATATATATATATATATATATATATATATATATATATATATATATATATATATATATATATATATATATATATATATATATATATATATGGTTTTTAAAGCTTTAATCAAGGACTAAAAATTCCAGAGCCATTTTGCATTCCCCTTTTTAATTCCAAACCTAAATTGACCACTAGGGCTACAGTTTACGCCCTCCGAGAAGGGGCTTGACGAATTATAACTCTACATGGCCCTATCGGATAATTTAGGAAAT
>CM063500.1:62880874-62883374 GCA_032207245.1 Pardosa pseudoannulata | reverse complement strand
TCCTTTTGGTTTGGTTTTGGGCACTACGGTCTACGTTTTTGCATCACGATAGCTAATGAGACCTGAACCTACTACTTAAAGTCTATTCCCAACGGCTGCAAACTTCTATGCCGCAGTGGGATTCGAACCATCTGAAAAACTTTCATCCATAGTCCATGGTTATCATCCGGCGTTATAAGTTATTGTATACAAATATTGTTTCTACATACTTATATTTATAATGCATTGACATAATAAAACAAAATTTCATGAATCCAAAAAATTTAATTCGTTTCAATTGAAAAATTGTACGAAAGCTGAGAAAAAGAACGCTTTATATTGAAATTTAGATTGTTATATAACATTTCATAGACTCAAAAATAGTCATTCCTATTATTTGTAATAGTATTAAAATCTATAAAACTTAAATATTGCGTTGCATGACATTTGGTATGTAAGATCCCTTGTTAAATATAGTTCGCTTGTAGAGGGCGAGGGATGGCGTTCTATTCCTTTTTTATGATTTTGTTTATGTGTTTTTAGTCATAGTACCGTTTTGTGTGCGTTAGTAATAAAATGTGTTTGAAGAGAATGGTATGTTTCATGATGGTCCTGGTGATGAAAGGAAAGTCGGATGGCAGTACCACAGATTCTGGACTGTAAAAGAAGGTAAGTCCTTTACTTTATTACGAAATTATAGGAAAATCACATCCCTACTATAAAGAAAATTACTTCCAATGAGTTTCTTTCCTATATACTGACTTGTGGATGAAACTTTCTTATTAGTACTGTTGAGAAAGTAAAAGACTCGGGCATCTTGAACATTGCAAACAAACCAGAATCTATACATGAGTGAAGTGACTAATTGATTTATGAGTATACTATACGTAAGTCACCGAGATTAGCTCTTAATGATGTCAAAATTTAGAGTGGTACATGAAATGAACGGCAAACCTTTCTCATTACTGTATGTCAAGTGCTAATAAGATAGTGAGCAATTTAGTGCAGGTTCGACAACAGTAGAATTTTCAGAATAAAATAACGAATACGTAAATAAGAAACTCTGATTTACTAAAAGATAGATTATCCTACTCAATATTGTAGTCATTTTTCTCTGGAATCATTTTCCTCCAAAAGAGACAGCTTAACAAAATGGTTTTCGTCAACCCAAAGTGATGTTAGGGATGAACCACATTGTCTGTAGTATGCAAAAAGAAAACATGCAATCCGATTAAGAGTAATAACTCATCTATCCCTTACGTCACCAATAGAGCAATTTGTCACAACGCCACGAACTACTATAATTCCCTTCCTATTCCTTTTCATGTTTACAACAGACAATAGACAAACAATAAACTGCCCTTACGTTTGAAATTAAAGCCAGAATCGTCATAAGTTGAGATGTTCCCTGCTGCGTGAAATCGCCTTATTGATATCAAGCTTCTTAGATTGAATTTAAACAGCTAAATAAATAATCATGGAAGTGCGGTTTTATTCTGACAGTGATGTCGATGAAACATTGTTTGAACCCCTAATCCTCTATATAATAATAGCCTACGTTGTCTGTCCATCCGCCCGTCTGTCCGCGAATTTATGAAGTGTTTGTACCTGGAATGGATAGAGGCTTCCACATTGTATTTTTGATGAGTTAGGGTTAGCAAAATTCAAAGCGAGTTGAAAAACGTTTGAAATCCACCCCTTTCCTCCTTTTCGAGTGTTTAATGCCATTATTTCAAGCTCTGTTGTCAAGCAGAACATTATATATATCAATTTATCACATAATAAATGGGTAAAAGTAAAAAAAAATTCTAACATTATGGCGTCATTCCTTTAACCATCACCTTTAATCATTTCTTATTTTAAATTATTTAAATATCGTCTGTAATATTTTTATACGTTTTATCACTGAACGTAAATATTACGTAAATAATTTTCTTTTATATTTGCCATAACTAATAGATTAGGTACATATGAGATCATTTTAAATTTAATGATCGATTATTTTTTGTTTCAATGAAAATTTTATCACCGGTATTAACAACAAAGTCTAGGAGTCAATTTCACGGAGTAAAATATATCTAGCGTTTAAGTGATACATCGTTGAAAATTAAAAAGTGCGTTCGCCGTCAATAACCGTCAATAATAAAGCCTCTACTGTCCATCCTATCACGTAATATCACAAGATAAATTAAAGTTGGCAACTAACATACTGTCAGTAAAGATAAACTAATTATTGAGCTTGTACCAGATAGTTCTCAGCCAAAAAAACACACCATTTTTTTTACCTGCCTTATAGGGTACTTTACAATTCTAGAAAATTAAAAATTTTACTTGTGCCGTCATATGACGGGCTATATGCTAGTCCAAAAGAAGCATCTAAAGCTGCGGAGTGTGTAGCTGATACTCTAAGAAAGTTTTTGGAATCTCAGGTGTACGTTGGTCAGGTTGGTTTTTGGTCGTTTTCCAAAACATGAATTATAGAATAAATGAAATATGTTCCATATTAATTTTCGTTAAAACT
>CM063500.1:62873374-62875874 GCA_032207245.1 Pardosa pseudoannulata | reverse complement strand
TATACAATTATAAATATTCACTATTATAATAATTGTTTCACAATTGTATTTTTGGGATTAGAGCTAGTAGGAAAGTTTTCATTACACAGACATTGAAAACAACAGAAAAAAATCATAATAACTTTTAAAATAACTTTTTTATAGATTAAAAATTAAAATACATCTGATTATTGTCTCACAACCATGCCCTTACATAAAAGCCCTAACATAAAAGCTTAATAAAAGATAAATTGAAAGACTTTATTTCATAGAATTACTGACCCCTATTATCAGATAAATAACTTGTTTAAATACTGAAGAAAAATTGTTTTATATATAAGTTATTTATCTGGTGCATTTATAAGTATACAGATATTACAAACCTGTCTTTTTTTTCTAAATTAAATACATACTTATAAAAATTTGACTGATTCTTTCATTTTTTTATTACAATGCTTCGACAGACTAGCTGTTTGTGCTCCAAGTTCTTAAGAACTATCCGCAAATTCTGAAATTCTTTCTCTACAAATGTGTCCTGACCCTGCGGCTAAATTATTACTTTTAGTTTAGGTTTATAAAAAGCATCATAGGGACTAAATAAAATTATAATGTACAAAGACGGGTAACTTTTTCACCTACCGATTACAAAATAAATATATAAATATTGCGCTTTTAAAAATTTATATACTTGAAATTAAAATAGGCCGCAAAATTGTTTAAAAGACTAAATATGTATACACAGACCGAAATCTGAGGGGAAAGCAACTAGTTATCTATGACATCAACTCTCACACTTGAGACGGGTTTCTTTTTATTGCAATGCATTAAATTGCTTTGCTTTGTTCTTATATGAAAGTGTTTTACTAAAACCACCTCAAAAATTTAGTGAAGATTTTCCTAAAAAAACATTGAGTTTTTGAGCAAATTACTCAATGGTTTAGTAGTTTGCTCAAATACAGAAAAGTACAAAAAAAAAAACCCAGAAAAAGAAGATATGTTGTCTTGGAACATCACATTTGACATTTTTCATATTTCCCTAGCCAAGTAATTTACAATGAATATATTTATCACTGAAGAGGAGAGCCAAAAGGAGATTTTGTTCACTAAAATTCATGTTGGAATAATTTTGACTCCACACCATGTATATTCTTTTAAAAATAAAGTAACATTTATATATATACTTTATCAATTTAACTACACACCCACTCACACACTTATACACATATATACATATCTAAATATAAAGAAGATAGATATGTATATGCATATATGTATGTACAATACACACACATACATATGTGTATATATACATAATTATATAATCTAATGACAAATAGATAGTAAGTAGATGTTCTAACACTTTATGTTAATACTTTTTAAAATACTGATAATCTGGATATAACAGTAGATTATAAAGACGAAATATATGATTATATATATATATATGATTATATATATATATATGATTATATATACATATACATATATATAAATATATATGTATATATATATATATACATACATATACATATATATAAATATATATGCATATATATATATATACATACATATACATATATATATATATATATATATGCATATTTATATATATATATATATATATATATATATATATATATATATATATATATATATATATATATATATATACATATATATATATATATATATATATATATATATATATATATATATATATATATATATATATATATATAATATATATAATATATGCATGTATACATACAAGTATATAAACATATGTTATTGACATTCTTGGCAATATTTGGGCTTTTTAGATTTTAACACCTCAGTCGTAAATTCATATTTTTTACTAGTTTAATTTAATTTATTGATACCTTTATGTTGTAAGTCTTTAATGTTATTTCTTTTGAAGGTTTTCAGTTGTTTAAAAAATAGTTTTTAATACTTACTACTACTCCAGAGGCTGCAGAAAGAGCTGCAACTGCAGCAATCAAGACAATCTAGAATTGTTTAAAAATGAATTATGTTTATATAAATTTAAATATGAAAACTCGCACTGTGTGAACAAAAATAACCTTTATTTTATTTTCAAAAATTTCATTGCTGCAGTTAAAAGTTTCATTAAAATGAAAAAGCCACATTTTTAATTTAGTAGTTTTTCTTTTATTGGTAAATATTAAATTCAAATTTACAAAATAGTATAGTACTATTTATTTCGACAGAACTTACATAGAGTAAAAGATTTTAAGTAACACAAAAGTGAATTATTTAAAAAAAAACTATAATTCCTATTGAAAACAAGTAAGATTTCTAAAAAATATTTGCTATACAGAAGGGTTGTTTTACAAACATAAATTTAAGTAGACGTTTAATTTTTGTTTCATCAAAAGAAAATAATTATCACATTCTATATTCTAGGTTTCTATATTCTAAAAACTATTGAAATATTAATTAAATGTAGCATTAAGTAAAATTTAGGCCATTAAAAAATAATTATACGTAAAATTTGTTAACT
>CM063500.1:62800874-62868374 GCA_032207245.1 Pardosa pseudoannulata | reverse complement strand
TCAGTATTAAAAGAATTATTTCCTCTTATTAAGGCATTTTACAAACATAATTTTTTAAAAAAGGTCAATAATAACCTCCGAGAATTTACAGCTGTATCCAGTGATAATTTTTTTAATAAAATCTTCAAATGTGAGCTGCCTAGAAGTTGGAACAATTTCCCCCATTGGTCAATACGGAGCTACAACAATCCAATGTGATTGAAATCCCACTACTTTACGTTTAAGTGAATAACCAATTTCCATATGATAAGGTTAATTGAAGAGGGCTCACAGCTTCTAAAGAAGCCTTGGATTATGTGGTCAGCTTGTTTAAGTTATCACATGGTTTTGAATAAAATTAGACAAAAGTGTGTGAGATATTCAAGACCTATATTCATTGAACAATATTTTATATTCATTGCAGTTAATACATTTAGACTCTACATCTATCTATTTGATATTTACCTCCACACCTGTGACTTTACAGAATTCATCATTGTTTTGACAATATCTTACTACAGAGATGTCTTCCTACGAGGTGTCACCCTCTGAGAAATGAATATATTGACTAGCCACAAATACAATTTCACAAGAATGGATTAAATTTCAGACTTTTTGTGAGTATTTGAAATACCTCAGTCACTTGAAAACAGAGTAGCAATCCTAAATAACAACTTTAAAGGAAAATAAACTAAATATATTATTTTTTTAAATAACAAGAAGCTCGCCATTATTTACTGCAGTGATTTTACAAAGTTACATTCGATACTTGCTTCTTATGAGTCCGAAGTAGAGTGATCAGTATTAAAAGAATCATTTAGTTTTATTAAGACATTTTACAAACATAAATTTTGAAAAAAGGTTAGTAATAACCTCCAAGAATTTACAGCTGTATCCAGTATAAATTTATTTAATTAAGTCTTCAAATGCTAACTGCCTAGAATTTGAAACGATTTTCCCCATTGTTCAATACAGAGCTATAGCAATCCAATGTGACCGAAATCCAACCACTGTAAGTTTAAGTGGATAACCAATTTCCATATAAGGTTAGTTTAAGGGATTTCACAGCTTCTAAATTAGCCTTGATTTATGTGGTTAGCTTGTTTGTTTTATGTTATCACATTTTCAATAAAATTAGACAAAAGTTTGTGAGATATTCAAGACCTGTATTCATTGACCAATATTTTATATTCATTGCAGTTAATACATTATACTCTACATCTATCTTTTTGATATTCATATCCCCAGACTTCACAAAATTCATGGTTTTGACAATATCTTACCACAGAGGTGTCTTCCTAAGAGGTGTTACCATCTTAGAAATGAATATATTGAATAGCCACAAATACAATTTCACAAGACTGCATTATATTTCAGACTTTTTGTAAGTATTTAAAATACCTTAGTCACTTGAAAACATAGTAGCTCTTCTAAATAACAATTTTAAAGGAAAATAAACTAAATATATTATTTTTAAATAACAAGAAGCTCGCCATTATTTACTGAAGTGATTTTACAAAGTTCAATTCTATACATTGGTCCTTATGAGTCCCAAGTAGAGTGATCAGTATTAAAAGAATTATATCCTTTTATTAAGACATTTTACAAACATAAATTTTGAAAAAGGTCAATAATAACCCAAGAGAATTTACAGCTGTATCCAGTTATAATTTTATTTAATAAAATCTTCAAATGCTAGCCACCTAGAAGTTGGAATAATTTACTCCATTGGTCAATACGGAGCTAGAGCAATCCAATGTGACGGAAATCCAACCACTTTAAGTGGATAACCAATTTTCATGTGATAAGGTTAATTTAAGGTGGCTTACAACTTCTAAAAGATCATTAGATTATTTGGTAAGCGTGTTTGTTTTCAGTTATCACATGGTTTTGAATAAAATTAGACAAAAATTTGTGAGATATTCAAGACCTGTATTTATTTACCAATATTTTATATTCATTGCAGTTAATACATTCATCCTCTACATCTATCTTTTTGATATTCATCTCCACAGATTTCACAGAATTGATGGTTTTGACAATATCTTACCACAGATGTGTTTTCCTAAGAGGTGTCAACCTCTTAGACATTAATATATTGACTAACCACAAATACAATTTCTCAAGAATGGATTATATTTCAGACTTTTTGTGTGTATTTAAAATACCTCAGTCACTTGAAAGTTCCACCGACTATGAAATACTACTTGCCATATGTATAATTTTAGTATCTGAGGTAAACAACAAAAAATGATGTTATGACAGAGATCCACAAGTGAGTTATGATTGCAAATAAATGTTTTTATGACCTACGAAAATATATAAAATTAAAATGAATAAAAAGGAAAACAAAAATTTTACTTTACAAATGTCTAATAAGATCAGTTTTAACTTATGCATGTGAGACCTGGGCAAGAATTTTGTCAGATGAAAAGATACTGGCGACCTTTGAAAGAAAAATCCTTAGAACTATATTAGGAGAAATACCAAAAAATAATATATGGCTCAAAAGATCACGTTTAGAACTATTTAATTTATATAATGAACCTGACATAATAAATTTCATCAAATTGCAAAGAATAAAGTAGGCAGGCCATCTAATCAAAATGGACAATAACCGAACAACAAAAAAGGTCTTCGAGGCAAAACCTACAGGAACGAGAAGACTAGGAAGATCAAATCTGAGATGGACAGACTGCCTGGAAAGAGAACTTCAGGTACTAAACTTAAAAAAACTGGAAGAATTTGGCCTCCAGAGAGATGTCTTGGAAAAAGCTTATTGAGAAAGCCAGGGCCAATCCTGGGCTGTCATGCCACTGAAGAAGAAGACGATATGTTTAACACGTTCGCTGCCACCGACGCACTGGCGCGTCAGAGCGGCACCTCCTGGTATGCCGACGACGCACTAACGCGGCGACGGACTTTGATAAGTTATATGCTCTGTGTTTAGTATGGCTTTGGAAATTGAACGGCGAGGTTGTTTCGGCACGTTAGTGAAGCATTATTTTTTAATTTTTTGTGGTTGGTTTTCAAAATTTTTGTTTGCAATTTTTTTTTTACTATATCATTTATGTGTTATATATACTTTGCTACATTAATTTAATATTTAGAGTTGATAGTAATTTTGCATTATTATGTTTAATTTTTCAAGGTCAAGGTAAATGGTTTTTACGGAGTACCTAGCAGTGGAAATGCACTACTTCAAGAACTAATAATTCAACAATGACAATATCTGTATATTGTGCTTATTATTTGTAAATGTTTTCAGTATTGTTTCATAAATGGAATAAATGAATATATATGAACGTATATATGAACGGTATTCCGTTTTATTCCTCTTAAACTGCTATTTTATGCAATATACCAGTAATTTCTGAGAATATTCATCAGACGAGCTGGAGCGTCAGTGGCACTCACGAAGAGAGGTTGAGTCTGTGTGCCACTGACGCTCCAAAGCGTCGAAAAAAAAAACGCTCTCCTAAACAAGAAATAATATGTTTCTCGTTTTTCTGATTTTCGTAGTAAAATATAACGAACATTTAAAAAATTAAAACCCTGTTTTGTATTGCAGCTTCTGAGGATGGTAATATCATTTTTAGTGGCAGCGAATGTGTTAATTAATGCAAAACATATGAAATTGGATGAAAGTACTCACTATATTCAGTGAGATGCATGGATAAAACTATGAGAGAAACAATATAAGATAATGGTTTAGAAAACTTAAAGCTAGGTGTTTGAATGTACATGATGTATAGCATCAGGAAGGATTTTCTTTAATAACTTAAGACTCTTTGCGGAAATGTGTTAAAAACGCCAGACACAACAAATTCTTTACGTATTATTCTTTTATAAATGGTATTTTAGAAATCTTACATATATTCTTCCCGAAATTATAGAACAATACTTAAATTATCGTAAGTTTGTTTTAGGCTTGAGATTCAAAATTCTGTCTGGGAATCACCCAATCTTACATTTAGCTAGTTTATAACAAGTTGAAAGATTCCTTTAAGAAAGAAATGAAAAGTTGGTTCTGTCAAATAAGTGCTTTGATATTGAAGAAAATTGAATTGAACATGATATTAAATTGCTGGCATTCGTTTTAAAACAAATAAATAAAAATGAACACTTCAGTATTTTTAGTCTCAAATCAGTACTTAAAAAACACACCTCGTGAATATAATAACTCACGCAATGAAAGAGACATTAAATGTAGCGTATGGATCTAATCTTTTCTGTGTAATATTGAGATTGAGGAATACAAATGTTTAATATACCCTGATAATGAAATAATAATAATGAGGAGGACAATAATGATGATTATCACAGAAAATATCTCATCCATCATTAATAAAACTTCTAAATAACTAAATTATTTCATACAGTTAAACTTGCCTGTCTTTAAACTTGTCTAAATCTTGAGTACTTTACACTTCCCTAATCTCTCGATTGTTTTCTTATTCTTCTTTAATTGTTTATTTCAGAAACTTTTTTCATCAAATACAACTCGTAAATATAATCACTCACGCAATGAAAGAAACATCCAATGTAGCGTGTGGATCTGTGTAATCTTGAGATTGAGGAATACGAATGTTTAATATACCCTGATAAGGAAATAATAATAATGAGGAGGACAATAATGATGATTATGACAGAAATTGTCTAATTCATCATTAATAAAACTTCTAAATAACTAAATTATTTCATACAGTTAAACTTGCCTGTCTTGAAACTGGTCTAAATCTTGAGTACTTCACATTTCAATACTTTTTCGATTGCTTTCTTATTCTTCTTTAAGTGTTTATTTCCAAAACTTTTTTCATCAAATACAACTCGTAAATATAATCACTCACGCAATGAAAGAAACATCCAATGTAGCGTGTGGATCTGTGTAATCTTGAGATTGAGGAATACGAATGTTTAATATACCTTGAAAACGATATAATAATAATGAGGAGGACAATAATGATGATTATGACAGGAAATGTCTCACCCATCATTAATAAAACTTCTAAATAACTAAATTCTTTCATACAGTTAAACTTGCCTGTCTTTAAACTTGTCTAAATCTTGAGTACTTTACACTTTTCTCCTTTCTCGATTGTTTTCTTAGTCTTCTCTAAGTGTTTATTTCCAAAAAATTTTCTATCAAATACACCTCGTAAATATAAAGACTCAAGCAATGAAAGAAACATTCAATATGGCGTATGGATCTAATCATTTCTGTGTACTCTTGAGATTGAGGAATACAAATGTTTAATATACCCTGATAATAAAATAATAATAATGAGGAGGACAATAATGATGATTATGATAGAAATTGTCTCATCCATTATATATAAAACTTCTAAAGAACTGAATTATTTCATACAGTTAAACGTGGCTGTCTTGAAACTGGTCTAAATCTTAGGTACTTTACATTTCCCTACTTTCACTATTGTTTACTTATTCTTCTTTAAGTATTTATTTCCAAAAATTTTCTATCAAACACACCTCGTAAATATAATCACTCACGCAATGAGAGAACATTAAATGTGGCGTATAGATCTAATCCTTCTTGTGTATTCTTTAGATTGAGGATACAAATATTTAATATAAATGATAATGAAATGATAATAATGAGGAGGACAATAATGATGATTATGACAGAAATTGTCTCATTCATCATTAATAAAACTTCTAAAGAACTAAATTATTTCATACAGTTAAACTTACCTATCTTGAAACTGGTCTATAGATTGAGTACTTTATATTCCACTACTTTCTTGATTGTTTTCTTATTCTTCTTTAAGTGTTTATTTCCAAAACTTTTTCCATCAAACACACCTCGTAAATATAATCATTCAGGCAATGAAAGAAACATTAAATGTGGCGTGTGGATCTGTGTAATCTTGAGATTGAGGAATACAAATGTTTAATATACCCTGATAATTAAATAATTATAATGAGGAGGACAATAATGATGATTATGACAGAAAATGTCACATCCATCATTAATAAAACTTCTAAAGAACTAAATTATTTCATACAGTTAAACTTGACTGTTTTGAAACTAGTTTCAAGACAGAGATCTTGAGTACTTTACATTTCCCTACTTTCTAGATTGCTTTCTTATTCTTCTTTAAGTGTTTATTTCTAACCATCCCATCTATATTTCGAAGTAATCTCTGCCATTTAATAATCATGAAAAATCATCAATAATCAGGGAAATAATCATGAATAAATTTTTGAACCCAGATTTGGGCAGAATATATACAAAATTACAAAGACAAGGACAAGAAATTGATAACATCAACAATGACCTGCAAGATAAAGATTGGATGGCATGCATACAATTATGTAAGGAGATGGCTTAAAAAAATTCTTTTGTCTACATGTTTATAAATATGGATTATTTTCCTGACACGATTGCTTGTTTCGATTATTTTTTCTGGATTTTAAACAGCTAAATAAATAATCAGGGATGTTCCGATTTGTTCTGGCAATGATGTCGATGAAACATTGGGAGAACACCTAAAAACCAAAAGGAGTATCTAAATACATGGAGAGTGCAGCTGATACTATAAGAAAGTTTTTGGAATGGCAGAGGGGTGTTGGCAGGTTGGTTTATTCTCGTTTTCCAAAAAAAAGAATTATAGAGTAAATGCAATAGTTTCAATATCATTTTGCATTAGGACTTTTTTCACAGAATTTTATAATTATATTGTACATTATGATTATTGTTTTACATATTGTTTTACATATCTTATTCCATCATTTTTCAACATTTTAATACTTAGAGGTTTCTGGTATTTCCTCAAAAAATATTTTTTTAAAGTGACTAAAAATGTGTAGGTAAACATGTATGAATAACTAATACTACAACATATTAGGTAGATCATTTTTGTGACGCATTGCATCTAAATGATAGAGTATTTCTAAATAAAATTATTTTATATTTGTCGTCATTATGAATGAATAAATATTTCTGAATTTGCATGTTTGTACGTAATGCCATATTTATATAACTAGTTGTCTATCTATCAGTTTATATTGTTTCCATTATTGTATAAATGTATTTGCCATCAATTACACTCACACACATATATGTATATGCATATAACCAATTACTTATTGCCATATATATACATACATACATACATATATACATATACATATACATATATATATATATATATATATATATATATATATATATATATATATATATATATATATATATATATATATATATATATATATATATATATATATATATATATATATATAATATATATATATATAATATATGTATGTATGTATGTGTGTGTAACAGAAAACCGAACTGTTGAATAACTAGTTTTTACATGTTTCCTAATAATTGTCTAAAATTTCTAGCACTTTTTTGGTAAATGCATTAACACTATTATTACATAAAATTCTCAAAACTAGCAATATTTAATATAATTTGTTTAATGCAACTGAATTTGAGTATTATAATAAAAAACGAACAAACATGTTATGCAAGAATAATTTATTTAGTGAAAGCATGAGTAAGAAATAAGTTCAGAAGCATTGCTTAAGCTCAACTGAAACTGTACTCTGAAAGTAACAAAAAAAAAAGAAGAAAAGTTCCAGGGTATTGAATTATTGTTCAATCTTTTTACAAGAAAATAAAATAGGTAAGGAAGGTAAGAGTTATAATTATGTAACAGTGATAATATTAATCCATATAGAAGCAATTCGAATGACCAGAGTTAAAGTGAAAACACTTGAAAGTCTTTAGGCAAGGTATCCAAGGCCTAGTCCGAGTCCAGCTCCAAGGCCGAGACCTCCCAAACCATAGCCACCGTATCCAAGTCCAACACCAAGACCAAGACCGAGACCAAGTCCATTGTAACCAAGTCTTCCAAGTCTGCCGTATCCAAGTCCACCATAACCAAGACCATATCCAAGTCTTCCATTGCCCAGGCCGTATCCAAGACCATAACCGGCTAGTGGAACTGCATTAGCGACGGCTGGAACTGCCTTAACAGCTGCTGGAACTGCCTTAACGACGGCTGGAACTGCTACTGGTCCAGCGTAAGGTGCATCGGATATCATTCGAACGGCTGCCGGGTTCTGGTTGGCGGTGCCTGGTTCGTTGGTCTTGACCTGAGCCCGGAATCCAGCTTTGTCGGCAACGTAGTCCACATTTCTCCTTACTCCTCTAATATCTGTGAATCCATAGCTTCCCCTGACGGCATCTCCTCCGACGCCTTCCTCTTGTCTGTACTGCTCTCCCTCTTTGTCCTTGATGTTGTATCCAAACTGGTAAGGCTGAGGAGCTCGTAGGATAGGCTATTTAAAAATTGAAATTAAGAATTAAAGCACGAAACAAAGAATAATATATAAATGTACATCATAGGCTGTGATATTGAACAAAAAGAATCATCCTTTATGTATCATTCCTTTTGACAAAGCTATCATAAATATTTTCCATTAACAAATATTTATATAGCCAATCTTGTAAGTAAGACTGAAGAGCAGATCGGATAGACTGTTTGAAATTTGAATGAAAAGTCTAAGAAAGCTGTGAAGAACCCTCTGCTAGTATATATGATAGTCATTGCTATAAAGCTAAAATATTTATCCCAAGCAATGTTATCTTCTTAATAAGAAAAGGATGAAAATTTTCTCATTTAAACAACAGTAACAGACACTAATATTGGAAGAATACTAGGTTTCGACTTCATTAAGGCACATGACAAAACAAGGTTCAAAAAAATATTTCAATATACTTCATTAAATCTATGTATTTAACTCTTTATACTCGAGAGGTGACTTTCAGTCATCTTTTGGTTTGAAGCAGAAACTCACTGCTTACAATGACTATATATGTTTAGCTTCTTTTTTGGGGTTTTCTAGTTAAGAAATTAAGAATGATATACCTTCATCAAATGGAGATAAGATTCTCTTATCTCAATTACTCCACAATTATTGCCTTTTGAAATCAATAATAATTTGACAGTCGTTGCTAAAGTATCAGCATAAAGCAGCCCATACTAAGATCACTTTGTCCCCTATGGTATATAAAATCTTTAGGTTACTAACTAAATGAAGTTTTTTGCTATAGTCCTGATATTATACGTAAAAGTTGACTAAGCCTCTAATTTCGAAGACATCAGGAGTTTTGCTGCAAGATTGTCGCGTCAAATTTGTTATGACAAGATATTATTCTGAAAAAATCAAACTTGCTGCAAGTATGCATGCTATCTGATTATGATAGTCATTGCAATAAAACTAAAATAATTATAGTTAAGCAATGTCATCTTTTTAATAAGAAAAAAATGAAAATTTTTGCGTTTATACAACAGTAATTATTACTAATATTGTAAGGATACTAGGTTCAACTTCATTTAGGCTCATGACAAAACAAGGTTCAAATAAATATTTCAATATATTTCCTTAACTCAATGTATTTAACAATTTAGATTTATTTAATTTATTGATAACTTTATGTTTTACATCTTTAATTATTTTCCTTTAGAAGATTTTCAGTTATTTAAAAATTACTTACTAGCTTACTAGTTATTGAAAAATACTTACTAGCACTCCAGAGGCTTCAGAGAGCACTGCAGCTGTCGCAATCAAGACAATCTAGAATTGTATAAAAATGAATTATGTTTATATAAAGTTAAATCTGAAAACTCGCTGTCTGTGACCACAAAATACATTTATTTTTGTTTCAAAAATTTCATTGCTGAAGTTAAAAGTTTCATTTAAATGGAAAAAAACAAATTTTTAATTTAGTATTTTTTCTTTTATTAGTAAATATTAAATTTGAATTTATAAAATATTATAGTATTATTTACTTTGATAGAAAATACATAAAGTACAATATGTTAACTAACTCAGAAGTTAAGTATTTAAAAAAATGCTAATTCCTATTGAAATAAAGTAAGATTGCTAAAAAATATTTGCTATAAAGAAGAGTAGTTTTCCAAACATAAATTAAAGTATAGGTATAATTTATTGTTTCATCAAAATTTAAATGTTTAAACTCGCTCTGTGGGACGACAAAATATATCGATTCTTGTTTCAAAAATTTCATTGCTGCAGTTAAAAGTTTCATTTAAATAGAAAAAACACATTTTAAATTTAGTAGTTTTTCTTTTATTGGTTAATATTAAATTCCAATTTAAAATACAGTATAGTACTATTTATTTTGATAGAAAATATATAGAGTAAAATATGTTAACCAACTCAGAAGTTAATTATTTTTAAAAAATATAATTCCTATTGAAATAAATTAAGATTGTTAAAACTTTGTTAAAACATTATTGTTTAAACAATATTTGCTATAAAGAAGGGTAGTTTTCCAAACATAAATTAAAGTATAGGTATAATTTATTGTTTCATCAAAATTTAAATCTTTAAACTCGCTCTGTGGGGCGACAAAATACATCGATTCTTGTTTCAAAAGTTTCATTGCTGCAGTTAAAAGTTTCCTTTAAATGGAAAAAAAAGGTTTTAATTTAGTAGTTTTTCTTTTATTGGTAAATATTAAATTCAAATTTAAAATATAGTATATTACTATTTATTTTGATAGAAAATATATAGAGTAAAATATGTTAACTAACTCAGAAGTTAATTATTTAAAAAAAAAATAATTCATATTGAAATAAAGTAAGATTCCTAAAAAATATTTACTATAAAGAAGAGTTGTTTTCCAAACATAAATTAAAGTATAATTTTAATTTTTTGTTTCATCAAAATTTAAATCTTTAAACTCGTTCTGTGGGACGACAAATTACATCGATTCTTGTTTCAAAAATTTTATTGCTGCAGTTAAAAGTTTCATTTAAATAGAAAAAGCACATTTTTAATGTAGTAGTTTTTCTTTTATTGGCAAATATTAAATTCAAATTTAAAATATAGTATATTACTATTTATTTTGATAGAAAATATATAGAGTAAAATATGTTAACTAACTCAGAAATTAATTATTTAAAAAATTATAATTCCTATTGAAATAAAGTAAGATTGCTAAAAAATATTTGCTATAAAAAAGGGTTGTGTTCCAAATATAAATTAAAGTATAGGTTTAATTTCTTGTTTCATCAAAATTTAAATCTTTAAACTCGCTCTGTGAGACGACAAAATACATCGATTCTTGTTTCAAAAATTTCATTGCTGCAGTTAAAAGTTTCATTTAAATAGAAAAAGCACATTTTAATGTAGTAGTTTTTCTTTTATTGGCAAATATTAAATTCAAATTTAAAATATAGTATAGTACTATTTATTTTTATAGAAAATTCATAGAGTAAAATATGTTAACTAACTCAGAAGTTAATTTTTTTAAAAAAATTATAATTCCTATTGAAATAAAGTAAGATTGCTAAAAAATATTTGCTATAAAGAAGGGTTAGTTTCCAAACATAAATTAAAGTATAGGTTTAATTTCTTGTTTCATCAAAATTTAAACCTTTAAACTCGCTCTGTGAGACGACAAAATACATCGATTCTTGTTTCAAAAATTTCATTGCAGCAGTTAAAAGTTTCATTTAAATAGAAAAAACACATTTTAAATTTACTAGTTTTTCTTTTATTGGTAAATATTAAATTCAAATTTAAAATACAGTATAGTACTATTTATTCTGATAGAAAATATATAGAGTAAAATATGTTAACTAACTTAGAAATTAATTATTTTAAAAAAATATAATTCCTATTGAAATAAATTAAGATTGTTAAAACAATATTTGCTATAAAGAAGGGTAGTTTTCCAAACATAAATTAAAGTATAGGTATAATTTATTGTTTCATCAAAATTTAAATCTTTAAACTCGCTCTGTGGGGCGACAAAATACATCGATTCTAGTTTCAAAAGTTTCATTGCTGCAGTTAAAAGTTTCATTTAAATATAAAAAACACATTTCTAATTTAGTAGTTTTTCTTTTATTGGTAAATATTAAAATCCAATTTCAAATATAGTATAGTACTATTTATTTTGATAGAAAATATATAGAGTAAAATATGTTAACTAACTCAGAAGTTAATTATTTTAAAAAAATATAATTCTTATTGAAATAAATTAAGATTGTTAAAACAATATTTGCTATAAAGAAGGGTAGTTTTCCAAACATAAATTAAAGTATAGGTTTAATTTCTTGTTTCATCAAAATTTAAATCTTTAAACTCGCTCTGTGGGACGACAAAATACATCGATTCTTGTTTCAAAAGTTTCATTGCTGCAGTTAAAAGTTTCCTTTAAATGGAAAAAACAAGGTTTTAATTTAGTAGATTTTCTTTTATTGGTAAATATTAAATTCAAATTTAAAATATAGTATATTACAATTTATTTTGATAGAAAATTCATAGAGTAAAATATGTTAACTAACTCAGAAGTTAATTATTTAAAAAAAATTATAATTCCTACTGAAATAAAGTAAGATTGATAAAATATATTTGCTATACAGAAGGGTTGGTTTCCAAACATAAATTAAAGTATAGGTTTAATTTCTTGTTTCATCAAAATTTAAATCTTTAAACTCGCTCTGTGGGACGACAAAATACATCGATTCTTGTTTCAAAAATTTCATTGCTGCAGTTAAAAGTTTCATTTAAATGGAAAAAACAAATTTTTAATTTAGTATTTTTTTCTTTTATTGGTAAATATTAAATTCGAATTTAAAAAATAGTATAGTATTATTTATTTTGATAGAAAATACATAGAATAAAATATGTTAACTAACTCAAAAGTGAATAATTTAAAAAAATTATAATTCCTATTGTAATAAAGTAAGATTGCTAGAAAATATTCACTATGAAGCAGGGTAGTTTTCCAAACATAAATTAAAATAGAGGTTTAATTTTTTTGTTTCATTAAATGAAAATAATTATCATATTCCAAGGTTTCTATATTCTAAAAACTATTGAAATGTTAATTAAATATAGCACTAAGTAAAACTCAGACCATTAAAAATAATTAAATAAGTAAAATATGTTAACTAACTCAAAAGTGAATAATTTAAAAAATATATAATTCCTATGAAAATAAAGTAAGATATCTAAAAAATATTTGCTATAAAGAAGGGTTGGTTTCCAAACATAAATTAAAGTAGAGTTTTAATTTCTTCTTTGATCAAAAGAAAATAATTATCACATTCTAAGGTTTCTATATTCTGAAAATTATTGAAAAGCTAATTAAATATAGCATTAAGTAAAACTCAGTATAAAAATAATTTATAATTTTAGTAAAAAAGCTTTGCAAACGTGAATACTCTTAAGAAACAAATTTATTTTCTTAAGATCATATTTAAAATATTTGTATATTCTGTAAAATATAAAAATATTTATATAAAATATATAAATATAAAATTAATATTTAAAGAAAAATTTTTTAAATTTAAAAAAAAAAATTTTAAATTTAATTTTTAAATAAGAAAAATTAAAATAATATGTATATTCAATATTGTTTAAATAAAAATTTTAATAAATAATTATAAAAAATATAGAAAAATTTTATTAAAAATAGTTATATAATGGTTTTAAAAAAAAAATAAATTAATTTTTTTTTTTTTTATATTGATTTTTTTTAAAAATTTTGAAAAAGTTATTTTATTTTTTTTAAATAAATTAAAATAATTTTAAAAAAATAAATATATAAAAAAATTAAAAATAATTTTTATAATAATAAATAAAATTTAGAAAATTTATAATTTAATGTTTTATAAATAAATTTAAAAATATTTTAATTTTTTATTTCATAATAAATATTATATTTTATATTTTTATGTTAAAAATATTAAATGTAATGTTTATATAATGATTAAATAAGAATTTATAAGTAATTTGAAAATAATAATAATATTAATTTTTAATAATATGTAAGATATCTAAAAAATATTTTATTTTGGTTCCAAACATAAATTAATTTAGAGTTTTAATTTATTTTAATAAAATTATTATAAATTAAATAAAATTAAAGAATTAAATATATATTAGTAAAAAAAATATTGAAAATACTCTTTAATTAAAATTGCAATTTACTGATCATGTTTGTTTATTAAGCCCTCAAAATGCTTTGATTTTGTATATTCTGTCTCCCTTATATATATAAGTCTGGTACAAGTACTATCAATCGTTGTTTTATCTTTCAAACAGTTAATCCGTTTACACTCTAATAGACTTCCAAATTTAAAATTTAAATGTGAAAAAACAAACCGACCTTCTGCATAATTTGTAACGGTGGAATTCATTGTCCTTCCTTTCCATAAATATCGAAACAATTTTAAGAAATCGTTAACAGCAATGTAATATAGTGAACATGCAAAAGCGAATGACTAGTTATATAATACTTTTGAGAAAACAATGCATAATAAATGAACATTTAATAAGTTACTTCGAAATATGAGTACTTATTTTATCATTTGTTTTGAACAACAGAGTGCTACTGATTAATGCTTACTTTCAATTTTTCAAGAAATTTGAAGCAAAATAAATGACATGTTCTGTTCAAAATATCAGAATCTTTAAAAAAAACTCAAATATTTATCTACTCTTTTGATAAAAAATGGGGATTAAATTCCTTTTAAAGTTTTAAAATTCGAGAGGGAAAATTTTATTTATTTTATTGATTGAATTACTGATTTTGATCCAAGTTTTAAAGTTAAACCTTTCTATGTTCTTTCACAAGCATGTTTATCCCTCCCTGAATCATCGAAAAAGATTTCATGTAGATTATCTGATTCAATCAAGATTTTGGCCAGTTCGTCTACGTTTATTTGAAATGTAGCTGCTAATTTTGTAGCTGGCCACCAACAAGCTTAAAATTTAAAAATATGTATAGCAAGAAAAAGTATTATAATAAACTAATGCACTTCATAAATGTAAATCAATTTGTAGTAGATTTAAGTGGTACAATACACGGCATTTATTTATTTACATTCGCTGCCGCTTGTTGAATGTGGTAAAAACTCGATGCCTACTAACACTAATCAACGAATAAGCTCAGCATATTACTGATTCTGAATTGAGCAAAAAGTTATTTAGAATTGCTCTTTTCTTTAATGCCTCTTTTTCATCGATAAAGGCATTCATGTTTTAAACCCTTTTTGGTCAAGTAAGCTCGTAAGTTGGATTTGAAAAAGTTTTTCATCAGTTTGACACGAAGTTTAGGATATTAGAAAATATCCTAAACTTATACTGTTAAAAAGAAAATCGTTTTAAACTAGGTCTGTGTCTTCAATATTGGATTATTCTCAATCAGTATTAATCTATTGTAATCAATATTAGTCTTTTGTTTTAAAGAACACTATTTTATTTACAGAATTCCTCAAGTGGGTTCTCGTAATTTCGAAGAAGGAACCAATCAGTAGACCTCCAGGTATGGGCCCACCTCCTCCAGAGGTATAATTTGGCATTTAAAATTATGTCACAAACCGAACCTGCTTTACATACCCCAACCACCATTAATGAATTTTTATCCTGGTTGAGCCTCGATCTCGCAACATTCCAGTAACTAGATTTTTGTCTTTTTTAACTAAGTTACCTTGGAACATTTTTATAACAGTTCTAATTTCAGTGTATGCAAATACAAAAAAAGCAAATTCTTGGTTGAAGATCGAAAAATTATTAAATGTCGATACTAATGAAAAAATTATAAATACCAACAGAAATGTGTAATTTTTTTAAAATTTGTTTACAGGATTCCCCCCTACTTTCACTGAAAAGAAGAGTTGTACAAATTATGCATATTACATTTTAACTTTCATTGAGGTTAGGAACTAATGGGTTGCCTATTAGTGAAAGGATTACTAATCTATACCAATGATAAAATTATAAATACCAACAGAAATTTGGAAAATTGTTTTAGTTTGTTTACAGGATTCCCAATTACTTTCAGTGAAAAAGAAAAGTTGTACAAATTATACATATTACATTTTAACTTTTATTGAGGTTAGGAATTAATGGGTTGCCTATTAGTGAAATGATTTGATATTTTTCAAAAAAGATAATGTCTTTAGTTTCATATGTAAAGGGACAGTAGGATTTTACCTTTTTATAAGACACTGAATTGTGAAATATATACCAATGATCGAGAAGTGAAAACTGTGTATGAATAGTCTTAGAAATTTGTATACTATTATGAACAAATGTAAATATTCTCACCACTAATGCTGTAAATACCGAAAATGGTATATGAAATGTGATTTAAATTGATGAAAGGTGCCATCGACCGTAATTTGCTTTTTATCTAGGTTATCATGTCTTGAAAGAAAGAGAAACAGGGGAAGCTTCTTTTTTTAATACAGTGGCTTAGGGCTAATTCCATTATTTCGCTAGATATTGCTATGGTGGCGAGTTTTGGATACTTAATTTTTGTATCCAAGATAGACATATTTCGTCAAAGGCCACCAAGTGTCTCGCAAACTCTGCGAAGTTCCGGACTTTCTGGATGATTCTAGAGAATTCTCGTAGGTTTCGTTTGGTTTGGAGCCCTACTGTCTTCTGTTTTGCTCACTAGGAAGGTTTTTTCTAGGAGGCGAGGTTATAAAAGACGAATGCATTCAGAATTTGTTCAGTTGAGGTGTTCAAATCAGCCGTTGACAGACCTCTTTGGGATTGCTTTGTGTTATTTATTAATTATTAGTTGTTTAAGCTTTAAAATAATGGTAGATTACTAAGCTGTGTTTATGTTTTAAAACTATGCCATTATAGGGATATTGCTTCCAGAAAAAAATGGTCTTCCTTTTTTGGATTGGAAAATATGTGGCAGCTTGCTTAGAGCTATTGGTGTGGCCTGTTTCCGCCTTGAGAATGGAAATGATTTTCTTCAGGCCTATCTGTAAAAAGTTGGTCTAACTGATTCACTGAACTGTGTTCTTTGTGCATCAGCCCCAATGCATGGAGATCACCTTTCTTCTTGTCCTGCCCTACAGGATGTTATTTCTTCGGGTTCCCTTTCGACTTTCCCATCTAATCTGGTAATTTCTTGTTTGTATTGGAATGCAAGGCGTCGTATGCTCGAAAGAGTTCAGAAGGGCGTAATATAAAAAAAGTTTTAAAACTATAAATATCCTGAAAAAGTTTAAAAGATAATTATTGTTTAAAATAATTATTTTTTTGAGTTTTGATTCATTTACGACATTAAAAATTTTCAACCTATTACTGTTATTTTTGATTCCACTTGGTCAAACCAAGTACGATTGAGCCATATGCTACTCCTATTAAGGCAAATGGGCGTCAAGGCTGAAAGTACGACTTTTAGGTGAGTCCTCGTAATTTTGAAGCAGGGATGAAACAGAAGACCCCCAGGCTTGGCATGCCACCCCCCAGAGGTATCAGTTGATTACTTGGAGGATGTACTGACCACCAACCTATTTTAAGTACCACTTTCACCTTTAACGAGCACGTTGGACCTTAGGCCGGCTTGGGTTCCGAACCCGCAACCCTTCAGTTAGGAGAGAGTTGTCTTTGTCGACTGAGCTTCCGCAGCTCGTTAAAATATTTTTGTATACTATCTATACCTACTATCTTTTCACTCTGTCTCCGCAATCAATTCATTACTTGCCATAAGTGTAATTTCTGACCCAACAGACAATTCAGTTACTACTGATAACTACTTAAAACATTATTTAAACAAAGCCACGATAGCTGAGGAAAGATTTCCGGAGGTCTGTGAGTTCAGGACTCGGATCGGCCAGTGATTTAGCATGTTCCTGAATCACGCCTGGAAAATGTAAAATAGGTTCGTGGTCGCAATGTCCTTTAAGTTCAACTGAAAACTCTAGAAGTGGTAAGCCAAGGCTGGTGGTCTTCTACCTTGTCCATGGTGGTCATAAATTCCAAGAGAACATTGGGGGTAATGTTACACCCATGTGTGGCACACACGTGTTCTTGGAGTTTGATAAGTGAGTAACAGCCTCACAGCCATGTTAAGCATACAGATATCTGTGTCCTAGTTAGGCATAAAGATATCTGTATTATTAGCTGAATTGAAAAAAAGTATTGAAACAATTTTCGAGTTTTATGAATATTTTGAAACATATAGAAATGCAACTTAATTGCATTTCTATTTACCATATAACTCATAGACCTATCAACTATTTAACTTGCATAGTAACAAAAAATAACATAAAATTACTATTTTCTAACAGCAAATATATGTGCATTGCAAATTTATCAGTACTATTATATACTAACATATAGACCATCACATGATGGGATCAGTAAAATTTTTAGTTTTCAAAAATTGTAAAGTACTTTATGAGGCAGGTAAAAAAAATGGTTTGTCTTTTGGCTGAGAATTATCTTGCAACAAAAAATAATCGATGACCCAATTTAAAATGATCACACATGTACCTAATCTATTATTGAACCCAAATAGAAAAGAAAATTATAAGGCGATTTCACGTAGTAGGGCAAATTCTCAAATTATGACAATTCTGGCTTCAGTTTCAAACGGAAGGGCAGTTTATTGTTTGTCTATTGGCTGTTAAACACGTGAAAATGAATGGGAAGGGCATTATAGTAGGTCGTGACGTTGCGACAAATTGCCTTATTTACGTAATATCTAAGTTCAATGATAAAACCTATAAAAATAAGGCATAATTTAAATAATTTAAAATAAGAAACTGTTCAATGAGATGGTTAAAGGAATGACGTCATAATGCTAGAAAATGTTATTTTTACCTATTTATTATGGTATAAATTGATGAATTGAATCGCCTGCTCTTAACCGGGGAAAATAGGAGTTGAAATAATGGCATCAAAGGCTCGAAAAGAGGGGAAGGGGTGGATTTCGAACGTTTTAAAGAAGACAGTATTTTTTGCTGTGATAGGAAGCCTATTTATACCAATTTAATTTAGAATTGGATCGATAGTTTAGGAGAAGATAAACATTACTCTCTTTGAATTTTGCTAATTATGGATGCCTCTATCCATTCCAGGTCCAACCGCTTCATTAAATCGAGGACAGACATACAGGTAACTTAGGCTATTATTATATAGAGGATGTTGTAGGAAATGAATATTTGAGTGATTATTTTTTCAACTCCTCTTCTTAGCCCTTTCTCCTGTTTCTAATCATGGATCTTGTTGGTGCTTCAACCACATTTGGCGTGCGTGGCGTGCTTGCAGTGTGGCGTTTGAAATCTGGCGAGGGGATCGTAACTCAACAAATTGATACATAAACAAAAACAACATTTTGAGGAAAAATTTTACAAAAATTGAATATTTAAAATCTAATTGAATTAACAAAGAAAACACAAAGGAAACACATAACATTCATACTAAATATACTGAAACATTCACTTAATCACAAATTAAATAAATTGAGTGTGATTTTCATCACAAATTTGTGATTTAGTGTAAATTGTAAAATTAATTTAAAAACTTTATTTTGAGTGGAGGTTGAAGAGGAGTTGTAAAATTGAAAATTTTTTTTCAAATCTCTTATTTAACTTCATTTACCATTTTTCGATTATCCAGAATGCCATCGATAACAACTAAAAAAATTTTTAATACCTAATAAGTATTTTATATAAATGACAATATTATATAAAAAATGGCCATACTATAATAAGTGTGGATGTTAATGGAACATTTCAGTAAAGCTACTTTTGAAATATTTAATAAATAGTAATTTTAGAAATTAATATTATTTTACTTTGAAAATTTAAACTCTGTTGTATAAATATATGACCAGGAACATATTAAAATTTGAACCAGGTGGTTTTAAAAAGTACCAAATTAATTTTGATAGATCTATGCAGCCTGAAAACACCATAATTTTGTGTCATTATAAGAGTACAATGTAAGAGTCTATTTATGATCCTTCAAAATTTTTTAAAAATGCTGTGTTTCGAAAAAATTCCTAGATTATAAGAATATAATTTTTTTATAACCCATTTAGTTTCAGGATATGAAGAAATATATTTCTGCAAAACAAAATTCCTACACTGAGAGAAACAAATGAAAATTCACTTACCCTCAAATTAATTTTAAAAATATGATAATTGGAAATATCTTTTTTATTTTAAAAAAGAGTTAATTATACTTTTCTTCGTAATTCTCATCTATATTAATACAGGCATGTTATTTTATTTTATATCATAAGCATTCCTTTTTTTAAAATTTTATTTTCTTAACAGTTATAATCATTTTAAATTTTAAAATGTGAGATAACATTAAAATTTTCATTTACAGAATTAAAGATATATTTTACTTCAATTAAATATAAAAATCAGTTTTTACTAGTCTCATTTGAAAATAACGTTACGAGGAAGTGAATTTAGTTTTATTTAAAAATATACGATTTTAAATGAAAAAATTACATAATTTTTCAAACCTAGTACTTTGATAAAGAGTTTTATTTTTTTATGATAAATAAAATAAAGATTCTTCTAATAAATATACTTTTCTTTTGAAATGTAATATGCCTCTTAAGTAAAATAAGCTCCTGGATTAAAGTACCATATCTACTATCTGTCATAAGCACTCTTTTCTATATTTTTACTTCAATTAAATATAAAAATTAGTTTCTACTATACACATTTGATTTTTTAAGCCTAGAATTTTTTAAAGAGTTTAATTTTTTTATGATGAATAAAATAAAATTTGTTGTAGTAAAGATATTTTTCTTTTCAAATGTAAAATGCCCCTTAAGTAAAAGGTGCTCTTGGATTAAAGTATCATAACTACTATCTGTTATAAGCACTCTTTCCTATATTTTACTTCAATTAAATATAAAAATAAGTTTCTACTATACACATTTGAAAATTACCTTATGAAGAAGTGAATTTCGTTTTATTTAAAAATATACTATTTTAAATGACAAAATTACATAATTTTTTAAACCTAGAGCTTTATTAAAGAGTTTAATTTTTTTATGATGAATAAAATAAAGGTTGTTCTAATAAAGATATTTTTCTTTTGAAATGTAATATGCCCTTTAAGTAAAACGTGCTCCTGGATTAAAGTATCATAACTACTATCTGTCATAAGCACTCTTTTCTATATTTCTATATTTTACTTCAATTAAATATAAAAATTAGTTTCTACTATACACATTTGAAAATTACCTTCTAAGGGAGTGAATTTCGTTTTATTTAAAAATATACTATTTTAAATGACAAAATTACATAATTTTTCACACCTAGAACTTTATTAAAGAGTTTAATTTTTTTATGATGAATAAAATAAAGGTTGTTCTAATAAAGATATTTTTTATGTAATATGCCATTAAAGTAAAACGTGCTCCTAGATTAAAGTATAATAACTATTATCTGTCATAAGCACTCTTTTCTATATTTCTATATTTTACTTCAATTAAACATAAATTAGTTTCTACTATACATATTTGAAAATAATCTTATAATGGAGTGAATTTCATTTCATTTAAAAATATACTAATTTAAATGACAAAATTACATAATTTTTCAAACCTAGAACTTTATTAAAGAGTTTAATTTTTTTATGATGAATAAAATAAAGGTTGTTCTAATAAAGATATTTTTCTTTTGAAATGTAATATACTACTTAAGTAATACGTGCTCCTGGATTAAAGTATCATAACTACTATCTGTCATAAGCACTCTTTTCTATATTTTACTTCAATTAAATATAAAAATTAGTTTCTACTATACACATTTGAAAATTATCTTATGAGGGAGTTAATTTCATTTTATTTAAAAATATACTATTTTAAATGACAAAATTACATAATTTTTTAAACCTAGAACTTTATTAAAGAGTTCAATTTTTTATGATGAATAAAATAAAGGTTGTTCTAATAAAGATATTTTTCTTTTGAAATGTAATATGCCCATTAAGTAAAACGTGCTCCTGGATTAAAGTATCATAACTACTATCTGTCATAAGCACTCTTTTCTATATTTTACTTCAATTAAATATAAAAATTAATTTCTACTATACACATTTGAAAATTACCTTATAAAGGAGGTACTTTCATTTTATTTAAAAATATACTATTTTAAATTACCAAATTACATATTTTTTTAATCTAGAACTTTATTAAAGAGTTTAATTTTTTTATGATGAATAAAATAACATATGTTCTAATAAAGATTTTTTTAATGTAATATTATCCCCTTAAGTAAAACGTTGCTCCTAGATTAAAGTATCATAACTATTATCTGTCATAAGCACACTTTTTTTCTATATTTCACCGAAAGATGGCCGAATGTTAGAGCGCTGCTCTTCGGAACCGAAGTTTGTGGGTTTCGAATCCCACTGCGGGCATGGATGTTTGTAGCAGTTCGGAATTGGCTTTAAGGTGTAGGTCACGGTCTCATTAGCCCTCGTGTTGCAAAAAAGTGGACCGTAGCGCTCCAAACCAAACCAAGCTTTTCTATATTTCTATATTTTACTTCAATTAAATATAAAAGTTAGTTTCTACTATACACATTTGAAAATAATCTTATAAGGAAGTGAATTTCGTTTTATTTAAAAATATACTATTTTAAATGACAAAATTACATAATTTTTTAAACCTAGAACTTTATTAAAGAGTATAATGTTTTTTATCATGAATAAAATAAAGGTTGTTCTAATAAAGATATTTTTCTTTTGAAATGTAACATACCCCTTAAGTAAAATGTGCTCCTGGATTAAAGTATCATAACTACTCTCTGTCATAAGCACTCTTTTCTATATTTTACTTTAATAAAATATAAAAATTAGTTTCTACTATACAAATTTGAAATTTACCTTAAGAGTTAGTGAATTTCTTTTTATTTAAAAATATACTATTTTAAATGACAAAATTACATAATTTTTTAAACCTAGAACTTTATTAAAGAGTTTAATTTTTATTATGAATAAAATAAAGATTGTTATAATAAAGACTTTTATACTTGAACTTTATTAAAATCTTTGATAAAATTCTAGGTTTGAAAAATTATGTAATTTTGTCATTTAAATTAGTATATTTTTAAATACAATGAAATTTACTCCCTAAGGTAATATTCAAATGTGTATGGTAGAAACTATATTTTATATTTAATTGATGTAAAGTATAGAAAACAGTGCTTATGACAGATAGTAGTTATGATACTTTAATCCAGGAGCAAGTTTTACTTAAAGGGCATATTGCAGTTCAAAAGAAAAGTATCTTTATTAGAAGAAACAGCCTTTATTTTATTCCTCATAAAAAATGAAACTCTTTAATAAAGTTCTAAGTTTAAAAAATTATGTAATTTTGTCATTTAAATTACTATATTTTTAAATAAAACGAAATAGACTTCCTCATAAAGTAATTTTGAAATGTGTATATTAGATTCTAATTTTATATTTAATTAGAGTAAAGTATAGAAAAGAGTGCTTATGACAGATAGTAATTATGATACTTTAATCCAGGAGCACGTTTTAATTAAAGGGCATATTACATTTCAAAAGAAAAAATATAGTTATTAGAACATCCTTTATTTTATTCATCATAAAAATTAAACTCTTTATTAAAGTGCTAGGCTTGAAAAATTATGTAATTTTGTCATTTAAATTAGTATATTTTTAAATAAAACGAAATTCACTTCCTCATAAGGTAATTTTCCAATGTGTATAGTAGAAACTAACTTTTATATTTAATTGAAGTAAAATATAAATAAGAGTGCTTAGGCCAGATATTAGTCATGAAACTTTAATCAGGGAGCACGTTTTACTCAAGGGGCAAATTACATTTTAGAGAAAAATACCTTTATTAGAACAACCTTTATTTTATTCATCATAAAAATATAAACTCTTTAATAACGCTCTAAGTTTAAAAAAATTATATAATTTTTTCATTTAAAATAGTATATTTTTAAATAAAACAAAAATTCACTCCATCATAAGGTAATTTTAAATGTGTACAGTGGAAACTAATTTTTATATTTCATTGGAATAAAATATAGAAAAGAGTGCTTATGGCAGATAGTAGTTTTGATACTTTAACCAAGGAGTAAGTTTTACTTAAGGTGCAAGTTATATTTCAAGACAAAATATTTTTATAAAATAACCTTTACTCTATTCATGATTAAAACTAAACTCCTTAATAATGTTCTAGATTGAAAAATTATATAATTTTGTCCTTTAAAAATAGTATAGTTTTAAATAAAACGAAATTCACTCCCTCATAAGGTAATTTTGAAATGTGTACAGTAGAAAGTAATTTTTATATTTTATTGCAGTAAATATAGAAAAGAGTGCTTATGACAGAAAGTAGTTAAAATGCTTTAATCCAGGAGCACGTTTTACTTAAGGGAAATATTGCATTTCAAAAGAAAAATATCTTTATTAGAACAACCTTTATTTTATTCATCATAAAAAAAATTAAACTCTTTAAAAAAGCTCTAGGTGTAAAAAATTATGTAATTTTTCATTTAAAATATATATTATTAAATAAAACGAAATGGATTTCCTCATAAAGTAATTTTGAAATAGGTATAGTACATTCTAATTTTATATTAATTGAAGTAAATATAGAAAAAAAGGCTTAGAGATAGTATTATGATACTTTTAATCGAGCGCGTTTTACTTAAGAAGCATATTACATTTGAAAATTACCTTACGAGGGAGTGAATTTTTCATTTTATTTAAAAAATATACTATTTTTAGTGACAAAATTACATAATTTTTATACCTATAACTTTATTTTTAAAGAGTTTAATTTTTTTTATGATGAATAAAACATAGGTTGTTCTAATAAAGATATTTTTCTTTTGAAATGCAATATACCCCTTAAGTAAAACATGCTCCTAGATTAAAGTATCATAACTAGTATCTGTCATAAGAACTCTTATTCCTCAAAATAACCTATGGAGAAATCAATGACAATATATCATTTCTATTATTGGAGTGTCAATGACATGAATGGGTCGAATCATTTAGCTGTATTATTTCAAAACGGGCTTCGGATATTGAAACCAGCTCTGACTCCATTATAAACCACGATAGGCTTACAAATCAATAAGTCTTTGGATATTTCACCGTTTTCCCGCGGTTGTCATTACATTATACTTCCCAAGTGTTTTCGGATTATTTTGATGCGGAATACGTTTCTATATCAGGGTTACAACAGGACTGGAGGTTGGTTGCATCATCTGTCGCACCTTGCAACACGTCAGCCTTATAGCCACAGACCATTTTCTATTTCCTACCAAACGTTAAACGCCTCGTTATTAATTCTATATCGACCGCCGCAATGCTAATACGCTGCACAATTACTTCTATCAGATAACGAAACCACCTGTTGCGGAACGAAAACGCTTGGGTGGGGGTGCATATCTGTAAGGAAAACAATTCGATTCCAATGTTCTCTCGCCTTCTAGATCGAAACTTTGATAGAGTTATTTCGTAACGTTCAAGAAAATTTTCAATGACTTCGTTTTATTCCGTAAAATTAAAGGCAGTTTTTATTTATCACAACATTTTCGTTCACCACTTTCATTTTAAAATTTCGTTCCATTTACTATGTCTGAATACTTGTTTATATTAATATTTTTGTGTTCTAAAGTGGACAAATTTTAATAACTTCACTTTCTACAAATACCTTTTTTAATAATTTCAAATTTTGTTATATGCTACCTGATACCTAAAAATTCTTAAGATGCACATATCGGTCAGGAAAATCATTCGATTCTAATGCTCTCTCGCCTTCCAGAATTAAATTTCAATAGAGATATTATTTTACAACGCTTACGATAGTTTTCAATAATTTCGTTTTATTCCGGAAAATAAGATTTGTTTATCACGATATATTTTTTTCGATCACTTTTCTATTAATAAAATCTCGTTACACTTTGTATATCTGAATTCATAATTATATTAATTTTTGTGTGTTCTAAAGTAGAGAAATTTCTATGGGTTCCAAAGTAAACTAATTTTGTTAACGCACCTATTACATATAACTTTATAGTAATAGTTTTATATTTCATTATATGTTACCTGACTCCGAAAATTCTTAGAATGCACACATATGTGGAGAAAATCATTCGATTCCAAAGTTTTCCCGACTTTCATATCTAAATTTCTATCAATTATTCTAGAATACCCAAGGTTATTTTTAAAGACTTCGTTTCATTCCGGAAGTTAAAAGTCGTTCTTTATTTATCAACATAACTTTTCGTTGACCACTTTCTTCATTAATAAAATCTTGATATATATCTTTAGTATATCTGAATTCTTATTTACATTACTTTTTTATGGGTTTTAAAGTAAACTAATTTTGTAAACTTCACCTTTTACACATAACTTTTTATTATAAGTTTCATATTTCATTATATGCTTCCGAAAACTCTTAGGAAGCACATGTATGGTAGGAAAATATTTCGATACCAAAGTTCTATCACCTTCAAGATCTAAATTTCAAACTCAATATTTTGTAAAGATCATGATAGGTTGGAGTGATTCCGTTTCATTCTGGAAAATAAAAATCGTTTTTTGTTTAACAACATACATTTTCATCGACCACTTTCGTCATTAATAAAATCTTGTTACATTTAGTATATCTGAATTCTTATTTGCAATTATATTCTATGGATTCTAAAGTAACAAATTTTGTTAACTTCAATTTTTTACACATAACTTTTTATTAATAGTTTCATATTCCTATATATGCTACCCGATTCCAAAAACTCTTAGGATTGCACATATCTGGTAGGAAAATTTCGATTCCAAAGCTCTCTCTCGTCTTCTGGATCTAAATTTCGATAGTGATATTTTGTATCGCTTTACATAGCTTTTAATGATTCCGTTTCATTCTGGAAAATAAAAATCGTTTTTTGTTTAATCAACATACATTTTTCATCGACCACTTTCGTCATTAAATAAAATCTTGTTACATTTAGTATATCTGAATTCTACATTTGCAATTATATTCTATGTGTTCTAAAGTAAACTAATTTTGTTAACTTAATTTTTTACACATAACTTTTTATTAATAGTTTCATATTTTAATATATGCTTCCGAAAACTTTTAGGTTGCACATATCTGGTAGGAAAATATTTCGATTCCAAAGTTCTGTCGCCTTCAAGATCTAAATTTCAAACTCAATATTTTGTAAAGATCATGATAGGTTGGAGTGATTCGTTTCATTCTGGAAAATAAAAATCGTTTTTTGTTTAACAACATACATTTTCATCGACCACTTTCGTCATTAATAAAATCTTGTTACATTTAGTATATCTGAATTCTTATTTGCAATTATATCTATGGATTCTAAAGTAAACAAATTTTGTTAACTTAATTTTTTACACATAACTTTTTATTAATAGTTTCATATTTTAATATATGCTTCCGAAAACTTTTAGGTTGCACATATCTGGTAGGAAAATATTTCGATTCCAAAGTTCTGTCGCCTTCAAGATCTAAATTTCAAACTCAATATTTTGTAAAGATCATGATAGGTTGGAGTGATTCGTTTCATTCTGGAAAATAAAAATCGTTTTTTGTTTAACAACATACATTTTCATCGACCACTTTCGTCATTAATAAAATCTTGTTACATTTAGTATATCTGAATTCTTATTTGCAATTATATTCTATGGATTCTAAAGTAAACTAATTTTGTTAACTTAATTTTTTACACATAACTTTTTATTAATAGTTTCATATTTTAATATATGCTTCCGAAAACTTTTAGGTTGCACATATCTGGTAGGAAAATATTTCGATTCCAAAGTTCTGTCGCCTTCAAGATCTAAATTTCAAACTCAATATTTTGTAAAGATCATGATAGGTTGGAGTGATTCGTTTCATTCTGGAAAATAAAAATCGTTTTTTGTTTAACAACATACATTTTCGTCGACCACTTTCGTCATTAATAAAATCTTGTTACATTTAGTATATCTGAATTCTTATTTGCAATTATATTCTATGGATTCTAAAGTAAACTAATTTTGTTAACTTAATTTTTTACACATAACTTTTTATTAATAGTTTCATACTTCAATATATGCTTCCAAAAACTGTTAGGTTGCACATATCTGGTAGGAAAATATTTCGATTCCAAAGTTCTTGCCTTCAAGATCTAAATTTCAAACTAAATATTTCGTAAAGATCATGATAGGTTGGAGTGATTCGGTTTCATAATAAATAAAAGTATAATAAAATATAAATATTTTGTTTATCAACATACAATTTCGTCAACCACTTTCTTCATTAATAAAATCTTGTTACATTTAGTATATCTGAATTTTATTTGCAATAATTTTCTATGGGTTCTAAAGTAAACTAATTTTGTTAACTTCACCTTTTACTCATGATTTTTTATTATTAGTTTTATGTTTCAATATATGCTACCCCATTCGAAAATTCTTAGGAAGCACATAACGGTGAGGAAAATCTTTTGATTCCAAAGCTCTTGCTTTCCAGATCTAAATATCGATCGAGTATTTTGTAACTCTGAAGATAGTTTTCAATGATTCAATTTCATTCCGGAAAATAAAAGTCATTTTTTTATCCCCATACCTTTTCGTCGATTACTTTCTTCATTAAAAAATTTTTTTGCATTTAGTATAACTGCACTTTGCATTAATTTTTAATATCTTCTAAAGTAAACAAATTTTTTAAGTTCACATTCTACAGTACATTTATATCAATAGTTTCATATTTCATTATATGCTATCCGACTCCGAAAATTCTTATGATGTACATATCTTTGAGGATAAACATTCGATTCCAGAGTTCTGTAGCCTTCCAGATCTAAATTTCTATGTAAATATTTTGTAAAGATCATGATAGGTTTGAGTGATTCCGTTTCATTTAGGAAAATAAAAATCATTTTTTGTTTATCAGCATACCTTTTAGTCTACCACTTTCTTCATTAATAAATTCTTGTTACATTTAATGTATCTGAATTCTTATTTATATTATTTTTCTATGGGTTCTAAAGTAAACTAATTTTGTTAACTTCACCTTTTACACATACCTTTTTATTAATAGTTTCCTATTTCATTATATGCTACCCGACTCCAACATTATTTGGAAGCACACATCTTCGAGTAAAATCATTCGATTCCTAACTTTTTCCGACTTTCAGATCTAAATTTCGATCGAGTATATAACGCTCAAGGTTGATTTCAAAGACTGAGTTTCATTCCGGAAAATAAGAATCGTTTTTTGTTTTTCATCATACCTTTTCGTTCTCCACTTTCTTCATTAATAAAATATTGTTGCATTTACTATAATTTACATTAATTTTTTAAGTGTTCTACAGTTGACAAATCTTGTTAACTTTCTCTTTTAAAAATTAACTTTTATTAATAGTTTCATATTTCATTAAATGCTACCTGTCTCAGAAATTCTTAGCATTTACATATCTGTGAGGAAAATTATTAGATTTCTAAATTCGCTTGCCTTCCAGATCTAAATTTCGATCGAGTATTTTATAACGCTCAAGATAATTTTCATTAATTTCTTTTCCTTCTGGAAAATAAAAGTCCTTTTTTGTTTAAAGCAATGCATTTTCGTCGGACACTTTAATAAAATCTTTTGCATTTAGTATATCTAAATTCTCATTTACATTAATTTGCTATGTGTTCTAAAGTAAACTAATTTTGTTAACTACACTTTTTGCACATAACTTTTTATTAATAGTTTCATATTTCATTGTATGCTAATCGACTCCAAAATTCTTAAGATACACATATCTGTGAGAAAAATCATTCAATTTTAAAGTTCTCTTGACTTTCAGATCTAAATTTTGATGGAGTATTTTATAACTTTCTAGATTGTGTTCAAAGATTTCGTTCCATTCGGGAAGGAAAAGACACTTTTTGTTTATCACCATGCCTTTTTGTCGACCACTTTCATAGTTATTAAAATCTTCTTGTCTTTAGTATAGTTTACATTAATTTTTATGGGTTTTAAAGTGAACAAATTTTGCTATCTTCAACCTCTACAAATAACTTTATATTCATAGTTTCATATTTCATTATATGCTACCCGATTCCGAAAATTCGTAGGATGTCAATACCTATAAAAAAATCAATCGATTTCAAAGCTCTCTCTTACCTTCTGGATCTAAATTCTGATAGTCATATTTTGTAACGCTTAAGATAGTTTTTAATGATTTTGTTTCATTCCGGTAAATAAAAGTCATTTTTTGTTTACCAACATACCTTTTCTTATATTACTTTCTTTATTAATAAAATATTCTTGTCTTTAGTATAATTTGAGTTAATTTTTTATGGGTTCTAAAGTAAGAAATTTTGTTAACTTCACTTTCAACAATAAATTTATATTAATAGTTTCATACTTCATTATATACTATCCGACTCTGAAAATTGGTATGATGCACATATCTGTGAGGATAAACATTCGATTCCAAAGTTCTGTCGCCTTCCAGATCTAAATCTCGATCTAAATATTTTGAAAAGATCATGATAAATTTGAGTCATTTTGTTTCATTCCGGAAAATAAAAATCATTTTTGTTTATCACCATACCTTTTAGTCGATTATTTTCTTCAATAATAAAATTTTCTGGCCTTTATTATCATTTATATTAATTTTCTATGGGTTTTAAAGAAAGCAAATTTTTTTAAGTTCACTTTCTTCAATAAATTTATATTATTAGTTTCATATTTCATTATATACAATCCGACTCTGAAAATTCTTATGATACACATAACTGTGAGGAAAATTATTCAATTCCATTGATTTTTTGCTTTCTGGATCTAAATTTTGATAGTCATACTTTGTAAAGCTGAAGATATTTTTAATTATTTCGTTTCATTCCAGAAAATAGTCATTTGTTTATCAACATACATTTTCGTCTATCACTTTCTTCATTAATAAAATTTTGTGTCATTTAGTATAATGTACATTAATTTTTATGTGGTCTAAAATAAACAAATTTTGTTAATTTCTTCGTCTACAAATAAATTTTTGTTAATAGTTTCATATTTCATTATATACTACCCGACTCCAAAAATTCTTAGGATGCACGTATATGTGAGGAAAATCATTCGATTCCAAAGTTCTGTCGCCTTCTATATCTAAATTTGGATCGAAATATTTTGTAACTCTCAAGATAGTTTTCAATGATTTCATTTCATTGCATTCCGGAAATAAAAGTCATTTTTTGTTTATCATCATACCTTTACGTCAACATGTTTCGTTCTTAATAAAATCTTGTTGCATTTAGTATGATTTACATTAATTTTTATGGGTTCTAAAGTAAACAAATTTTGTTAATTTCGCCTTCAAAAAATTTTTTATTAAAAGTTTCATACCTCATCTTATGCTACAAGACTCCGAAAACTCTTCGGAAGCACATATCTGGAAGGAAGGACAATATTTCGATTCCAAGTTCTGTTGCCTTCCAGATCTAAATTTCGATAGTGATATTTTGTAACGCTAATGAAAGTTTTCAGTTATTTCGTTTCACTCCTCAAAATAAAAGAAATTTTTTGTTTATCACCATACCTTTTCGTTGAACACTTTCTTCATTAATAAAATATAGTTGCATTTAGTATGTCTGAATTCTTAAATATATTACTTTTTTGTGTGTTCTATAAAAGACAAATTTTGTTAATTTCCCTTTCTACAAAAAAAATTGTTATCAATACATTCGTGTTTCAGAATATGCTAACCGATTCCGAAAATTCTTGAGATGCACGATGTTATCTGTGAGAAAGAAAATTCGATTCCAAGGTTCCCTCGCATTCCAGATGGAAACTAGATATAGATATACAACGATTGTAACATTGTTATAACTCGTGTAATTTATTAATTTCTTACACTATATTCGTTTATTATATTTTGTATTCTCAAGATAGGTTTCAAGGTTCTGTCGCCTTCCAGATCTAAATTTCGATCCAAATATTTTGTAAAGCTCATGATAGGTTTGAGTGATTCCGTTTCATTCCGGAAAATAAAAGTCATTTTTTGTTTATCAACATACCTTTTCGTCGACCACTTTCTCCATTGATAAAATCTTGTTGCATTTAGTATATCTGAATTCTTATTTATATTATTTTTCTATGGGTTCTAAAGTAAACTAATTTTATTAAATTCACTTTTTACACATAACTTTTTATTAGTAGTCTCATATTTCATTATACGCTACCCAACTCCTAAATTTATAGGATGCACATATCTGTGAAAAATATCATTCCATTTTAAAGTTTTCTCGACTTCCAGACCTAAATTGCAATCGAGTGTTTTATAACACTTAAAATTCTTTTAAAAGATTTCGTTTTATTCCGGAAAATAAAAGTCATTTTTTTTTATCAACAGTTTCTTTTCTATCACTTTCTTCATTAATAAAATATCGTTGCATTTAGTACATCTGAATTCTTATTTATATTAATTTTTTCATATTCTAATATTAAGAGTTTCATATATTATTATATGCATCTCAATTCCGAAAATTTTTAGAATCCACTATCTATGAGGAAAATCCTTTGATTCCAAATATCTTTCTAGTTCTAGATCTAAATTTTGATAGAGATATTTTTTGACGCTCAAGATAGTTTTCTATAATTTCGTCATTCCGAAAAATAAGATTTATTTTTGTTTATCACGACACATTTTCTTAGATCACTTTCTTCATTAATAAAATATCGTTGCATTTAGTACATCTGAATTCTTAAATATATTAATCTTTGTGTGTTTTATAAAAGATAAATTTTGTTAATTTCCCTTTCTGTAAATAAACTTGTTTTCAATAGATTCGGGTTTCATAATATGCTAACCGATTCCGGAAATTCTGCAGAAGCACTATTTTATCTGTGAGAAAGACAATTCGATTCCAAGTTTTCCTCACATTCCAGATGGAAACTAGATATAGATATTTAACGATTGAGACATTGTTATTACTCGTGTAATTTATTCATTTATTATATTTCGTACACTATATTCGTTTATCATATTTTGTATTCTCAAGATAGGTTTCAAGGTTCTGTCGCCTTCCAGATCTAAATTTATATCTAAATATTTTGTAAAGCTCATGACAGGTATGAATGATTCCGTTTCATTCTGGAAAATAAAAGACATTTTTTGTTTATCACCATATCCTTTCGTCGACCACTTTCTTCTTTAATACAATTTTGTTGCCTTTAGTATATCTGAATTGTTATTCATATTATTTTTCTTTGGGTTGAAAAGTGAACTAATTTTGTTAACTTCACCTTTTACACAAACCTTTTATTAACAGTTTCAAATTTCATTATATGCTACCCGACTCCAAAATTCTTAGGATGCATATAAATATATGAGAAAAATCATTCTATTTTAAAGTTCTCTCGACTTCCAGATCTAAATTGCGATCGAGTATTTTATAAAACTCAAAATTCTTTTAAAAGATTTCATTTTATTCCAGAAAATAAATGTGTTTTTTGTTTTTCAACATACTTTTTCTTCGACCACTTTCTTAATTAATAAATTCTTGTAGCATATATTATATCTGAACTCTTATTTGCCTTAACTTTGTATGGGCTCAAAAGTAAACTAATTTTGTTAACTTCACCTTTTACAGATAACTTTATAATAATAGTATCATATTTCATTATAGGCTATCTGATTCCGGAAATTCCTAGGATGCCCATATCTGTGAGAAAATTCATTCGATTCCAAAGTTCTCTCGACTTCCAGATCTAAATTGCCATAGAGTATTTTATAATGCTTTAGATTGTTTTAAAAGATTTCGTTTCATTCCGAAAGTAAAAGAAGCTTTTTGTTTATCACAATGATTTTTCATCGACCACTTTTATAATTAATAAAATCTTCTTGTCTTTAGTATAATTTACATTAATTTTTATGTGTGCTGCAGTAAACAATTTTTTTTTAAATTTCATCTTCTACAAATAAATTCTTATCTATAGTTTCATATTTAATTATATGCTACCCTCCTCAAAAATTATTAAGATGCAGATATCTTTGAGGAAAATCATTCGATTCCAAAGCTTCGAGATCGAAATTTTTATCGATATATTTTGTACCGCTAAAGATAGATTTCTATGATTCCATTTCATTCCTTAAAATAAAAGTCATTTTTTATTTATCAACATATTTTTTCGTCGATCATTTTCTTCATTAATAAAATCTTGTTGCATTTAAAGTATAATTTACGACATTTTGATCTAAATTTCGATACAGATATTTTTTAACGCTCAATATACTTTTCGATATTTTTGTTATAATCCAGAAAATAAGATTTATTTTACGTTTAGCACAATACAGTTTATTGGATCACTTTCTTCATCAATAAAATCTCGTTGCATTTAGTAGATCTGAATTCTTAAATATATTAATTTTTTCTGTGTTCTATAAAAGACAAATTTTGTTAATATCCCTTTCTGTATTTAAACTTGTTATCAATAGATTCAGGTTTCATAATAAGCTAAACGATTCCGAAAATTCTTGAGATGCACGATGTTATCAGTGAGAAAGACAATTCGATTCCAAGGTTACCTCGCATTCTAGGTCGAAACTAGATATAGATATACAACGATTGAGGCATGCAATATTGTTATAAATCGTGTAATCTATTAGTTTGTTATTTTTCGTACACTATATTTGTTTATTATATTTCGTATTCTCAAGAAAGGTTTCAAGGCTTTCATTTTATTTTTGAAAATGAGTTAGCTTTTGTTAATCATAATGTATTTTCGTCGACCATCTTTTTCATTAATAAAATCTTGTTGCATTTAGTATAGCTGAATTTTTATTTATATTAATTATTTTTGCTTTCTACAGTAGACAAATATTGTTAGTGTCACTTTCTACAAATAAACATTTTATTATTAGTATCACATTTCATTATGAGCCGCGGTAGCTCAGTTGGCAAAGGCAATAATCTCGTAACTGGAGGACTGCTAGTTCGGAGCCAGCCTAAAATCCTGTTGTGTTCATTAATGGTATCTATTAAAATATATCGTGTTTAGAATATCCCTCAAGTTTAGTATATCTGAAGGTGTATGCCAAGACAAGTGATCTCCTTCTTGTTTATAAATGTTTAGTAGAAAAAAATATGTATGCAACTTTATTGGAAATATTTATCGTTTTACCATTAAAAAATTCTTACACGGTTCAGGAGCATTTTTTTTACATTTTCTACACATGAGAATTTTACATTAACAAATATTATAATTCTTTCCACACTGGGACCACTTTTTGCATATGCACAGATTCGTCAATATTATAATTTATAGATTTTTATGAGTATAAAATTAGGTAAAGTCCATAAATTCATTTCATATTTGTTAGTCACTTTTTTTGATTAATGGTGAAAATATTTTGACGTAAAATACCCATTCGCGGTCGTAGTGTTAAGAATATTTAATTTTTCAGTGTTATTGTCTCCTCGTTTATTGTTTTCTGCTTATCCGTCCTTCTAAATTATGACGACCCACTTCAGCTAAGAGTATCATTAACTCCAATAGATATCGTCAAGCGAAAGACGAAACGAATCACCTTTATTCGTGTGGCCTCTGACCCACGTGTTTGGCTACTGTTGTAAATGACACTCGGAAGTGGCATTGACAGCAGCATTTCGTTATATTCTATCCGATTCCCAAAGTTCTTAGGATGCACATATTTGTGGGGAAATCAATGGTTTCGAGCCTTCTGGATCTAAATTTCGATAGATATATTTTGCAATGCTCAAGACAGTGTTCAATGCGTTCGTTTTATTTTTAAAAAAGCTAAATCTTTTTTATTGCGATATCTTCCGTTGACTACTTTCTTCATTAATAAAATCTCATTTTGATCTCGTAAATGAAATTTTACAAGTTCGTTAAATGCCTAAGATGTGTTCGTAAAGTTGACTACACGTAAAATATGTTGTGGTCACAAAATCCAAGATCTCTGAGGTCTTCTCTGTGGTCCCTGTTTCTAAATTGGGGACCAGAAGAGGTAATGTTCCTCCGTAGCATACCTTAAGCTATACATGCAATCCCGAGTGGTGCTAAATGAGTAACAGGTTCGCAGGCTGTAAGGCGTTAGGATAATATCTGTATTGCCTGCTACATTGGAAAAAACTCTGATCGCATTTATTATATATGAATTCTTATTTACATTAATATTTTGTGTTTTTTAAAAAAGACAATTTTGCTAACTTCACTTTCTACAAATAAACGTCATACTAACAGTATAACTTTTCATTGTTTACTTCCCGATTCTAAGAATACTTTGGATGTACACATCTGTGAGGAAAACAATGCGATTCTTTCTCTCCTTCCAAATCTAAATTTCGATAGGGATATTTTGTAATGCTCAAGATAGTTTTCAGTATCTTCGTTTTCTTGTGTATTATAAGACTTTATCATTTAGTATATTTAATCGATCATTTTGACATTAAAATATCTTTTCACTGTGAAACCTATGTGGAATTTTTTTAATGTACTTTTGGAACGTTTAGTAAAATTTATTTATATTACTTTATGATTTACAGTACATATTTTTTCTTTTAAAAGTTACTAAGTTAACCATTTAGGGCCTATTAAACTACTTGGAATTTTCTTTTTACTCGGATCCTCCTTCGACAAAAATTAAAACACACGAAAATATACAATAAATAAAACCAGATTAATTAATGTGAAAAACTAAAGCAAATCTTAAATTTTAACTAATAAAAATATTTAATGTATAGCAGTAAATTTTAGTTTTCTATCAAAATTAATATTATCCTTTTTCAAATTTTCAACCTTTTCACGATATTTTCATGAAAATATATAGTGTTGTTACATGAAGTAAAAAAAAACACAAAAATTTATAAGAAAATAATTTTTGATTAAACTGCAAGACTATTTGATAAAAAATGACTCATCCAACGATATTCCTTAAAATTACTCCTAGCACACATCTTACTAACTAAATGCTTCTTTTGACCATTTCATCTTTAGAATTAATATGGTAAGACACTGCATGTCTGTATTTTAAAAATTATACTCAGTTTTTTAACTAGCACATAAATAAGGTATTATGCAAAGTTTGGAATAAAAAATGCATTACCTAAAACATGTGGAAATTACTAATTCAATACAAAAATTGTAATATTGAAAATACTTTTAAGTTTAAAAAAATGGTGTAGGAAAAAAAATCATTTTTTTTTTCGTGCAGTAAAATAATGTTATTTGAAAAATGTCTTTTAATAATGAAGCTTACACCTAAAAAATATTTATCATTTAGTTGAACTGTGACATTTAGAAGATCTTTTTATCCAGTTAAACTATAAATAAGTGTACAGCAAAATTTTAAAAATAATTCCAAAAGTGTCACTTTTCAATTGTATAAATGTAGAACTTCCCTAAATGGGCCAACCAATAAAAAAATTAACCTTCTAAACTAAACTAAAAAGGACGAGCTTCCCTCAGTTCTCCGAGAACACGCGCCGGATCTCGAAGGCCCGTTACAACTTTTCTGATTCAGATACGAAAAAAGAATGCTTTTGATGTTGGACAGAAAGTTTGTATTACGAAAATATTTTATTAAAAGTTCCATATATATTTCAGATTATTTGAAATATTAATTTTTAAAATTATTTAGAAATGTAAATATTTTTAATAGCATTTCTAAAGCACAATCATAAGACATACACAAGTTAAAAACTTAAAGCATATCTTTATATTTCATCCTTTTAATCAAATAACGATGTATTTTTGACAGCATCTCTTCTATAAACGCAAACAATAAATAAAAATACAAAAGTTTATGTGCATGCAATAGGTCTCTGGATAAATTAAAAGTTTCTCTTTCTCAGAAAAATATTCAGAGAAGAATGCGGAAATGCATGGCTTTGGGTCTAGAAGACCTATAAGATAGCTACTGAAAATTTGTGAAGTTTATTTCTATTCCACCATTTTAGGTGGCAATAGCTCAGTCGGCAAAGGCAACACTCTCGTAACTGAAGAGTTGCGGGTGCGAAACCTGATCCGGCCTGAGATCCACAGTGTTGGTTAAAGGTGATTGGGGCACGACAACTGTGCTAGTGGTCTCAATGTCCTCCAAGTTCTCAAACGATACATCAGGGGGTGGCAGGCCAAGTCTGTGGGTCTGAAAATTTGTGAAGTTTATTTCTATTCCACCATTTTAGGTGGCAATAGCTCAGTCGGCAAAGGCAACACTCTCGTAACTGGGGAGCTGTGGGTTCGAAACCCGATCTGACCTCAGATCTGCAGCATTCGTTAAAGGTGACTGGGGCACGAAACCTATGCTCGTGGTCTCAATGTTCTCCAAGTTCTCAAACGATACATCAGGGGGTGGCAGGCCAAGTCTGTGGGTCTGAAAATTTGTGAAGTTTATTTCTGGTCAGCCATTTTGTGTGGCAATAGCTCAGTCGGCAAAGGCAACACTCTCGTAACTGAAGAGTTGCGGGTGCGAAACCTGATCCGGCCTGAGATCCACAGTGTTGGTTAAAGGTGATTGGGGCACGACAACTGTGCTAGTGGTCTCAATGTCCTCCAAGTTCTCAAACGATACATCAGGGGGTGGCAGGCCAAGTCTGTGGGTCTGAAAATTTGTGAAGTTTATTTCTATTCCACCATTTTAGGTGGCAATAGCTCAGTCGGCAAAGGCAACACTCTCGTAACTGAAGAGTTGCGGGTGCGAAACCTGATCCGGCCTGAGATCCACAGTGTTGGTTAAAGGTGACTGGGGCACGACAACTGTGCTAGTGGTCTCAATGTTCTCCAAGTTCTCAAACGATACATCCGGAGGTGGCAGGCCAAGTCTGTGGGTCTGAAAATTTGTGAAGTTTATTTCTGGTCAGCCATTTTGTGTGGAAATAGCTCAATCCGCAAAGCAACACTCTCGTACCTGGGGAGCTGTCGGTTCGAAACCTGATCCGGCCTGAGATCCACAGTGTTGGTTAAAGGTGATTGGGGCACGACAACTGTGCTAGTGGTCTCAATGTCCTCCAAGTTCTCAAACGATACATCAGGGGGTGGCAGGCCAAGTCTGTGAGTCTTCTGCTTGGTCTCTACTTATAAATGAGAACCCAGTGGGGATAATTTTACTCTCGTCCGTAGCGTACCTTAAGATACGCGTGCCAACCAGATGATTCTAAATGGGCAACAGCTTCTCAGCCTCGTATTGGCATAAAATTATATAGTACCTGTATTGTCAGCTGCATTTGGAAAAAATTTGTGTAGAATGTTCTTATATAACTCTAGGGGGGGTTGCAGTGATTCACCTTTGTCGTGCTTCGGTGCGGTTCTGGGAATGAGCAACAGGGTGTTGTACTACGGTACCTCACCTAGGACAGCTATCAGCCTCCTCGTGGCGCCCCCTGGTAACTAGGAGTGTCCCTCCTAGGTCAATGATAGCCGTCTGAAAACCTCAAGGGGTATACCTCCTTTAGGTATACTCGGGTGTCACGAACCAGGGGTTTCCTGAGTGATCCTTTTCTTCCGACTTCCCTGGTAGTCCCGAACTTACATTTGTAGTATTGTTCCTTACTGGGGTAGTCTACATTAATTTCGAGCCATGACGAAGCCTCTCGTAGGTCAACAGCACCCTGTGGTGTTGTGGTTACGTCGTGGCGACCGGTTTATCAGATCTGTATGGCTTCGGCCGGGTCAGAGTAAAACTCACTTATATAACTCTCGGACCTCAGAGGCCCGGAGCTCGCCCTCGCTGTTAAGATTAAAATATTAATAAAATTATGAAAGTTTTGTAATACCTCTTAAAATTCCCGAGAAGAATAAGAGGTACCCTTGGACACTGAAGAGCATTTTCTGAGAACGACTGATATATGGTGATCAAAGGAAATCTTTAGGGCTGTCAGCAATTGGATATATGCACATAAATTTCTTAGAACGTTAAGCACGAAAACATTTTGTTATTCTTTACTGACTGTACATATCTTGAGCAAAAAAAATTAAATAAATAAATAAATAAAAATATATAAAAATAAAGAATAGTAATTGAACCTGTATTTGGAATAATGGAATATTCACATGCCTTAGAATACCAAGAAATGTCGTTCTTTTAATGTATGCCTTTTATGACTGCATCTAGAGTGAACAAAACAATATTTAATACCCAGCACTTGTAATTAACCCTCCGAGTGGAACACACGGAGGAAAAAAGTCTCCAAAAATACGCTAAAGTTTTATTGTGTCAGTGACCAAAGTGTTCTATGATTTTTTACTTCACCCTTTGTCGACTAGATTGGAATACGGGAAACCCACATTCGTTATTGTCCCTTTACTTCCGGTTAGAAATAGATATATAAATAAACATTATAGATTATTAATTTTTAATACACATAAAGCTCTTCAAGTCTTGGAGATCATTCCATAAGAAATAATGGATTCTAAAAGTAGGAATAAAATATTTTTAAGAGAATTATTTATATTATTTTACTAAAGTCATCCAAGATATTTAAGTGGGGCAATTAGAGAAACAAGTGTTACCGCAAACGAAACACTTCGAAATAGAGATTTACAAAGCCATGAGAAGCTATCAGCGTCTTTGTGCCTCAGGGAGTAGGGGTACATCCCTCAATAAATGTCAGTCAAAGAGGGGTGCAGTTCCTAAACAATTGACCTGACCCTCCTACCTCAAAACTCCACGGGAGAAAGCACTATCAGAAATGTACACTACTTCCATTTTCGGAACGTTTTTGGAGGTCGAAAATTGTATGTGACAACTGTCGGAATTGTACGTGCTAACCGCTTAGAGGGTTAAAACAGTATTCAAATAGCTTAGAACGCTAAGCACGACGAAATGTTTTCACTCTTTATAGTTAGGCACATTAGTGATATCTAGGGTGGAAAAAATGGCACAGTAAGTGAAATAAAATAATATTCACTTGTGTTAAAATACTAATCATGAAGAAATCTTCTTGTTCTTTAAAATTATGTACCTTCGTGGATTTTATTTTCTATAAATTGAGTAAGATTCGCACTGTCAATGAAATAAAAGTACTATTTCAAAAAACAGAACTCATATTTGTTTCAGTATAAATGGACTATCAAATATTTTATCCTGTATAAATAAATATTAATATCGGAAAAGAATATTCAGTAACCATGCATTGTTAACATTTAATTTCCTGCCTTAATACAAAAAAAGCTTGTTGAAAGGTGTTATGTTTAAACAGAAATTTTCACACTTAATTTTTCATTATTCCCTAATTACCACTCTTTAAAAATATTTTATTACCTCGATAAGAATGTATTTCATAACAGTTCTACGAACAGCTTTGATAAAGGCAATACAGTCTGCATAACGCACCTTCCGGCATCTTTTTACGCTCAATGCCCCCGAAAGGAAACTGGAATGATTGATATACAAGATAACTACTTTCCCAACTCTTTTTTTTTGCTTTCCCCAGACACAATTCGATGAAACTCATGTCCCTCTGGGTGTTGGCAATGCCTTTCTTTATTGACCTTGACACTCTAAGTGGTGGGGAAAAAATGCCCTCAGTGAACAAACGGAATGTTCTACAAGCTGAGGCAGAAATTCGAAACCCCGACCTAGAATTTGAAGTCATTTGCCCATGACGGATCATTTCGGAACGTTGGGTATATAATAAATACGAACATTGCTTCCACACTTTATTGCTTTTGCAGTTAGTGAATAACAAATCATCATGTTTGCTCAGGTAAGTCGTTTTTCGAATTAGAGGACAATTCCTTGTTTGAGTGAGTCTACCAGGAAATACCTGATTTAGAGATAATTTACTCTGATCTAACATTGACATTTATGAAGCAGTAAGGCTTCATAAATGTCAATGATAGTCAAAGTTAGTCAATGTCAATGTTCTAGTGGTTGTCAGTTAGACTGAATTTTGAGGGTTCTATTTAACTCTAGATCACTATCATGTTTTTGTCAAACGTTCTTACTGAACCACAACTTCGTCTAACGGAAACTTTGTTGTTATTGCCAATGCCACTTTGAGGAACTAAGCACCTTGGCAAGAGGCCAGAGGGAACTAAGACGATAGAATGCAGCTTTTGTTTGAAGAACACAGCTACGGTGAAAGGTCTTAGCTCAAGTGGGTCCTCATAATTTAAAAGCAGAGACTACGCAGAAAATTCTAAGACTTGGCCAGCCACCCTTAGAGATATCACGGAGAACTTGGATGACATTGTGGTAAAAACATATCTTAACACATTGTGTGCGGGTACATTTCGCAGCGGAATTGTACCGGGAGAGGGCGTTTTGCAAGTAAATTTAGTTATTCAGTTAAATCTCAATAGATCGAAAATTATTTAATCTTTTAACCAACTTTTCCTATTTTATATCGAAATATATAAACAAATATATAAATAACAACCATAAGATTTTTGTAAACAAAAACATATATATTTTAGTGGATAAATTTATAACAGTATTGTAAATATGAAAAATCAAATAGAAATAGTAGTATAAAGTTTTAAATTTTTCCCGTTCTGGGATTCCGCATCGACTGATGTAAAAAGTAGTTTTTATCATTCAATGTAATGATTTTTAAATGCCAAACTTTTATACGAAAGTGAAAGGCTATCTAGTTGCCTAATAGCGTAGAGAAAATAATGCACAATAAATGAATAATGCACTAGTAAAACACTTGATCTATTATTTGAATGCCAGAGAAATCCTGATTAAATTCCTATCGTTGATATTTCTTCATATCCTTTATTTGAAAATTTAGGTAACAAAGAGTATCTAATAACACATTGTGTGCGAGTACATTTCGCAGCGGAATTGTACCCGCGAGCAGCGTTTTGAGAGTAAATTTAGTTATTCAGTTAAATCTCAACAGATTGAAAATTATTTAATTTTTTAATCAACTACTCGTATTTAAATATTGCAATATATAAACAAATATATAAATAAACAAATATACAGATATATATATAAATATATATATATATATATATATATAGAATATCATTTTCGCAAGGATAAATAAAAAGTTAATTTTAAATCTAAATTGATTTTTTTAATCAATCTTCGCGTTTTATGGTTCCTCGTCGACTGATGTAAAAACTAGTTTTTATTTGTCTAAATTTTTCCAGAATCTATGTAGTAGACAAGAATATTCGGCTTTATTTTCTTGTATATACCGTTATTTTTGTACCCACAAACAAACCATGTTGTTACACTAACCCGTACTAGTATGTAACCCGCGCTCAAGTATCAATCGTCAGAAAACGTACTAGTACGTGTCCCGCATACAATGTGTTAAGTGCCTCAGTCACCATTCTCTAACTCGCGGGTGTTAGGCTGGCTCAAACCCAAACCCGCAACAATCTAGTGAGAAGATCATTTCTGAATGAGCTACAGCTGTCATAAAGAAAACTTTAAAAATTTTAAAGCAAGGGAAAGCAAAGCAAAATATATATCTTTTATTTAAAATAAATCATTTGTTGCACATAAAAGTTGCACATTTTCAGAATATATTACTCATTCAATAAATTTAGTAATTATTTTGTTTAATAAGCATCTCCTAAACGTTTAGAATAACTTTCCATCTTTATCAACCTATCAGGCAGTGGCGTGCGGTCCATATGTGCAGGGTGTGCACTGCACACCCTAGCAAAATTATGAGAGACAATATTTTTCTGCATCTATGTTTACCTATCTTTATATGGTATATAATACCTATTATTTATAATACATTCAAATATTATGATTTGCTTGCTTGCTTGTATTCTTGCAGTGCGTGAGGTACTTGGTGCTGTACCACGTAGCGCATTCAAAAGGAAACAAACATAAGAAAGTTTTATGTGTACGCACTGCACACTCATAGAAAATCACGCTTTATATGTAAGGGCTACTGGAGAAGCACAGCATACTATGGCACTGAGGCAAGTGCAGCTATTTTTCCTGCACTTGGCATTAGAATCATCGAAAGATATGGTTTATTAAGCGTTGTATTAGAGCAGGGACTTACGTGCTGAAGCGATTTTGGTTTTTTAACTGATTAACTGGCCATACGATTTTGCAGACGGTTAATGTTGCAGACGGTAAATATTTATTGAAATAATTAGCTGAAAAACAATGTTTTGTTTTAAAGAAACGAATTTTAACAGAACAATCCAAATTTTACCATTCATTGTGTCTTACAGACAGTATATAAGTTATATCTGTAACACCATATCCCTGGTTTTGTTTTTAAAAATTGTCAAGATGTTTTTCTCTGACTATATGATTTCCAAATGTTAAAAACAATTAATATAATTTAATCCACTGACCGAACGAGAAACAGTTCGTTCTATTGCGCCAGCGTGCAGCGAAATCCTCTGCACGTGGAATAGACGTTCGGTTTGTCGGCACCTATGGGCATCCGGATGAGGCACCGCAGCTGCGGGCGCCGTGTGGGTGATACGTTTGATGAAAATATAAGCTTTTCGTTATCTTATTAGTAATACGGATAGGCATATGGATTTTGTGTGCAAATGAATAATAAACGTTAAAGATGTGTTTAATGTACATTTTATGGTTTTATTATTATTGTTGTTGTTGCTCTCTGCACAACCTCTATGAACACCTACCGCACGCCACTGCTATCAGGGTAAATCTGTAGTGATATATGTATAATACCACACCGTCAACTTAGAAAATCGCAGATTTTAGTAACTATTGCATTACATTAGAGGAGGTAAAACCTTTGCATCAGCACGAATTAAAAAGAAATTCGGCATAAAAATATTTTATGCTATGTTCACCTCGTAAGGTTTTTTTTTTAAAGAGTATTTAATACTAATCTAATTTTGACTTTAAAATGCTAATTACTTTGCATTTCCAGAAATTATTTAAAAACCTATCGAATAAACTATTATATTAAATCTGTATTGCACGTCTAGATTTTACTTCTGAGAACATCTCTTTTTAGATATAACTCTATTAGAAACTAATTTTTCACTTATTTCAATAATTCTAAAGTATTTACTATTTGGTAGAAGAATTAAAAATTGATTTTTAAAGTATTGCATCTCACATAAAGCATGAAAGAAAGGTTTAATTTTTTTTAGATTAGAAATTAAAATAATTTACTTCCTCCAAAAATACTTTTTTAAAGTAAAAATTTCTCGTTCTTCTTTAAATAACTGATCTAAAAAAGAAATTGATCTTGACATTTTCCACTTCATTTGGGGTTTTCTCAAGCGAAGTGAATTGAACTCTTAAACCTTTCAGGTCGAAAAGAAAATCAGTTTAGAGTAGAAAGGATAGGATATTTTAGAGATAAATCAATATTCTTTAATCAATAAAGTTTAGAATATTTTAGAGAGAACTCAATCTTCCTTAATCAATAAAGTTTAGGATATTTTAGAAAGAAATCAATTTTCTTTAATCAATAAAGTTTAGAATATTTTAGAGAGAAATTAATTTTCTTTAATCAATAAAGTTTGGTACATTTTCGAGAGAAATCAATCTTCTTTAATCAATAAAGTTTAGGATATTTTAGAGAGAAATCAATCTTCTTTAATCAATAAAGTTTAGGATATTTTAGAGAGAAATCAATCTTCTTTAATCAATAAAGTTTAGGATATTTTTGAGCGAAATCAATCTTCTTTTATCAATAAAGCTTTGTTTCGAAATGCTTTGAATAGTATAATAAAAATTTTTTATATCGTGTTCCAAAATTTATATATCTCGCATAATTTCGATATCTGAATTATTGTAACTTATCTAGCTCCTTCAATATTATATTTTTAAATATAATATTTATCGTAAATTATGCATAGCTTTCAGCTACTGACATAATTTAAACTTCGCAGTAATTATTTTCAGTTAAAAAAAAATAGCATGTAGATCCAGTCGACCTTATTTTAAAATGTGATGTAATTTATTCATAGAATAAAGATTTGATTTAAAGATAAATAAAGGAGATAAACATTTAGAATATTTTCATCTTCCAATGTAGTATTTTTCTAAACATTTTCTATGTGTACATGAATTTTATGAGTAATAGTAAAAAATTGTAGTATCCTGAAGTTCTATTGCAGATTTAGGTTATGAATTTGAGAATCGTAGCTAATATAATACATAAATATTTTCACCATTTATAGAAATCCATAAATTATGTATATATACATAAGAAACGAAGTTATAAAGTAGAGTATTTACTTTTTATTTGCTTTCCTTACAGATTCTATCTTTGGTTGCTTTTGTCAGCTTTGCCGCTGCATCTGGGGTAAGTTAATTAACTTTTCCATTAGGATCTGTAAATTTTCATGTTTGTTTAATAATTATGACGATTTTACATACCTTCAAAATTAATTAGTGAAGCCATCACTAAATATTTGTTAAAATCTTCATTAGGAGAGTTCTGCATGTGGTGTTTATGTAAAAAGAATATGCAATAAATATACTGAGATTTTGCAATTGTTCACTGCAAATGAATTTCAATTTGTATTTCATTTTGATCTCTGAACATTGTAAGAAGTACATAACACGGTAATATGTTAGCTACATTAAGACTGAATCAGAAAAAGGCATTTTATTTTGGTATTAACTGGATACCACTAGTTCTCCAAATTCTCTCATATGTTTTTCAGTTACTCTTGAAACATATGCCTCGAAATCATTTAAATTTTCAATCAAAGAAATCATCTCACTTTATATTTCTCTTTTTAAAATATTGACAAAAAAAAATCTTGTATTTCATAACCCTCTTGTTGATGATCCGCGATTTCAACGGGCAACTCAAATGTAGCAAAATTTGCTCATGTCGCGATTTTCACGGTCATGTACTTTTCTTCATGGAGCAAATCCTGCCTTTTCACGGTTTAACCCGTGAAATCAATTATATACAGTATTAGACTTTTAATTACATAATAGATATAGTTATATGAATAGACCTATAGTTATATTAGATAATAAAATTATAGTTATGTAATATATAGAAATGAACTGTAGTTCAATTGAAATTTATTTAAAAAATTTTTTGTGATAACATCTGAAATTGGTTTTTCAGGAAGTTTACAGTCTCGGGATAAAAATATATATTAAAAATCATTTCTAAAAAGAAAACAAAAGTACATATTTTAATTCTCCGATATATATAGATTTAAAATATGAAAAAATACATAAATTTTTATCAATTTCGGTCCACAAATCGAGCAGTCTGAGGGTTAATCCTCAATACACTTTCCTAATATTAAATAGTTCTATTTCTTTAAAACACTACATTCGGCGCCTTTTGATTGATTATGACAATTTAATTAATTCAATATGAATTTGAAAGAAAAATCTATGATAATAATTAAGTTAATTTTTTTCAATTAAAGAAAAAATTAAAACGGATGTAAGCTGTTGGAATAATAACGGATGGAAGAAATTTTAATATAAATGAATTTAAAACCAAATACGCTGATGATTTACGTTGATGATCTACCCTCAAACATGAACTTTTAAACAGTAATAATGGCTACACTAAATGCTATGTGCATTACTTGTTGTTAAGTTTTAATCACATAGCTATACATAAATACTATTAAAAATTTACTTGAAATATGCACTATCTTTGTTAAATGTACAAAGCCATGCGACGACAATTAACCTATATTTTGAGACAATGTGCATTAAGTTATTATTTATACTTCATTTCTAATTACTTAAGTACGCTCATCAAAGAAAAGCTTCAAAAATAGGAACTATAACCTAAAGGTATTATTTATCCTGCTGTGCTATCACCTGAAAAAAAAAAGAAAATTTTGTGAATTTTCTTATAAATTCCATAAAAGTTTAATGGTATTTTTATTTTGCTTTCAAATTTAACAATTTACTTTCAAATTTAACAATTTGCTTTCAAATTTAACTATTTGGTGTTTCTAATTTTTTAATGATTAGTGAATGACTATTTTAAAACTTGACATTTCAGATATATGAACCAGTGCACTATGCTCCTCAACCCTACAAGTTCGGGTATGACATCAAGGACAAGCACGGAGAACAATACAGGCAAGAGGAAGGCAACGGTGGTCACGCCGTGAAGGGAAGCTACGGATTCACCGACGACAGGGGTGTCAAGAGGCAGGTGGACTACGTTGCTGATCATGCTGGTTTCAGAGCCCAGGTCAAGACCAACGAACCAGGAACCGCCAACCAAAACCCAGCTGCTGTCCAAATGATCTCTGACGCACCCTATGCTGGTGGTGTAGGACTCGGATATGGAGGATATGGTCTCGGATACAACAACCTCGGATATGGAGGATACGGTCTCGGATATGGAGGATATGGTGTTGGATACAATAACCTCGGATATGGTTTGGCTGCCCCAGCTTACGGTTATGGCCTTGGTTACGGATATGGAGCACCCGCATATGGAGGTCTTGGCCTCGGAGTCCTTGGTGGATTAGGATACGCCAGATACGGTTACTAATTGCAAAATAGTTTACTTTTTTACTTCCTGTACATAGGCATTATTAAAATAAAAAAAAATTCAGAATCTAGTTTCAATAGAGTCTTTATTCAATAGTAAATATATAATGAAATTATTAATAATTTGAATTCATTAATAAGGAGTTCAAAGATAACAATTGCTTCAACTTCTTAAAGGAATTGTTATCGTTACAAAAAGCTGAAGTCTTTTAAGTAGAAGAGCGATGTTAAGTTATAAAGTTAAAATCTACTTTTATCATTTATCACTATTTGAAGTATTATGAAAAATATTAAATTGGTGAAAATTGTTTGGTTTAGATGTGGAGATTTGTTTTGTATTTATAAGGACTGCGTTATAAATTGGCTGATATCATAACTTTCAAAACATACTTTAAAACAAATAATATTCAGTATTTAAACGTTCTACTGTCTTCGTAATTTAACTTCGTAAATAAAAATTTCGTAAACAGTTCAGAAAGACTGGGGATATTATAAGGATATTCACTACATTTAAGGTTTATTATGTATGCAAAACCAGTTATACGAAAACTTACATCCAAAATTATCAAGGTTTATATTTTATAGGGTACAAGAAGATTTTATCAGTATAAAATGTGTTTTTTTATTCAAAAGTTAAATGTTATTTTATATTTACTTGTAGCACTGTTTTTCATTAAAGTAGTGTAAAATTTTATACTTTTGCCTCAGGGCATGTAAATTTTAAGACATTTTTTTCATATTGTACTAAACATCTTTCAACTATCTTATTATAGTGTACATCATATTAATCATCGAAAAGGCTATAAATCTATAACATGTGTAATCTTTAAATCTGAAATTTCTACCAAAGGGTCCCCCCTATTAGATCTTCTGTATGTATAACAACAAAGAGGTTTTATAATGTACTGTGAAACCTCTCTGATCAGCCACCCCACCGTTCCAAGATTATTTGGCCGATCAGAGGGGGTGGCCGCTCTGAAGGGTTTTATTTACTATAAAACCACTAACCACTAAGATAATTGCTATAAAGCGTAATATAAACAAGTCTGATATATATTCCTTATTTAAAATGAAATTTAAAACTTATCTAAAGAAAAAATAGTACTTTATTTCATGCTTCCTTACATTTTTTACAGAAGGCTACGGTTTGCGTCAGTTTTAAGTTTTTACTTTTCTCTATAACAGCAAATTTTTTATAGTTCATTTTTTACTTTAAAAAGCAGATCTCTAACAGATTCGTTTGCAACTGCTTCGGAATTATCACATGGAAGTTACAAAAATTAGTTTGTAAAAACGTTTTATACACATACATAATATTTAGTTAATTTAAATCAACCTCAAATTTTAGATTTGATATAGAGGATTTAAAGGAGAATTTTCCCTTCTTGATTTGTCGAACTTTACCAGCCAATCTTCAATAACAAATGACGTCATCCATGCTTTTTTATTCGAGTACCACGACATACCAACATGGTTCAAATTTTTTCCTTTAAAACACCTGAGTCTTTGAGATTTCCAAATTATCAGGGGTTTCTCTTTCTCTCCAGTTGAGTTTGCACAAAAACTAATGGCCAGCCGCTCTTTCGGAATTTTTTCACCTCTAGCATTTTCTCATTTTTGCATCATTTTCTTACCTTGAGTGTTTCCGCTCAACATTAAAGCATGGAGTGAGTAGAATTTTCCGAAAAATGAAATGGACGATCCCACAAGGTTGCCGTTTAGAGGGGGTCGAGTGGCCGCTGACAGAGGTTATTTTACCATTAGGCCTATGAGTCGAAAAATCCGTGCCATGAAAAATTGGCCGTTTAGAGAGGTGGCCGCTATACAGGGGTGTCCGCTCGGAGAAGTTTCACTGTATATGAAAAATATAATATATGTGATATTTCATATATACAGTTTATAATATACATTAGTAAATATGCAAAATTATTTTAGATGATTTGCACCGAAAAGAACTTTTTTTTCTTACTCTAATAAAATAAACAATGTATATAAACCAATATAAAAATAAGGTTTATTTAAGGGTAAAGTGAAAAGATTTCTCAAGTCAAGAAAAATGCCTTCTGCTGACACTTTATTTAAAACGGTTACAAACAAAAATCTATACCAACAGTGGTTTTCAAACTTACTGATTCGGCACCATGCCTGCTTGTTTACAACACGATTATCATGCAAATTAATGGTATATCATTGTACGATAGAGTTCAATCCTTTATTGGAAGGAATGTGATTCTTATTATTTTACTAAAGGGCTAAATATAGCGGAAATTAAAGACATTCTATATCAGCACTCATGTCTTCAATAAAAATTTGATTCGAGCACAAGAGATTTTATTATTATTTGAAAAATAATAAATTGATTAATGATAAAAACCATTCTCCAATGACCTTTAATTTTTGAGCCATAAATGTTTATAAAAAATGAGAACACTGTAATCAAAACTTTTCTGTAGACATAATAAAATAGAAATTTTATCTGTCTATAATAGAAGTAAAAAAAAAATATTTAAACACATTATTTTCTTGATTCTTGATTGCCAGATACAGATGATAACAGGGCCAATGATAGCATGTTGGATATTAGAAAGCAATAACTACCTTTCAATAGATTCTCACTGTAAAAGTGAAATACCCTATATAATAATAGCCTATGTTATCTGCCCGTCTGTCCTCGAATTTCTGAAGCGTTAGACCTTAGAAGCGGCGAGTAAAGTTTATCTTCTCCTATCGATCCGATTATAAAATAAATTGGTATAAATATGCTTCATATCACACCAAAAAAATACGGTCGTCTTTAAAACGTTTGAATTCAACCCCTTCTCCCGTATTCGAGCGTTTAATGCCATTATTCCAAACCCTATTTTCCCCGGTTAAGTGCAGGCGATTAAATTTATCCATTTATCACCTAATAAATAGATAAAAATAACATTCTTTTATCATTATGACCTCATTCCTTTAACCATTTCATGTCATCATTTCTTATTTTAAATTTAAAAATCGTCTGCATTATTTTAATACGTTTTATCACTGAACTTAGATATTACGTAAATGATTTTCTTTTATATTTGTATTAAATAATAGATTAGGTACATACGTATTAATTTTAAATTGAATCATCGATTATTTTTGTTGTTGTTGCAATGAAAATTTTATCACCGGTATTAACAACAAATTCTTTTCATGAAAGTCTAGGAGTCTATTTCACGGACTAACAAATATCTAGTGTTTAAGTTATATATCTTTGGAAATTAAGAAGTTTGTTCGTTTGTGTGTTTGATTTTTATAAATAACCACACGGCTTTACTAAATGAATTCAGCTTGATTCTAAACTGCATTTTTAGTATCGGGAGACTTTAAAAGAGTATGAAGATAAAAATAGTTTTTGAGTGTGTACCAGATAATTCTCATCCAAAAAAAAAAACCATTATTTTACCTGCCTTTTATGGTACTTTATAATTCTGGAAAATTAGAAGTTTTACTAATCCCATCATATGACGTCTATATTTAGTATTTTAATAATAGTCTGAGGAAACATAATTAAATTAAATAATTAAATTTTAATAGCTGATTATTAATAGCGGTTTACTTTTGGCGTTAAATTCATATCTGACTACAGTTTTCTTTTCTTTAAGCCACACACTGTGTCAATTCTGCCAATCACAAAGTGATTTTATTTTAAACAGGAAACTTAATGGAACATAGCAAAGGAATATTATACGTTACAAAGTTTAAAAAAATCTTTTAATTTAAACTAGAAAAACACTTTTCTACTATATATGTTTTAAGTGTTCATTGGCTAATATTTCTTTTTCATCTTCTTTTTAAAGCTATTGATGCACCTTTTTTTATCCAGTGAATCGGTAACTGATATTCTAAGTGTATTGACTAATATTTTCCGATTACATTGGTATTTCAGGCACTTGGCAACATGTTTCAAAACCAAAAAGCTTTATTATAACTAATGTTATCTAAATAATCTCTGAAAATATTCAGTGAGTTTATTTAAGAAGGCAATCTTCATCCTTATAAAATATTCTAATTTTGCTAGCATATTGACTACAACATAAAAACAATGCGGATCTTTTTACTGCCCTAAGATTTGGTTATTTTTTGTTGCAAGAAATAACCAAAGCAAAGGAATATAGTGCTTTACAAAGTTTAAGAAACATTTTAGTCAAATATAAACCATTAAAACATTTTTCTACTACATATGTTTTATGAATTCATTGGCTTGTATTTCTTATTTTCTTATCTTCTTTTTAAAGCAATTGATGTAACATTTTTATTCAGTGAATCGGTGTCTAAGATTCTAAGTGTATTAATTAATAGTATTTTTCTATTATATTGGAATTTCAGGGGATTTTACACTATCTTTTCAAAACTATAAAGAGTGATTCTCGCTGATATTATCTAATTATTTTAACTGATATTATCTAAATTGTTTTTGAAAATATTCAACGAGTTTGTTCAAGGAGGCAATTTTTAGCTTTATCAACTACTTTAACTTTGCCAGCATAGTGACTACAAAATAAAAATATTGTGGTTTTTTTTATTGTTCTAGTATTTGTAAATAATCTAATTGAATAATATTTAAGAGAGAGTTTTAAGTCCTAATGACAGAAGACATTAGAAGGATTTTTAAATTTGAATGTTGTATGGAGATTTCGTTTAAAGTAATTTTTTATGCAAAGTTAAAATTAAACAAAGTTTCTTTGCTAATCAATTAATTTATTTGTAAATTTTCCTTTTATGAGTAAAAACACTTAATATAAAGATAACTGAAATTTTGTCAAGGTACTTACAACTGTTAGGTCTAGAAATGGAGGTTTCGCTCGGTTCAGTTTGGAACGTTACGGTCTAATTTTTGTGATACGAGGGCTAATGAGACCGGGACAACTGCTTAAAGGCGATTCCGAATGGCCGCGAACATCCATGACACTGTGGGGTTCGAACCCACGAGCTCCAGTTCCGAAAGCCAGCAACCTAACCATTCAGCTATCGTTCGGCTAGAAATAGAGGGAAAAATGCTTTCTTTGTACAGGTTTCTGAGTAAAATGTTTCTTCTCTCTAGGCTTCAAATATATTTTGCACGTTATTTATGGCTTTCCATCTTATTGTGACTCTGATAGGTAAGAACGATGAGTCTGTGACATAACAGGATATTGTACTTTTCATTATATTTGTACAGTTTCTGAGTAAACGTTTTATCTCTCTAGGCTTCAAATATTTTGCACGTTATTTATGACTTTCCATCTTATTGTGACTCTGATATAAGAACATGAGTCTGTGACATAACAGGACGTCCATTGTACTTTTCATTATACTTTGTACAGGTTTCTGAGTAAAATGTTTCTTCTCTCTAGGCTTCAAATATATTTTGCACGTTATTTATGGCTTTCCATCTTATTGTGACTCTGATAGGTAAGAACGATGAGTCTGTGACATAACAGGACGTCCATTGTACTTTTCATTATACTTTGTACAGGTTTCTGAGTAAAACGTTTTCTTCTCTCTAGGCTTCAAAGATATTTTGCACGTTATTTATGACTTTCCATCTTATTGTGACTGATAGGTAAGAACGATGAGTCTGTGACATAACAGGACGTCCATTGTACTTTTCATTATACTTTGTACATTTCTGAGTAAAACGTTTTATTCTCTCTAGGCTTCAAATTTTTTGCACGTTATTTATACTTTCCATTTTATTGTGACTCTGATAGGTAAGAACGATGAGTCTGTGACATAACATCGTCCATGTACTTTTCATTATACTTTGTACAGGTTTCTGAGTAAAACGTTTTATTTCTCTTAGGCTTCAAAGATATTTTTGCACGTTATTTATGGCTTTCCATCTTATTGTTACTCTGATAGGTAAGAACGATGAGTCTGTGACATAACAGGACGTCCATTGTACTTTTCATTATACTTTGTACAGGTTTCTGAGTAAAACGTTTTATTCTCTCTAGGCTTCAAAGATATTTTGCACGTTATTTATGACTTTCCATCTTATTGTTACTCAGATAGGTAAGAACGATGAGTCTGTGACATAACAGGACGTCCATTGTACTTTTCATTATACTTTGTACAGGTTTCTGAGTAAAACGTTTTATCTCTCTAGGCTTCAAAGATATATTTTGCACGTTATTTATGGCTTTCCATCTTATTGTGACTCTGATAGGTAAGAACGATGAGTCTGTGACATAACAGGACGTCCATTGTACTTTTCATTATACTTTGTACATGTTTCTGAGTAAAACGTTTTATTCTCTCTAGGCTTCAAATATATTTTGCACGTTATTTATGACTTTCCATCTTATTGTGACTCTGATAGGTAAGAACGATGAGTCTGTGACATAACAGGACGTCCATTGTACTTTTCATTATACTTTGTACAGGTTTCTGAGTAAAACGTTTTATTCTCTCTAGGCTTCAAAGATTTTTTGCACGTTATTTATGGCTTTCCATCTTATTGTTACTCTGATAGGTAAGAACGATGAGTCTGTGACATAACAGGACGTCCATTGTACTTTTCATTATACTTTGTACATGTTTCTGAGTAAAACGTTTTATTCTCTCTAGGCTTCAAATATTTTTTGCACGTTATTTATGGCTTTCCATCTTATTGTTACTCTGATAGGTAAGAACGATGAGTCTGTGACATAACAGGACGTCCATTGTACTTTTCATTATACTTTGTACAGGTTTCTGAGTAAAATGTTTCTTCTCTCTAGGCTTCAAATATATTTTGCACGTTATTTATGGCTTTCCATCTTATTGTGACTCTGATAGGTAAGAACGATGAGTCTGTGACATAACAGGACGTCCATTGTACTTTTCATTATACTTTGTACAGGTTTCTGAGTAAAACGTTTTATTCTCTCTAGGCTTCAAAGATATTTTGCACGTTATTTATGACTTTCCATCTTATTGTGACTGATAGGTAAGAACGATGAGTCTGTGACATAACAGGACGTCCATTGTACTTTTCATTATACTTTGTACAGGTTTCTGAGTAAAACGTTTTATTCTCTCTAGGCTTCAAATATATTTTGCACGTTATTTATGACTTTCCATCTTATTGTGACTCTGATAGGTAAGAACGATGAGTCTGTGACATAACAGGACGTCCATTGTACTTTTCATTATACTTTGTACAGGTTTCTGAGTAAAACGTTTTATTCTCTCTAGGCTTCAAAGATATTTTGCACGTTATTTATGGCTTTCCATCTTATTGTTACTCTGATAGGTAAGAACGATGAGTCTGTGACATAACAGGACGTCCATTGTACTTTTCATTATACTTTGTACATGTTTCTGAGTAAAACGTTTTATTCTCTCTAGGCTTCAAATATTTTTTGCACGTTATTTATGACTTTCCATTTTATTGTGACTCTGATAGGTAAGAACGATGAGTCTGTGACATAACAGGACGTCCATTGTACTTTTCATTATACTTTGTACAGGTTTCTGAGTAAAACGTTTTATTCTCTCTAGGCTTCAAATATATTTTGCACGTTATTTATGGCTTTCCATCTTATTGTGACTCTGATAGGTAAGAACGATGAGTCTGTGACATAACAGGACGTCCATTGTACTTTTCATTGTCCTTTGTACAGGTTTCTGAGTAAAATGTTTTTTTTCTCTCTAGGCTTCAAAGTTATTTTGCACGTTGTTTATGGATTTCCATCTTATTGTGACTCTGATAGGTAAGAACGATGAGTCTGTGACATAACAGGACGTCCATTGTACTTTTCATTATACTTTGTACATGTTTCTGAGTAAAACGTTTTATTCTCTCTAGGCTTCAAATATTTTTTGCACGTTATTTATGACTTTCCATTTTATTGTGACTCTGATAGGTAAGAACGATGAGTCTGTGACATAACAGGACGTCCATTGTACTTTTCATTATACTTTGTACAGGTTTCTGAGTAAAACGTATTATTCTCTCTAGGCTTCAAATATATTTTGCACGTTATTTATGACTTTCCATCTTATTGTGACTCTGATAGGTAAGAACGATGAGTCTGTGACATAACAGGACGTCCATTGTACTTTTCATTGTCCTTTGTACAGGTTTCTGAGTAAAACGTTTTATTCTCTCTAGGCTTCAAATATATTTTGCACGTTATTTATGACTTTCCATCTTATTGTGACTCTGATAGGTAAGAACGATGAGTCTGTGACATAACAGGACGTCCATTGTACTTTTCATTGTCCTTTGTACAGGTTTCTGAGTAAAATGTTTTTTTTCTCTCTAGGCTTCAAAGTTATTTTGCACGTTGTTTATGGATTTCCATCTTATTGTGACTCTGATAGGTAAGAACGATGAGTCTGACATTACAGGAGGTCCATGTCAATATAACATTGATACGATGATAAATGACAACTGAATCAACTAAAAATGTTTTTAATACTGTGAATATTAAAATGTGAGTAACAGTTATATCAGAAGTCTTATTGCTCATCATAGCTGGAGTGTGTACTTAAAAATCTCTAGTACAAAGCAAATTATTCTTAAAAATCTCTAGAATAATTGAAATTATTCTTAAAGGTGTTATTTCATTAGCCGCTGTAATTTATTAATATTTAAAATTGATAATTAAAATAAATCATTCAATAAATCATTTCCTGTGATTATATAATGCATTAACATTATATACCATTTTCTTAATATGATTTTTAGATTGATTATTTATTAACAAACGTATAGTTTAGATATATAAGAAACTTTTTTAATAAATATTTTGTAGTGCTCTTATGCCTTTTCAATAATATGTTACATAAAATGGATTGTATCTGTTCCCATATATCACAGGCATTATAACTGATTTCAAATAAGACCTAAAATGCTTAATTTTCTTCTAAAACTAAATAAAGGATACCGAAACTCATGATTGAACAATTGCATGCACATACTTAGTAAGAGTCACAAAATATAAGATATAGTTTCAAAAAATGACCTTCTGGATGCATGAGATGTGAATAACGCCCATGACTCTAACTGCCATAAAAAATATATCTCCATTGACACAAAAACACACTTATTATTTCATTTAAATTTCATGGTTCTATATCAAGAATCAACATATGCAGAAGAAAATAATGATATTCTTTAAAGCTACGATAAAATCTTAACACAAAGTAAAATACTAAAAGTTTATGGGGCTACTGTGAAATATTCATTCGTTTTCAAAATACTACATAATCAAATTTTAATGCTTTATATTAATGATGTTCTAGCTCATAACCCTGAAATAGATATTATTTATAATAACACCATGGTCCCTGATTTCCTTGAATCTTTTTTTAAATATCTATGTTTTAGTTAGTTTAGTATATTTTAAAAATTATTCCAATTTGCTAGTCCTCTATAAAAAAATTATCTTTTTTATATTTTTGCAAAAATAAGATTTTATTAACAACTAATGTGCATCGAAAATCTATGAAAAAATTAGGATTCGTAACTGTTTACCACATATGTTATATCAATATATCTAAAAATGTGTGGCTTATTTTTTTAATATGTCAATCGAATTTGATACTAAAAGGAATAATAAAGTTTAAAAAAAAACTTATATACTTTTTGAGTTTATATATAAATGTTCATTCATTTATAAATGCTATATATTTCTGATTTTTAAAAATAAATCTTTATTTCTTAATTAAAATACGCAATATTCTCACAAACAATGGCAAAAATAAATACCTAAAACCGGCTTCATATTCAAACGCTAGATCTACGGCATATTTCGAGATTATTTTTTAAGGAGGATTTATTTATCCCATTATTTGGTTTCTCTATTGTGCATTTCAGACAAAAACTCTCTAAATTTTCAGTATAATGCAGTATATGTTTTCACTAGATATTCGATAAAATCTAAAAAAAAAATTAAATTAATAACAAACAATTATATATAAGTATACTTTGTTAACACAAAATATTACACGAAAGAATATAAGTGATGTTTCAAAATAACCACAAAATTACAAAGATTAATTCAAGCTTTATATATTTTACGTATGCCTTCGTTTCATAACAGGTATAGGCAATAGTTGAACTCGGATGTACATTTTGTAGCATCATCTTTTCAATGGCGATCATTGTAGCATTAATCAGTTAGTTCCCTGCTCCCTTATAACTAGCATATAGCCAGTCATATGATGGGATTATTAACATTTTTAACTTTTCAGAATTGTAAAGTACCCTATGGGGCAGGTAAAAAAATAGTTTGTCTTTTGGCTGAGAATTATCTGGTACAAGCTCAATAATTTGTTTATCTTTACTGATTTTATGTTAGTTGCCATCTTTAATTTATCTTGTCATATTACGTGATAGGATGGACAGCAGAGGTTTTAATATTGACAGTGATTATTTGGTGGTACATATGAATGATGCCCAAAATTTAGTGAATCGATTGCAAACCGTGTGATTATGTATAAAAACAAACACGCAAACGAGCAAACTTCTTAGTTTTCAAAGATATATATTTCTTAAACACTAAATGTTTATTAGTCCGTGAAATAGATTCCTAGACGTTTTATAAAAATAATTTGTTATTAATACTGGTGATAAAACTTTCATTGCTACAAAAACAATCGCTTATTAAGTTTAAAATTATCACATATGTGCCTAATCAATTATTTGAGCCAAATATAAAAGAAAATTATTTACGTAAAATCTAAGTTCAGTGATAAAACTTATGAAAATAATGCAGACGATATTTAAATAATTCAAAATAAGAAATGATTAAATGAGATGGTTAAAGGAATGACGTCATAATGTTAGAAAAAATGTTACTTTAACCTATTTATTATATGATAAATTGATAAATTTAATCGCTTTCTTTTAACCGGGGAAATTAGGTCTTGAGATAATGGTTTTAAAAGATCGAAAAGGTTGAAAGGGGAGGATTTCGGTCGTTTTTGATCTCGTTTTGAATTTTGTTAACCCTAATTCATCAAGAATTCACTATGAATGCTTCTATCCATTCCAGGTCTAACCGCTTCTTAAATTCGAGAACTTGTAACAGACGGACAGATAACTTAGGCTATTATTATATAGAGGTTATGGTTTGGTAGTCAGGTATATAAATAAGGTCCTTAATTTGATCTCAAAGGAAGAAGTCACAAGACAATAGTGTCAGGAAATTTTGGGGCACGTGAAGAAAGTGAAGTCCACTTCACAAACATAACAAACGCAGCAATGTGAAAATTTATCTTTCAGGTACTGTCAAACATAATGAAAGAGACATCGTAGGAAAAGTGTAGCATGAGAAGTTTGTACTTAGTTCCCATATACTCATATTATCACATGTAACGCTTTTTGAAATTATGTGTTTTAAAAATAAATGAATATTTTGTATTATTCCTTTATTTTAAAGGGACAAATATATAAGTATGAAATATACATTATTTTCTGAAAATAAACTATAAAATTTTGTTATAATTATTTGTCGAAGTAATAATTTCAGTAACTTTGCAATTAACATCTATAACAACCGTTTTTGAAAACCAGTTTGTATTGGGAGCGTAATTTTGTGACCTCTAAACTTTAGTGAGGTGTATTTTGGCATTCGGTTCTATGCCGCTTGGATCTTGTTAAAACGAATTAAACTTTTTATTCCTTTTCTGGATTTTTCATTAATTTTATGAAACAAATTTTGAAATCTAATAAATATTTTTCCTACTTAAAAGTGACGTGATAAAAATGTAACACTATGAAAAGGTAAAGAAAAGAATTAAACAGATATAAAGCTTCAAAACATTTATTTTAAGAACATATATTTACAACGGGTTACAACGAGTCTTTAAAACTTTAATATCCAGCATATCCAAGTCCACCGAGGCCATATCCTCCATAACCAAGATTACCGACTCCATATCCGACGTTAGCGGGTCCATATCCGTAACCCAGTCCTCCAACAGTTGCTCCGGCATATCCTAATCCGTTTCCGTAGACACCGTTAGCGAGGCCTAATCCACCGTATCCGAGTCCTACTCCTCCAGCATAAGGAGCATCAGAGACCATGAGGACAGCAGCTGGGTTCTGGTTGGCTGTTCCTGGTTCGTTGGTCTTGACCTGAGCCCTGAAACCAGCTTTGTCGGCGACGTAGTCGACCTGTCTCTTGACACCCCTATCATCGGTGAATCCGTAGCTTCCCTTGACGGCGTGACCACCGTTGCCTTCCTCTTGTCTGTACTGTTCACCATGCTTGTCCTTGATGTCATAGCCGAACTTGTAAGGTTGAGGGGCATGGTGATGTTCTGGCTCATACCCCTGAAAAAGATACTATTTATAATGACACCATATTCCCTGATTTCCTTGAATCTTTTTTTAAATATCTATGTTTTAGATAGTTTAGTATTTTTTAAGAATTATTCCAATTTGCAAGTCCTGTATAAAAAAATTTATCTTTTTTATATTTTTGCAAAAATAAGAGTTTGATAAACATTAATGTGCAACAAAAATTTATAAAAAAATTAGGATTTGTAACTATTTACCACATATGTTATATCAATATATATAAAAATGTGTGACTTAATTTTTTTAATATGTCAATAAAATATCTATGTTTTAGGATATTTAGCATTTAAGAATTATTTCAATTTGCTAGTCCTCTATAAAAAATTTATCCTTTTTATATTTTTGAAAAAAATAAGACTTTCTTAAAAACTGATGTATATCGAAAATCTATAAAAAATTAGGATTTGTAACTGTTTACCACATATGTTATATTAATATATGAAAAAAAATCTGACTTAATTTTTTAACATGTCAATAAAATATCTATATTTTAGGTAATTCAGTATTTAAGAATTATTCCAATTTGCTAGCCCTCTATAAAAAAATTATTTTTTTTATATTTTTGCGAAAATAAGATTTTTTAATAACTAATGTGCATCCAAAATCTATAAAAAAATTAGGATTTATAACTGTTTACCACATATGTTATATAAATATATTTAAAAATGTGTGACTTAATTTTTTTTACTGTCAGTCGAATTTGGTACTAAACAGCATAATAAAGTTTTTAAAAAACTTAAACTTTAAATCCTTTTTGTGTATTTATATAAATGTTCATTTATTTAAAATTTTAGAGGTATAAATTTTCCAAGAAAGTTATATTTATGCTGATTCTTTTTCAAGACACAAATTATTGTCTTGCTACGTTTCTCAAATAAAAATCGAATTCAACTTTATATTGCTCTTGCATTAATCAGTAATTTGATCTAAAAGGTAGCATTGGCTGCAATGTCAGTGTCATGTTTTTGGTAATTTTTTAGACTCTAGAAATATTTAAAGCGAATTTTGAAACTTTGTAATCATGAAATTAAAGAATAGGTGTAAAGTTGTTATAACGAAAATCAAGTCAGAACTTGGAAAATTAGTTTATATCGGTGTCCCAGTTTCAGTCTGATTATTAATTGTTGAAACACTTCTTCAGCAAGTCCTATGTGGAGAAATTATTAATGCAGCAAGCTTCTGAGCGAGACGATTCAAGAATAAAATTCCTTAGAAGGTATTGTGGAAATTTAATTTAAATTAACTAAGTTCTTGTTGGCTTTAAAAACTACTATAGCAGTCTTCACAATAGTTTCCAACTGCATAAAGAAGTTTTGCATAACAGTGCCCTACTGCATAAAACAGCACATATCGCAGTCAGTTCTCTTCTGTCAATCACGTGTTGACTGCTAAATAAGGAGCTGTACGATCACAATATTCAAGTTACCTATCAATTATACAACTGTCTACGTGACAATATTTATACAATAGAGTATATTTTTTTAGTCGAAAGTTATCATCTACTTTGATAAAGTGCGATTAATATACATACCATTGGCAATGCTATGGCAGCGCCAATCAAAGCAGCTAAAAGGAAAACCTGAAAGAAAAAATGAAAATTACTCTCCGATCTAATTCATTTAATTGTTTTTATACTTTCAGTCAGATACATGATTGAACTTAACAACTCTCATTTACATACGATTTTTTAATCTATATCCAAACTTAAAAGCATGAATATATTGTAAAAATATATGGTTGTGATATGAAGTAGAGAGGAAATATTGTGTCTATTTCAAGTAATTTTATTTACAATATTTTTAATGTAATTATATAGTTAATTGATTTATATTTAAACATGGCCAAATGATTTTTAAATGTTTTTTTTAATATAGAGTGAGAAATTATTCTTAAAGGCAATTCATGAGTTACTTTTCTAATACCATGTTTTAAATGTAGTTTAAATGTACGTAGTACTAATTAATTAATAGCTTACAAAGTTTAAGGCTAGTAAGAAACATATTTTTTAAAATCTATTTCTGCTTATAAGACTATGTGGTTTTAAACATTTTAATTGTATCACTTAAATATCTTATAAAACTGAATGTGAAATAATAAAATTTCTTTAAAATTTTTGAAATAGATAATTAAAAATTTATATTATATTATATATTATAAGCATAATTTCACTTTTTTTCATTTTCGTTAGTAATTTTTTAGGTGGAACATTAACAAGATTTACGCTAATGAAAAATAACAAAGTTAAATTATTTATCCTTTTATACCACCGTAATACAGATTTACAACATACCCCAAAAAGTGATGATTTTTACACAGACAGGTTTTAAAAGACCGTTTTATTCATTGTTGCATCCTGCAATACTGCAATTAAATTTTTTACAGTGAATTTTCGTATCAAATTTGCCTACATCGAGTCATCTGGATGTGCAGGATTGTTACTAAAATAAACTTTAGTAATAAAATTTCTTTAAAAATTTTGTCAAGATAAAGCATATGAAACAAATGCATAAAATGTTTCATTTATATTATGTTATATGTTATACGTATAACTTTACTTTTTTCATTTTCGTAAATATATTTCAAGTGGAAATTAATAAGATTTGTATTAATGAAAAATAACAAAGTTAAATTAGTTAACCCTTTGTATCACCGTAATAAAGATCTGCAATATAGCCCAAAAATAATGCTATTTACACAGACAGACTTAAAACGATCGTTTTATTTATTATATCTTCTTGCAATACAGTAATTAAAAAATGTTCAATAAAAATTTTTATCATATGTTCACACTGAATGTAATTTTCGTATCAAAATTTCCTACATCGATTCACTCTATGCGCAGGATTATTACTAAAATCAACTTTAGTAATAAACGATTTTTTAAAAATGTGGAGACGCCAGAAGAATATTTAGGTACAAAATATTAAAAATTGTTCTTCATAAACTCATTATATGAGTTCTAATAGACACAATCTGTCCTAAGTAAAGTTCAAAGTTTTATAATAATATAAAGGAATCAGAGTCACAAAATACAACTTTTAAGCTGGCACATCACCTTTAAACGTTTAAATATCTGATTTTTTAAATTTATATTTTTAAAATATCTGATTTTTTAAATTTATATTTTTAAAATATCTGATTTTTTAAAATTTATATTTTTAAAATATCTGGAAATTTCTGAATCCTTTAAAACAAATCCCATTGAAATATTCGAATTAGTACCAGTAAAACTTTACAGGTTTTGTTTTAAATATATAAGATTTAAAGGAAACTGTAGAACTATAAATGCACTAGCCCGTCATAATACAGGATCAGTAAAATTTTTAATTTCCCAAGATTGTAAAGTACCCTATTAGGCAGATTAAAAAAAGATTTGTTTTATGACGGAGAATTATCTGGTACACGCTCAATAATTTGTTTATCTTCATACTACTCTAAAATGTCCCGATATTGTGAATGCAGTTTAGAATCTCTTTGAATTCATTTAGAAAGATAATTCAAAGTTTTCTTAGCTACGTAAAAATTATTGTTGATTTCTTCCCAACTTTTTTTTCCACAGTAATTAATAGAATTAAAGGAATGAAACTATCATTTCCACTACACCCTGGAGGTAGATAGAATTTAGTGTTAATACCGGTGATAAACTTTCATTGTAACAAAAATAATCGATGATTAAATTTAAACATATGTACCTAATCTATTATTTACGACAAATATAAAAGAAATTTATGAACATAATATCTAATTTCAGTGATAAAAACCTTAAAAATAATGCAGATGATATTTAAATAGTTTAAAATAAGAAATAATTAAATGGGATGGTTAAAGGAAGGAGGTCATATGCTGGAAAAAATGTTATTTTTGAAGAGGTGGATTTCGACCGTTTTAAAGTTGACAGTATTTTTCTCTGTAATAGGAAGCATATTTATACCTATTTATTTTAGAATCGATAGTTTAGAACATAAATTTTACTCGCTTTGAATTTTTTTAACCCTAACTCATCAAGAATCCAATATGGTGGCCTCTATCCATTCCAGGTCCAACCACTTCATAAATTCGAGGACAGACGGACAGATAACTTAAGCTATAATTATATAGGGGAAAAATTAATAAATTTTATAGCTTGCTCTTAACGAGGGAAAAGGAAAAAAAGGTTTGAAATAATGGCATTAAACGCTCTAAAAGCAGGAAAGGGAAGGATTTCGAACGGTTTAAAGACGACAGTTTTTTTTTGCTGTGATTTGAAGCATATTTATACCAATTTATTTTAGAATCGGATTTATTTTTAGAATTATTTTAGAATCTATTATTATTTATATATTAGAATTATTTTAGAATTTTAGATTTTATTTTTTAAATTATTTTAGAATGTTTAGAATTATTTTGGAATTGGTTTAGGAGAAGATAAACTTTGAATTTTGATATCCTTAACTCATCAAGAATCCAATATGGATTCCTCTATCTATTCTAGGTACAAGCTTCGAGGACAGACGGACAGATAACTTAGGCTATTATTATATAGGGGATTCTTTATGTAAAAATAATATTTCTGTAAAGCTTTTTGCAATATCTATACGAAATATACATTTTTCTTTGTAGGAAATACACTTTTCTCCAATAAATATAAAATTTTATGTTTTAATTTTATTAAATATATTTAAATATTTTTACCAAATTGAAGCCGAAAATCTTATCCAAGTTATTGAGATAGAAAAAGTTTATTGAAGAATATTGTAAAAAATAATTTATTGTAATTCTTAGTAAAGAGTAGTTCTACTTACCTTGGAGAACATTGTGTTTTGTGACTTAGACAAAAGTAGTGTCTCATTCAAAACTCAACGGCCTTTTATACCCGAGAAACAAACGGGATATTTGAAAAATCAAAAGAAAAATTCATGTCTACGGATGAATGATTTCACTTATTTGTCATTTATGACTTATGAAATCTAAATGTTTCACAGTGAGAAAAACTGGTATGAAACATGACTGGATGCAGATTGGACAGTTTAAATTTAAATTAAAAATTGCTTTCATTATCGCATATTTAGAGGGATAACACTTTTATATCATTTTACTTTCTTAAGAATCACAATTAATAAATAATAAAGGTAAAGAGATAAAAATTAAACAGTAACAAAATGTTTCGGGTATGTTTAAGAAAGACTTTTAGATATTGTGCTATCCATTGGTAGTGAAAACTATGTAAAATTTGAAGCACGCATCATGCACATATTTGTAAAAGAGTCTCGGAAGATAGACGTTTGATGAAACATTATTTTAAAATATTTATAATAAATTTAATTAAGTCTCTCTGATAAGACTAAGGGAAATTTTAATGGTAGGGGGTCATTGAAATGACATATTAAACAAACAAAAATCTAAAGTGATTTTATGTTCTGAAAAAATCAAGTTGCGTATATGCGATAATATCAAAAAATATTTTTTAATAACATGAATATTGTACTACCATGAAATTTATTTTTTGAAAAATACCATGATTTTAATCTTTTAAGAATAATATTTTCCAGTTTAACAAATTTTGTATTGCATTAGTTTTTTCTATTGAATTAATAAATATTCGAGGTGCATTACCTTCATATATTTCTTATTCAAAACTTTAGATGTTGGCCCTATTTCAGGTTAAAGCTTAAAACAGCAGTATAAAAAGTGAATTTAGGAAAACAGTTAATCTGACTCTTTTCTTATTTTTCTATTTTGAAATATTCTTATAAAGAAACAGCAAGATGAATTGTGTTATATTAACTTAAGATTACTAGCAGATTATTACTATATATAACGATTGTTGATTCAATTGAGACATGCAAATTGCACTATAATTTGTCTTAGAGACGTATGAAAATGTTTTTCTAAATTTTGTGATTGAGTATATTTCTCCTAGATATTCATACAAAAATATATAGATATTCATATGTATCTATAGCATGTAATGTTCATCCTATTTGTTCGCCTTTATCGTATCTAACAATTGCGTCTGAGAAACTCTTATCAATGAATCTCTTAACTGGTTATATGCTACATGGTAGCGGACGTTAATTATTTCCTTTTTTTACACTACTGCTGGAAAACCCCTTTCATATTTTAGGGTTTTCTAACCTTTTGAAAAACGAGCTTTTGAAAAACAACTTCTTGATTTGAACGGAATTTAAGCCAGGTGTAATGGGTATAAAGATACCGCACTTATAGTATTTAGATTTAAGAATGAGAAAGTATTTTCGGAAAATCATAAAAGAAGCGATCTACGAATAACTCCATATACCCCTTCAATACATAAAAGAAAGGACAGTATACAAAAGATGTTGAGAAAAGGGACCCAGAAAAAAAAAGAGAGAAAAGATAATATGAGCACATTTTCAAGATGGGCATGTTTTCGAGAAGAGAGTCTAGAAGAAATAGAATATAAAAATGCAAATAAATAAATAAATACGAGCCTGATGTACTAATCCAATGAAACATCAGAATTTGAGAACTGACCACCGGAATTTTCAAGAGTGGATAATTTCCCAAATGGGACGGAACTAAGGAGGGGCTAAAGAAAAGGTAACGGATATATATACGAGGGAAAAGAGGAGAGAAAAAAATTTCCCTTTTATTATTTGCAGAGATATTTTTTCTAGTGAATGTTAGTGATTTTTTTAGCTTGTTAAAAAATGCAGCAGCTTCAGGGGGGTAAGTTCTGTTTTTACTACTTTTTAAAGCAGTGACAATTAAATTAATATTTTGTGTACATATACAAAAATTGTAAATAAATTATTTTTTTAATCTAAATTTTTTGATGTCTTAATGAAATTAATTAGTCTGAGTCGATACTAGGTTTGAACCTGGGTAACCTTATGGGTTTAAAGTCAATTAAATTAAAATAAATTATTAAGAATTAAATGGGTAAAAATAGTATTTAAAGTAAAGGGGATCGGCTCAGCACCGGCTCAGCACTACCTATGGGTTTCTACTGAAAATCTTTAATGAAAT
>CM063500.1:62783374-62798374 GCA_032207245.1 Pardosa pseudoannulata | reverse complement strand
ATGTATATATCGCAACAATACTAACAACGTTCGATAGAAAACAGGATAGTGTTCTAGAGTTAAAAAGTGTACTCCGGTTGCTGATATATCATAATGTTGGTCATAGCTTACTGTCAACTTAATAGCTAAAATAATAAAAAAAAGTTCTTGCTACCATTAAAAGCCAAATAAAACAAACGCACATATACAGATTTATATAAATGTGTGTTAGGTGTATATAATTCTTATAAAGAAATTAATTTTTTAATTGCTTTTTACATAGTAATTTTCAAATTCTTGTCTTATGTTTAAAAATTTAAAAAAAAAATCGTATACATAAAAGTATATTGAAAAAAGAAGTTTTAAATGTATAAATTGTATAAAAGGTCATGAAATTTCAATTTCTTGTTACTACTTAAAACTTTCGGATTTTCATTTACAGACTAATGATTTTTTATTAAAATAAAGTTATGAAAAACCTGTTTGATTTTGAAAACAAGTATTATCTATTTAACCAGTTCAATAGCTTTGGGATTAAATATTACATAAACAGATAGTATTTTTAATATAGTAAAAAAAGCAAATTCAGTCGACCGTATAGTTTAATCTCTAGTAATTTCAAAAAGTCCATTTTTTATCCAGGTGTATATAAAACGAGCGATTTTTGATTGAATATCACTTTACGTGTTTATCATACATTTAAACAAAATGTTTTCAAAGGTTAGTAAAGTTTTATTAATTTTAAAACTGACGGAATTAGATGGAAATCTCAATAGATAATTATATGTATTGTTATATTATTTATTTACCTGGAAAGTAAAAACAAGTGTTACCTAATTTGTTTAATTTATCATCTAAAACATTGTAGGTTGATTAAGAACAGTGATGCAAGCTTGTTATCTAAGCTTGTGTTTTAACTTACAGAAGACTATCACTAATTTAATATGGTTTAATTTGAATAGAAAATACATAAATAAAATTACTGAAAGTTTATTAGTAATTTCTAAAGATAGACAAATTAATGAAATTGAACAATTATTGCTCTTGATTTTTTATTCAATAAGACTGAGTAGAATTTTAATTGCCGCTTGTAGTCAGCTTTAAGCAATAATTCTGAATGTTATTAGCTTCTCTGAAAATCAATGTTGACCATAGTGGTAGGTATAGATTTTATCAGTTATTTCTTTTATAACTTACACCTTTTAATTTTTACGTATAACGCTTTCTCTTAATCCCTTATTTGGTCAAATTGACTAAGTTAGTCTGCTCTCTTTTCATTAACTGGAGAACCAAAACATTGATTTATTTTGATATCATTCTAATAGACGGTCTCCAAACAACACCCTTCAACAATTGATAAAGGGTATAAGAAAATTGCCATTGAACAGATAAAAGGTCTATCAATACCTAGAAGTCAGTTTACAGTCTAGTGCAAAATGATCTCAAGTAATTTTCTGAATAACCGGATATTACATGTGAGGTATTTTTATGGAATGTAGGTTCAGAAATCCAATTCTAATGTAATAATTTCTAATTTAGAGAAAAGAAATATTTATAATAAATTTTATACCAATACAAAACAATCGAATTCTGAAATGATTGCATGTTAATATTAAGCCAACATGCGTAGTTTTTATCATGAAGATATTAATAAACGCCATGTCAATGATATATTCATGGTTTTACTTCTGTTATATGCAGTTTTTATTATTTTGCAGTAAGGCGATATTACAGTGTAAAACTCTTACGAAAAGTGTGAATAGTGCTTTACAACTTTTATGAAATTTCTGGTATAAAATTATAATTTATAAATTGTAAATGAAAATGTTATTTAAACTTGAAAATGCCCTTTAACAATAAGAGATCTTTCCACAATTGTCAAAAATAATTTTACCTTTTTTTTAATAGGTTGCCGTATTTGTTGCTTTAATTGGAATTGCAGCTGCTTCATTGCCAGTGGTAAATATACACATATAATTTAAACAATAATATTGTTTAAACCAAAATCAATACTCTAGAGTTAAAACTACTTTTTTTAATATAAGATATATATTATGTAAAAATATAAAGTTACAATATGAGTATGGAAGAATTAAAGTAAATAAGAAACCTTTTCCAAAAAATAATTCTGGTAAAAAAAAATCCTTGACCTTACCGTTTAAACATTAATGACTCGTTATGATTTTTTCCTTTTCAGGTGCATGAACCAGTTCACCACCATGCTCCCCAACCCTACAAATTCGGTTATGACATCAAGGACAAACACGGCGAGCAGTACAGACAGGAGGAAGGCAACGGTGGCCACGCCGTGAAGGGAAGCTACGGATTCACCGATGCCCGAGGAATCAAGAGGCAGGTCGATTACGTCGCCGATCACGGTGGATTCAGGGCTCAGGTCAAGACCAACGAGCCAGGAACAGCCAACCAGAACCCAGCTGCTGTACTCATGGTCTCTAATGCTCCATACGCTGGTGGTGTAGGACTCGGATATGGTGGATATGGCAACATAGGTTATGGAGGCTATGGCAATGCTGGTTATGGATACGGTGGATATGGAAATGCAGGTTACGGATATGGAGGATATGGAAATGCCGGCTATGGATACGGAGGTTATGGCAATGCTGGCTATGGATACGCAGGAATTGGTCTCGGTATCCTCGGTGGATTAGGATATGCACGATATGGATACTAAAAAATTATAATTTTATTTTTTGTACAGACACATTTAAAAAATAAATATTATATTTCAAAAAAAAAATTTTTTTTTGTCTCTCACTTTATGTATCAATCTTTCTTATCAAAGTATTTACAATACTGAAACATAGTAGTTACATTTTAATTTTACATGAAAGCGCATTGAAAAATAGATTATATTTTTTTTATATAACAACGCTGGATATAATTTGGCTATCCACCACTGGTGTGGAAGTTAGTGGATAAGGATATAGCGCATCCGCTTATGGAGGTCTAGGCCTAGAAATTCGTGGTGGTTTCGGATATGGAAACTAATTTTGCCCCATTTCATCTAGTGTAATCACATATGTATATATTTGATATTTAAATAAAGAAAACTGTGCAAATTCTTGAAATGATTTTTATTTGTTGGTTTTTGTAAAATTTGACTATTTACAGCATATTTAGTTTAGAGTATTCGGAAACAAATGTGATAATATCATTCCTCAACAAACAAATAAACAACACATAAATTTTAAAAAGAAATTTAATTTTTAAAAATCGTCTTTTTTTATTAATTCTTAGTATATTTGTCGTTCGGGATTAAAGGAGACCAGTTGCAAGGCGTTGAGACATAATTCGAAGAAAATCTACCAAGTTAAAAGTTAAAAGTATAATCTACTTTTTGTGTATGTTTATATATTCATATGTGTAAGTACATATATGCATCGACAATTTAATTATGGTATTGAAATTATGTGAATCTAATCCAAATATTTCATGATCTAATGCGTGTTTTCAAACATTATTGAAACATGAAAATCAGCAGTCAAGGAGCAATGGAATGTACACTAATGTGAGTTAAATAATATTTTTATATAGTCCGGGGAATGACCATGTTCATTTATAAGATAATTTATTTTTGGTGAAACAAATAAGCCACTTGAAAAAGCAATGGAAATAAAAATGCGACACTAGCAGATTTACCACTTTATCTAGTATTTGTAATTTTAGATGAAAGTTTATATAAAGGACGATGATAGAGGTATCTTATTTATGTAGATTATTTCGCATCTGTTGAGGTTAAGGCCTAACGGTCTACTAGCCTAGCTTATTTCATTCATGCCCTCAATAAGCTTTATCTAAACTATTGAGACCGTACTCAAACTTAAAAAAACTTAATGAGATTTTTTTAATTCATGCATTTGAGGATGGGTGAAAATTTTGAATAGCTTTGATGCCGGAAAGAATATTATAGAAGAGAAAGATGTTAGCTGATTTTCACTTTTGGTCGAAACGTTAATTCAATTATTCCTGGTTTATAAAATGTTCAATCGGAAATACACTGCTAGAATGATTTAAAGAAGACGAATAGAAGTGCAGCTGATTATATGCGTTTGCGTTCATTTATAAATAATGTTTATTCTATGTATATAAATAAGATATGTGCCAATATGTGATAATTGAGCTGTGATGTATGATCTCCATTGTCAAACATTTCGCGCAAAGATATCCCTTTTGAAAAATGCCCAATTCATTCTTCAAAATTAACTTTGTTGGTTATCAGTACCTTTCTTTCGAGGGTTGGTTCGATCGATCAGATAAACTACAAGGCATTTTTCTACAATCTTCTAAAATGTGAAACACTTATGGGACCATAGTGTTAGCGCTTGAAAAATTAGTTTGGCCGAGTGGTGATTGAAAATTTTCCTTACCATTTATGGCTCTTTGAGTAGAAACAAACATCCGGACTGATTTTGATTAAGGTTGTAGATCTTGAACTCGAAAAAAACGTAGCCCTATAAACGATTGGAATGGGGTACCACCGGCTGTAAAGAATTATTGACAATTTATTTATTAAGACGAACAAGTGAATAATATTTCATCATGGGAAATGTATTTATGTCTCTAGGTTTGCGTTTACGTATGTAACACTACAGTCTACATTTTTGCTACATCCATACCAATAATGGTATTCAAATCTACAAACACTTCATTCTAATCCACAAACACTTGATTCTTCATCAGCGTCCTATCTATTAGAGCTCTAGGTCTAGTTTTGTGTCCTATAGATTCGAATAACACATGGAGTTTTTCAGGAAGTTGGAATTGGTTTTAGACAGTAGGTCCCTATCTTGTTAACTCTCTTGAAGAAAAATGTTAACCAAGAGGTAAAAAAATACTGGCAGTAAATATTCGTTATGTATTGTTTCACTAATTTTTTGTTACCATAACTAAGAATCTCAAATTATTTATTCTAAAAATAAAAATCAACATTTCTGCTTAATTCTTTACTTATGTAAATCTGTAAAAAATTAGCCTTGCTCAGTTCAATCACTAACCAAATTCCGAATCTCCTTAATGACATTTTAACCTAATATAATGCTACTCATGTGACGTTGGTAGGAAGAGTTTTAATTAGTATTCTAATTTAGTTGCTATTTGAGAAGAAAATGATAACTGCTGCAGATACAGAATTGATCTTTACATTCTAAACTTCAACATATTCTAATTTGAATAACAGAAAAATGATAATAATGATTTAAATAACACATGAAACATGTATTATAAATCAGCTCTGAGATAATTATGTATCATCACATATAAGATTCCTTCATATAACCTCTATCAGATCCACACCAAGTATGTATTTATCATTTGGGTCATTCCAAGTGACATGATGTCAAGTGTAACATTTACAAGTGACGGCAATATTTTTACAAATTCTCGAATTAAAATCTACATATCTAAAGATCTTTGCAGTTTTTAAAATATTATGATGGGTTCATAAATTAGAAAATTTTTTATAATACTTTGTAAATAATAATTAATTGCTTATATATATATTAATACATATGACTAAAGTAACATTTTTCAACCTTTACGAAAGGATACTTTATTTTTTAAAATTATCCTTCTGAAACTCACAGTGAATTATTTTTTAAGTTTAGAATTTGAAGATTAAGTCTGTATCATCAGTAGTTATGATTTTCTTCTCCAATAGTAACTAAATTAGAATATTAAGTAAAACTCTTCCGACAAACGTAACATGAGTAAAACAACATAAGTATACAAAAAAGTTGGTTAGTTAGTTGATTAATAGAGAGTGCTACGATCTACTGTTTTGCTGCATTAGGACCTGCTTAAAACCCGTTTTGAATGGCTACGCACATACATGCCAGCAGTAAGATTCGAACCCACAAGATTCAGTACCAAAAAACAGCATCCTACCTATTCGGCTGTCATTCGACATACACAAAAAATTACTCATATTATAAGACATTTTATAATTTTTTTTGTCATTTTTTGTACTTTCTCGTAATTTTACCTCTTTCTCCGACACTTACATGAAATACTAAATATCTACTCACCTGAGCAGGTTTATACAGAACAAATTTTTCATCAAAGCGAATACGTATAGGTCCCTCAACCCTGCAAGGATTTCTTGGAAAAATTTAATTTTCTCATGACACGAGAATACATAGTATATGTTAAAACTAGAATATACATAAAATTAAAAAATCATGTAGAATTACAGTTTATACAACCTAAACTCTTCGGCGCAACAGCCCCAGTGAGCCCAAGGCCTTCAGAGCCAATCTCCGTTACCGAGACCATAGGACCTGAGGTGCGAATCATATGTTCCGGTTAGATAGTCTACCTTACGTGGTACCACCAATGTAGATTCCAAGAATGCTTGATCCTCTGCTTGTCTGTCCTCTGAAGGGATAAAATACTAAAACAACGTCGTCCAACCTTGGGATCGAACTTCGAAAGAGCGCGTAGGAGAGTAAAGCGCTATTATAGTGCCACTTGGCTTTAGAATTACTGTTTATATTAAGTTTATATATTTTTTTACATATGACGTATACATTTTCTTGGATTTAGCCATTTCGCATATTCATCATGGCAATGGGGCGCGTTTTTCCTACCTCCTAGGCTAACCAATTTCCCCTAGCGTTTAAGTTTATCATTAAAAAAAAAATTAACTTTTAAGGCAATAATCAATTTAAAGCTTTCGTTTACACAGTTTACTATTTCGAAAAAAAATGCGTTATGCCTAAATGGCTTAAAAATTTATGCATAACATACGACAAACATAAAGTGCAGGTATGAAAACTGCACGAAGGCTCTAAGAATATTACGATTAACCCAATCTTTTAGAAATTTTATGAAATAAATAATGCAGTAGAACCTTCAGCATCTGATCTAATTTGAACCACTAATCTGGTCTAATCGGAAATCTCAATTAATAGAAACTATGTATTTTTTTAAAAAATTGAATATATAGTTAAAATATGAATTTTTTAACTATATATTCTAAGTTAATAAACGTACTAAATTCTCAAAAATGTTTAATTATTTAAATTTAATATGCATTAGTTTGTAAAATATACATTAATTTTTTTTCAATAGTAGGTTACCTTTCGTTGCAAAAGTTAAGTGGTATTTGGTGCAGAAGAGCCTGTAGCATGCACCCTAAACTAAATAATTTAGCCATCTACTCGGCTCAACCAGAGGAAGAAAAAATACTTCTTTTTTTCAGACATTAATTCTAAAGTTAAAATTTACAATATCTAGCATGTTAGCTTAAATTCTCTTGTAAAGAAAATTATTTTTTTTAATCGAATCATTTTAATTTACCTATATATTAACGTAATACTTTCATTAGAGCTATATTAAACTTTTATGAAACTATTGACTTCTATATTTAATAACAATATGCATATTTTGAAATAATTATGTAGATATCATTTAATATTCGGTAAAAATCAAGTTTTTGAGGGACAGATTAGCTTATATCGCAGACAAATAACTAAATGATGCGGTATTTTACGTAGCTCAATCAGAGGAATTAAATACAGACTTCTATATTTCAGACTTTGATTCTAAAGTTTAAACATACACTATCTCACATATTAGCTTAGATGAGTTTATAACTCCAATTCCTTTTTAAAGAAATAGAATCCTTTTAATTTACCTATATATATTTTTCCGTATATCTATACTTTAAAAGATATTAAATTTACGAAACTATTCAACCACATATTTAATAACACTATGAGTATTTTGAAATCGTTATGTAGATATCATTTAATATTCGGGGAAAAATCATGCTTTTGAGGGACAGATAAGCCTGTAGCACAGACAATTAACTAAATAAAGTGGCCTTTTACGTGGCTCAATCAGAGGAAATAAAAACAGACTTAGATATTTCAGACTTTGATTCTATAGTTTAAATATACATTATCTGACATATAAGATTAAATTAGTTTATAACGTTAATTTGTTTTAAGAAATAATTTTAATTTACCTCTATATTTACATATTTTTGCTGTAGATCTATACTTTAATAGATATTAAAATTTTACTAAACTGTTGAACTCCATATTTAATAACACTATGTATTTTATATAGCTATTCTATAAATATTAGATATAAATATTAGAAATCAGTTCGGTTAATCGAATCGTTATTTAAACGAAGCTTGAATAATACAGGTTCTATTGTACTTAAGATTTGGGTGTGCTGGAAAGTTAATAAAGAAGTTAATTAGGACGTCTGCTACAATATAGAAAAACATTTTATAAATATTAGATATTCATAAGAAAAATTGTTTCGGTTAATTGAATCCTCTGTTAATCGAAGCTTGAATAATCGATGTTCTATTGTAATTAAGATTGGGGTGTGCTGGAAAGTTAATAAAGAAGTTAAGTAGGACTTCTGCAACAATATAGAAAAACATTTTATAAATATTAGATGTTCATAAGAAAAATTGGTTCGGTTAATTGAATCCTCTGTTAATCGAAGCTTGAATAATCGAGGTTCTATTGAAATTAGATTGGGGTGTGCTGGAAAGTTAAAAAAGAAGTTAAGTAGGACGTCTGCAATAATATAGAAAATCATTCTATAAATATTAGATATTCATAAGAAAAATCGGTTAGGTTAATCGAATCCTCGGTTAATCAAAGCTTAAATAATCGAGGTTCTATTGTAATTAGATTGGGGTGTGCTGGAAAGTTAAAAAAGAAGTTAAATAGAACTTCTGCAACAATATAGAAAAACATTCTATAAATATTAGATATTCATAAGAAAAATCGGTTATTTTAATCGAATCCTGGGTTAATCAAAGCTTAAATAATCGAGGTTTTATTAAGATTGAGGTGTGCTGGAAAATTAATAAGAAGTTAAGTAGAAATTCTGCAACAATATAGAAAAACATCCTATAAATATTATATATTCATAAGAAAAATCGGAACTGTTAATCGAATCCTCGGTTAATCGAAGATTGAACAATCAAGGTTCTATAAAGATTGGGGTGTGCTGGAAAGTTAATAAAGAAGTTAAGAAGGTCTTCTGCAACAATATAGAGAAAATTCTATAAATATTATATATCCATAAAAAAATTGGTTCCGTTAATCGAATCCTAGGTTATTCGAAGCTTGAATAATCGAGTATTTATTGTAATTATGATTGGGGTGTGCTGGAAAGTAAATAAAGAAGTTAAGTAAGACTTGTGCAACAATATAGAAAACATTTTGTAAATATAAGATATTCATAAGGTTTGGTTTTGGAGCGCTAAGGTCTACTTTTTGCAACACGAGGTTTAATGAGACCGGGACCTACTGCTTAGAGCCTATTCCGAACGGCTACGAACATCCATGCCATAGTGGGATTCGAACCCACGAACTCCGGTTCCGAAGGCCAGCACCCTAACCATTCGGCCATCGTTCGGCAAGATATTCATAAGAGAAATCGGTTCGGGTAATCATATCTTTGGTTAATAGAAACATGAATAATATAGTTTCTATTGTATTTAAGATTAGGGTGTCCTGGAAAGTTAATAAAGAAGTTAAGTAGAACTTCTGCAACAATATAGAAAAACATTCTATAAATATTAGATATTTATAAGAAAAATCGGTTAAGTTAATCGAACCATGAATAATCAAGATTCAATTGTAATTAACATTGGGGTGTGCTGGAAAGTTAATAAATAAATTAAGTAGAACTTTTGAAACGATATAAAAAACATTCTATAAATATTAGATATAAGAAAAATCAGTTCGGTTAATCGAATCCTCGATTAATCAAAGCTTGAATTATTGAAGTTCTGTTGTAATTAAGATTGGGATGTGATGGAAAAATTAATAGAGGAGTTAAGTAGGACGTTTGCAACAATATAGAAAAAATTCTATAAATAGATATTTATAAGAAAAATTAATTCTGTTCATCGAAGCTTATATAATCGAGGTTCTATTAAGATTGGGGTGTGCTGAAAAGTTAGTAAAGAAGTAGGACTTCTGCAACAATATAGAAAAACATTTGGCAAGGAGGAGTTATACTATATCTCCCGCACAACGAATAATCTTGGAGAACTTCAGATCTCTTCGTTCGTGATAAAAATGTCAAGTACGTGGACATCTGGATCAACACCATATGCGGCGAATAGATCAAACTCTAGGCTCATATTAAAATGGGATAAAAGAAACTCGAATTCACAACCGTTATATTAAAAATTTTTTATATCCAGTGGAATACTAGTATTTGCCATTTTGCATAGATTTCATCATATTTAAATTCTAATGATGTAGAAATATACATTTCTTGTGTGATGAAAACAAAGCTTTGGACTATATATGATCTAAATAAAAGTTCCAAAAACAAAAGGACCAATTTATCTCTATCAAAAGAATAATATCCTAGTTAGAATTTCAGAAATTTCAACAAACTATGAATTTGGCACAACATATTTGGCATTGACATTTCTGTTTAATAACAGTTCAGTCCGAAATCGAACGCTTAAAGTGCTTATTTCACAAAGCGAGGTCTAGAATGGGAAGAATGGAAATTCAGTCATCCATAAAAGTGTTGTCCTGCATATTCTTAAATTGCTTTTTTGATCGTGAGTATATATAACCGTCCGATCTGAAAATTCACCATTACACACCCATTTGTGGAAATCTACAGATACAATGTTCGCTAAAGTAAGTCATAATTTATTTTCTTAAAAATTGATATAAAATCCTTAGCTTAAAGGGATATATCACGTTTAAGTAGCATTAAATGAAAGATTTCTTTCTTATTTTTCTCTTTATCATATCTTTTTAATTATTATCTCAAATGCATAGAATTTTCAGCATTAATTCTCTGTTTTTATTTCATTAGTTTTACTAAAATTACTTTCTTTCTAAAAAATAAAAAATTTTTATGGGAAGCGAAAAGTAAAAGATTGTTTAAAAAATTTTAAATATTTTTTTATACACTGAGAACAGACTTATAACAACACAAAGATGGTTTAATTAACAGTTTGCTTTACTAATGCAGCTGTCAATGCAGTCACATATACCTTTATGCCAGTGCATGGCTGCGAAGCTGTCATCCACTTAGCACCACTTGGTAGCACGTGTAGGTTAAGGAATGCTACGGAAACGGGTAAAATTAGTGCTGTTATCTACTGGTAGATCAACTAAATATAACTAGCCCTTCTGTTTCGAAAGTTCGAAGGCATTGTGTGAGAAATAAATATTCCAAGAAAGGATTAAAAGGTGTAATACTAAATGCAAGGATTGCATATTTTCACAGGTTCTAATTCGAATGTTTCAATAAGGTTTATTTTAAACGATTAAGAAATGTCCATATATTTTAAAAATGTAAAAATCAAAAAATTAAAATTTCGGAGATTTAAAAGAGATGTGCACTGAACCATAATAGTTACATAAATTAAAAGTAATTTGCATTATTTACAACGTTCATGCACTATATAGAGTACAACTCATATTAATTTTCGATTTTTAAAATATTGAATTTTAAAATGTATTTTTATGTACTCAATATAATATTTATGAGCATAGAATAATTTTCAACTGTATATATTAACCTAGAAAATGCATAGGATATATGACAATAAATCTATGAAACAATGTATTAATTTAATTAGATAATATTTTCATAAATATTGAGCCTTTTAATACATTCTTTAAAGTTACAAGGTAAGTTCAGGTGCATAACATTTCCTGAAAATTCAATATTTCTATCTCACTGAATTGTAAAATATGGTTAAGAATGAGAATAAAAGGAGGTTTTTTTATTATAACTTTACTTGTAATTAATATAACTGGCACCCTAATAAACAGTTCTGTTATTATTAATAAGTATTTGAAACAGTTTTAAAACAATAGAACTGTTTAAGTATTTGAAACACTCTAGGTGTATTTTCAACCGTTCGATGCTTTCAATTTCTTTCAGCAAATTACCTTTAAAGTATAAAATGAAATTTGGTTTAAAACAGCATATTTCGAACCGAAAAATGATATACTTTTTGGAGTTATAAGAATGTATTATACATACATATATTGTACATGAAAAACTTAAATTTTCACTAGTATTAATTTTTAACTAACTTTTAACAAATTCTAATTAACACAAACTAAGTTTTATTTTGAACCTGAAAGATATCTTATGAATAAACTGCCTTTATTGTATGTAAAAGAATGCTCACGAAATTTTTTTAATGAATGTTCCTTTTGAAATATTTAAAAATTTAAAAATTGGTAAAATTTTACTTTAAAATTGTAAACAGTTTGACATAAATATGTCTCTAGTAACAACATTAAAGTTTCAAGCAAATTAGTAAAAAATAAACTTATTTTGAAAGTTGTCCTTGCACTGTAAATTATTTGATATTTTAAGGGTATAATTAAAGTTTATATTAAAGCTTGTCAAGTCGAAATTCTGTTGAAAAAACTAGAATTTATGTAAGTAACCTTTAAATTAAGTGTTTTAACAATTATTTTCGGATTAGACATTTAGAAGTATGCGTGTATGAATGCATCAATATGCATACGTAATTGTAAGCATGCGACATTATTATTATCCATTTTTAGTAACTTTCTTCCTTTTTATAGGTTTTTATCTTTGCTGCCGTAGTGGGCATCGCCTTGGCTTCATTGCCAGTTGTAAGTCATTCAGAATTGTTTTATTAAAAAGCTATTAATAATTTTTAGAATTAAAAAAATGCTGGTTATATGTAATTCATTTAGATCATTTAAAACTATTTAAAACTTTCTAGATTTTTTAAGCCTTTCCCAATTCGGATAATAATTGAAAGTTAAGACTCATCCATGTCTATTGATTTTAGTTTTATTTTAATGGTTTTCCTCCCTATTCTTTGTGCTCGTGTTTATAAACTTTAGAAATTGGCTCTAAATATTTGGTTCTAGTGTAAAAAGCTCTCGTGTAATAATGGAATTAATTATAGTACTTCATATTAACATTGCTCGTGATAAAATCCAGAATTATTGAATAATTAATCAAAATTTAGTATTGAATTATATTTTTATATTGTTAATATAAAAATATAATTCAATACTAAATTTTGATAGTAAATGTAAATTAGTAGCAATGTAAATTAGTAGGAGTGTTTGATATTAGAGTAAAAAGAGTTTCAATTTTTGAGGTAGTAGATTTAATAAAAACTTAAGATAAACATGTTAATGAATCTGTCGAACTATATATATTCGTTTACTTCTATCATAAATGAATTATTATGTAATTCAACTTAAATTTACTATACAAACACAAAGCATTTTTAGGAGTCTTAGATTCTCAAGTGTTATATATCGAAATATAGAAATCTATGGGCATAGTGTAGAATGTTAACATTAATCATTCATTTCTGAACCTCCTACAACTATAAAATAAGTAAAAAAGTAAAAAAGTAAAAATTATAACTTTTTCCGAGATTTTGGATATATGTTATGTTATATAAACTATACTTACCACGTACTTTTGTAGTAGAAAAATAACTAAATTATTGTGATAAATATCAGATTAGCTCGGATAATATTTAAATATTTATGTCCTTAAAATTTGAAGACACATTTTATTAAGTCATGGCTGAACAATGTCCGAATTAGTACGCTGTTAACTTTTTGGTACAAAAATTCAAAGGTTCGAACCCGACTGTTATCAATGATATGGCACCTCTTCATGTCCGCTTTTTAATCGTTAGTCCTCAATCTTACTATCCAACCTGTTGCAAATATTAGACCATAACGCTCCAAAGATAACAGACTTTTCGGTCTGAAAATAAGACTTCATTATAAAATTTTTTTTAATTACAGGTGCATGAGCCAGTTTACCATCATGCCCCTCAACCCTACAAGTTCGGCTATGACATCAAGGACAAGCATGGAGAACAGTACAGACAGGAGGAAGGCAACGGTGGGCACGCCGTCAAGGGAAGCTACGGATTCACCGACGACAGGGGAGTCAAGAGACAGGTCGACTACGTGGCCGACAAAGCTGGATTCAGGGCCCAAGTCAAGACCAACGAACCAGGCACCGCCAACCAAAACCCAGCTGCTGTCCTCATGGTCTCAGATGCTCCTTATGCTGGAGGAGTAGGACTCGGATATGGTGGATTAGGCCTTGCTAACGGTGTGGACGGAAACGGATTAGGATATGCCGGAGCAGCTGTTGGAGGACTGGGTTACGGATATGGACCCGCTAACGTCGGATATGGCGTCGGTAACCTTGGATATGGTGTCGGTAATGTCGGTTATGGCGGATATGGCCTTGGTGGTCTTGGATATGCTGGATATTAATATTTAAAAGATTTAATGACCTGTTGTAAATATATGATGTTTAAATAAATAATCTGAAGCTTTAATTCTTCTGTTTATTTTTCTACTCTTAATGATATTACATTTTCCTCTATTTATGTTAATATGGAAATTATAGACACTTAATATTTGCTGCGTGTTAAAAGTTAGGGTAAGTGAAAGCAGATACCCTTGGATAAAACAATATTTTTTATTACCATGTCGCATACAATTAACTATAAATTAATCTTAATGAATATAGATAAATAATGTTTGTTAAAGATAATAGACATTTTAATAAATATAAATCTCTTATAAGCTGGAATATATGGGATACGGAACTTAAAATATTATAAATAAAGTTTGCAACCTTTAGTCAGTGCCAATTTTAATTTAATTCTAGAAGGAAATGGTATAAATATGTAAACAAACTATATGATTAAAAATATGCTGATCTTTAACTTCTGATTTCTTTGCAACAATTCGTACAGTAGACGTATATTTTAATGAATTATAAAGATTTTTTATAAAGAATATTAGTTAAATTTTATAATTTAGATCCTTGAAAAATTTATATTTGTACTAACAAAGCGTTTAGGCCGTTTGCTGAAAATATGCTCTTTTGTGATTTTGAATGATGTGACAATATAACAGTAAGTCTTAAAGTAAGGCATACCCACACCTCCCTCCTATATTACCCACACCTCCTATATAATAATAACCTAAGTTATCTGTCCGTCTCTCC
>CM063500.1:62685874-62778374 GCA_032207245.1 Pardosa pseudoannulata | reverse complement strand
TGGGATTGTTCACTAAGTTCTCACTAGTTGGAACCATGACTAATTTTTAGTTGTGGGAATACTTAACACTAGATTGCCCAAGGCAGTCATTTTGACTGTTTTTTAATTTCAATTAGAAAACAAATATGAAATATAATGACACAATTTTTTAGAATTTGGTGACTTTTTCTATAACATATAAATGGGTTTATGAATAATTGTAGTTACTTCCGCCTTCCTTTATTATATAATATTAAAAATTAATTTTAAACAAATTTCTTTACATATTTGTTATTTTTTCACAATGCAGTCATTTTGACTGTTTTGGGGCAATATAGGTATACAAGAAATCTCGGGCAATCTAGTGTTAATGTGTCGTTTAAATCGGGGCTTTTAAACCACTTTGGTTGTCGATCTAAAAATTGTCATTCGACTAAAAGTCGTTGCCTTTGATAATGACATGATGCACTCCATTAAAATTAGCTTGCTAACTCCTCACTTTTCCATTAACTTGCGCTGATAATATTGTCACTTTAAATTAAAATGCACATTTTCGTGTTACTTTCATTTGCTTACTTGCCTGTTTGTGATTTCTTGATTTGAATAAATCATCTTAGCATAATTGGTGACTAACCTCTTTCTGATACTTTTCGAAACATTTTCTTGCATAAAAAAATATTCAAAAAATGTTTATTCGAAAAGAAAAAGATTTTCGAGAAATATATCTCTTATTACGATTTTTTTAAATTTGCACGAATATTTTATGCTCCCGGTATATAAAACACAAGCTTGAAATCATAATTTGAATAGAAATCCAAACGCAGATTGATCGAAGACTCACTAAATATCAGATAATGAACTCTTTTAAAGGACTGTAGATTCTACTGCACTGTTTCTTTTGCTTGGATAAAGTAAGTGTTATTTCTCCACATTTCTTTTCAGTAAATCTCCACTTCACGGGAAAAATAGTTTAAATTATTTTCACTACTTTTACTTAGGTAAAAATTTCATGGATTGTAGATTCTACTAAATATTTTTATTCACGGGAATTAAGTTACCCAGAGCATGCTGATAAATGAATACCGATAAAGATATTCCATAAAAATGTTTGTGGATAAACTCAAAAACATATGTTTGTTATTTACACTTCTGTATACAAATACACACAAACGCACTTATGTAAGGTACATAGTAAAATACTTAACCAATAATTTTCCAAGCCATCGTTGGTCGTAGACATATACTTCCAGTTAAAAAAGTTTCAAATAAAATAAGAATTTCTTTTATTTCATGGACTGTAGATTCTACTAAACATTTTCTTTCACATGGAATACATTACACAAATTATACGAATATGTGTAAAATATTCCATAAGAAGGTATGTTGATAAACTGAAACACGTATGTATATTCGCACTTATATTCGAACACACACAAACACACACATACATGTTGCATAGTAAGTCCCTTAAGGACTTAACTATATAACATGGTTTTTACATACGTAATCGTTGCCGTAGACATAACCCAAGCACAAATGGTCGCAAAAAGGTTGGCCAATCATCGCTTTGATGGGTAAATACTCGCATATATTTTTAAAACGTCGATATTGTGTCGGGGCGACGTTTTACTATTTTCTTTCTTCATATATATAGGAAGAGCACGATATCAAGTTGTTTAGTCGCTAAAAGGTTTATTAAAGTGATCGGCGCGACATCCGAAAAAATCGACTCTAGATGGCGCTTAACATTTTAAGCTTGTGGCGTGAAGAAATCTATTAATTTCATTTAATTTAGCAGATGTTCATTATGGCAGATTCTGTATATTAGGACAGAATTTGGTTGGTATTACATAGATCATTTTAAGATATTGGCGCTAATCTGATATAAACATCGGTAAAATGATAAATATCTAAAAGATGCGATGTTTAGGCCATAAAAATTAACGTCGCCGACAGTATACATCGCGAGATCGAAAACGTTTACATGATTGGCAACGATCTTTTGCTGATAAACTTCCATTTAACAAAGTCTCATATAAAATAAGTATTCCTCTTATAGTTTTTTTTTTAATATATAAAATAAATTTTTAGAAAGAGACATAATATAAATTTTAGACATTCTCCCGTTCACTATCGTTAGATTAAATAAAAATTATAACTCGTCTAATGAGCTGCAATGCTAAAAGATTCACATATCTTTGATAAAACATGATCAAATAAGATTAGCAAATCTTTTATGCTTATAATTTATCTTACTTTTTTTTAATTGTAAACATTTAATATTGCAAACATTATAAAATATAATTTTTTACCGTTCTCCCTTTCCCTTACATTTATTAAAAATTTAAACTTGTCGTCTTAAGAATCGTTACACAAAAGTTCTACTTATATGTAAGGAAAATTGACAGAGATTAAAATTATTATTTAAATTTAAAATGTACAAAAATTTAAAGATCTTTTTTGTGCGTTGGGGAGGGGTATATTTTAAAAGATTAATTTGAGGTTGAAATCTTGTAGTAGAAAGCCTTTTTCAGAAATAAGAGAAGAAGGTTTGGCTGATTTTAAACGGGTGAATGAATTTATCCATACTACAGTCGAAATACACTGTTCATTACATTACAAAAAGTTCTTAATCCCATCCATTCTTTTTCCTATAAAAGGGACTTTGTACCCTAATTTCAACTTCGAATCACTGTAATTAATGTTTTAGAAGAAGAATTTCTTAAAATTTTTGTAAATTTTAAATTTATATATCTCGGTTAATTTTTCTTGCACAGAAGTAGAGCATTTTGTATTACGGATTTTAAGACAAGTTTCAATTTATTCTAAATGTAATGATAAAATATTATATTGTAAAAAGAAAAATTATTTAATTTTTTAATATATAATATTTTATTGTTATATTTTTTTATATATGTATAATTTGTTATCTTCAATTTATTTATAATGAATATATATTAATTTTTATATATGTATATATGATTTATTATATTATATATATGTATATATATTTGTATTATATTTATATATATATATATAATATATATATATATATATGTATATATATTTATTATATATATTTATTTATATATATTTATATATATTATATATATATATATATATATATATATATATAATATATATACATATTATATATATATATAATATAATTATTATATTATTAATAAATTTATATATATTATTATATATAATATATTATATATATATATATTGATATTTATATATATATATATATATTATATATATATATATTTATATACTATATATTTTTATAGATATATATTTGTATATATATATATATATTATATATTATATATTATATATATTTTTATATATATAATATATATATATATATATTATTATAATATATATAATAATGTGTGTGTGTGTGTGTAATACTTATTATATATCAAGATTATTACCCCTAAAATTAATATCTAAAATTCTACTCTTCTTATTTTTAATACCTAATTTCCCATTCATAAAATGTCAGATAAAGAAATGTCATATGTTCTGTGACTTATATTCTTGTTACCCATCTTTCTAAACTAAAGATAAAATAAGTTGTCAATTCCTGTCCACGCGTCACATTTTACAGCTATCTCAAATGATCAAGTAATTGCCTCTCATGATTGCTGAACAATCTTAATTCTTATGAGAACAAAAGCACGAGACTTGCTCTCTGTGGGCTGGCATCGGAGAAAAATGTGTATAATCGTGGAGCATTCTATGTGGAACTGTACAGACAATCTGTAGACTTATGTGCTGTGATCGTCAGTAAATGTGAAGTTACAGAAGGGTGGACTTCATTTCATTTGATAGCTTCAAGACTGAATAGGAATTTTTTTCCCTGTACACCCGGCTAAACTAAATAATTAGGAGCTAATCTCCTATGTAATTGGTGAAATGTATTTTCATTAATTCATACTTAAGTGTAACATAATGAAAACAAAGCAAAACATAGAACTAAAACACGAAGGTTTAATAGTCTGGCTCATTATCAGGTTCTCAAACAACATTAAAAAAAACTTTTATGCTCAGTATATTTATCGAATAAGTTGACTGGCAATATTATTTTTAAAGATAGACTTGTGATAACAGGAAGTGAAGACTAAAAATTTAATAAGAAGACTAGAAATTTATTAAGACTAGGAATTCTGTATCACATTGCTCCGATTTTTAACATGTTTATCCTGATTAGCTTACAAGCATACTCTGTTTATCTAATAAGCTGATAGACAATATTATTTTTAAAGATAGACTTGTGATAACAGGAAGTGAAGACTAGAAATTTACTAAGACTAGAAATTCTGTAGCACATTTCTCCGATTTTTAACGTGTTTATCCTGATTAACTTTCAAGCATAGTTTATTTATTTAATAAGTTAAAATAAATTATTATTTGTAAACATAGACTTGTGATAACAGGAAGTGAAGATTAGAAATTTACTAAGACTAAAAATTCTGTGGCACATTGCTTCGGTTTTTAACATGTTTATCACGATTAACCTTCAAGCATAGTCTATTTTTCAAATAAGTTGATTGGCAATATTATTTTTAATGATAGACTTGTGATAACAGGAAGTGAAGACTAGAAAATTAATAAGAAGACTAGAAATTTACTAAGAAGACTAGAAATTCTGTAGAACATTACTCAGATTTTTAACATGTTTATCCTGATTAACTTTCAAGCATAGTCTATTCATCTAATAAGTTGATAGGCAATATTATTTTTAAAGATAGACTTGTGATAACAGGAACTGAAGACTAGAAATTTACTAATACTAGAAATTCTGTAGCACATAGCTCCGATTTTTAACATGTTTATCCCGATTAACTTTCAAGCATAGTCTATTTTTCTAATAGGTTGACAGGCAATATTAGTTTTAAAGATAGACTTGTGATAACAGGAAGTGAAGACTAGAAATTTAATAAGAAGACTAGAAACTAACTAAGACTAGAAATTCTGTAGAACATTGCTCCGATTTTTAACATGTTTATCTCTATTAACTTTCAAGCATAGTTTATTTATCTAATAACTTGATAGGCAATATTATTTTTAAAGATAGACTTGTGATAACAGGAAGTGAAGACTAGAAATTTACTAAGACTAGAAATTCTGTAGCACATTTCTCCGATTTTTAACGTGTTTATCCTGATTAACTTTCAAGCATAGTTTATTTATTTAATAAGTTAAAATAAATTATTATTTGTAAACATAGACTTGTGATAACAGGAAGTGAAGATTAGAAATTTACTAAGACTAAAAATTCTGTGGCACATTGCTTCGGTTTTTAACATGTTTATCACGATTAACCTTCAAGCATAGTCTATTTTTCAAATAAGTTGATTGGCAATATTATTTTTAATGATAGACTTGTGATAACAGGAAGTGAAGACTAGAAAATTAATAAGAAGACTAGAAATTTACTAAGAAGACTAGAAATTCTGTAGCACATGACTTAGGTTTTTAACATGTTTATCCTGATTAACTTTCAAGCATAGTCTATTCATCTAATAAGTTGATAGGCAATATTATTTTTAAAGATAGACTTGTGATAACAGGAACTGAAGACTAGAAATTTACTAATACTAGAAATTCTGTAGCACATAGCTCCGATTTTTAACATGTTTATCCCGATTAACTTTCAAGCATAGTCTATTTTTCTAATAGGTTGACAGGCAATATTAGTTTTAAAGATAGACTTGTGATAACAGGAAGTGAAGACTAGAAATTTAATAAGAAGACTAGAAACTAACTAAGACTAGAAATTCTGTAGAACATTGCTCCGATTTTTAACATGTTTATCTCTATTAACTTTCAAGCATAGTTTATTTATCTAATAACTTGATAGGCAATATTATTTTTAAAGATATATTTGTGATAACAGGAAGTGAAGACTAGAAATTTAATAAGACTAGAATTTCTGTAACACATTGCTCTGATTTTTAACATGTTTATCCTGATTAATTTTCAAGCATAGTCTATTTTTCTAATAAGTTGATAGGCAATATTATTTTTAGAGATAGACTTGTGACAACAGGAACATAAGACCAGAAATTTAATAGACTTGAAATTTACTAAAACTAGAAATTCTGTAGCACATTGCTCCGATTTTTAACATGTTTATCTCGATTAACTTTCAATCATAGTCTATTAAAAACAGGAAGTGAAGACTAGAAATTTAATAAGAAGACTAGAAATTTACTAAGATTAGAAATTCTGTAGCACACTGCTCCGATTTTTAACATGTTTATCCTGATTAACTTTCAAGCATAGTCTATTTATCTAATAAGTTGATTGGAAATATTATTTTTAACGATATATTTGTGATAACAGGTTGTGAAGGCTAGAAATTTAATAATTTTCAAACTGTAATTAGACCTTTTATCAAACAAATCAAAAGTAAATTGCTGCAAACTATTTATTTTAATATTCAAGTCTAGGAAGTTTACATGTTTTAGTAAGTTTGAATATTTAAGAATAGAAATATAAATATATCCTATCATTGTTTAATACTATTATGTCATCTATGTAACGAAACAATTCATAATGGTAGTTACTTACATTATTTAATTCGTAATAATAGAGATATAAATTAGCAAGCATACTTGAGGCATTTCCACCCTGAGATACATATATGCAATACAACATAAATTGCTTTCTTGGGATAAAAGTGACCTTACTCTAATGTTTCATAATATTTATGCGACCAAATATTAGTTCAAATCTATTTTCCAACAGTTAGAGTTTGGGTAAAAATCAAGGGCTAGATCTAAATGATAATTTTGTATAAGATACGCATGAACTCACAACAATCTGATTTTAAAAAATTTTATTGGAGATAAACTATTTATATACCTTATTACGCAAATTATAGAAAAGAAGAATTATTCAACCGTAAATATTTTTTATTCTACATATTTTGAATCTTTTTCTTGCATCGAGTTGTATATATACCGAGCCGATTTTTGAGTCTAGCATAACTGTAGTTTTCTTCAGCTAACACAAGCACAATGTTCTCCAAGGTAAGAATTACTTTACTATTTGTGTGCTTTATATTAATTAAAATATGATATTATTACAGCATTATCTATCGCACATTTCTTGATCGTTTCTAAGTAATAACTCTAATTTTTCCTTTAAAAATTTTTATTTTATACTTAATTAATAAGTAAATATATAAAATAGTAAATATATTTTGGGTAAAATACACTTACTGGGGTCTTGACACTATGGTAGAATAGGTAGATTTAATAAAGGAGGATAAATTTAATAATGAGTTTTAGTAGTTTGAAAATTATTCTGTGGTAATTTATAAAAATTGAAAATTTATTTTAAGCAATATATCTATCTTTATAGAGATTAAAATCAATGTAGTATTTTTAAAATGCTAAAATAACCAATTCCATTATATTTGAAACAATTTTAGACACAAATTTATTTTATTATTTATAAAATGGTCTTTAAACAAAACCAGAATTGTACTTTTGGATAGTAATCAGTGCAAAAGTCAGTTTTTTGTAACGAAATGATTAATTAGGTCTAGGTTTATAACTTAAAACATAAAAAAACATTCATGACAGTAGTTTGATTCAAACTTACTCACATGCGTTAAAAACAAACAATATTGCAGCCAGGATACATTTGTGTAGATACTTAAAGATGTTCATGGCTAACATCTATAGCCTCCTGGTTTCACCTCGTAGTTAATCAAAATTAGATATGCCTTCTATTATCCGACTGAATTATAATAGATTATGTTATATTACATGAATTTTTTTTAAATAAACAAACTTATAGCAAGTAGTAGTCTAATATTTGTAAAAGTATTTAATTTGTTTTCTAATTAATTTGTAAAACCAATTGCAAACATAAACATTCATCTATGATAGGAGTTTGGTTCAAACTAACTCACACACAAATAAAACAAAAAATATTGAGTCCAGGATATTTTACATTTACTTTGTTGTTTGGAGATACTAAAATATGATCATTGCTGACATCTATAGCCCCATGGTTTTACCTGATAACTAAAGTATCAAAATTAGACATGCCTTCTATTATCCGACAGAATTATAATAGATAATAAATTTTATATTACATGATTTCTTTTAAAAATAAACGAACTTATAGTCTAATATTTATAAAAAAAGTATTTAATTTGTTTTCTAATTAATTTGCAAAACCAATTGCAAACACAAACATCTATTACAGCAGTTTGATTCAAACTTACTCACATACGTTAAAAACAAAAAAATATTTTGTCCAGGATATTTTACATTTTCATTGTGATTTGTATATACTTAAATATGACCATGGCTAACATCTATAGCCCCATGATTTTACCTGATAGTTAAAGTATCAAAATTAGACATGCCTTCTATTATCCGACAGAATTATAATAGATTATGAGATTTATATTACATGACTTCTTTTAAAAATAAACAACTTATAGTAAAATAGTAATCTAATATTTGTAAAAAGTATTTAATTTGTTTTCTAATTAATTTGCAAAAACAATTGCAAACACAAACATCTATTACAGCAGTTTGATTCAAACTTACTCACATACGTTAAAAACAAAAAAATATTTTGTCCAGGATATTTTACATTTTCATTGTGATTTGTATATACTTAAATATGACCATGGCTAACATCTATAGCCCCATGATTTTACCTGATAGTTAAAGTATCAAAATTAGACATGCCTTCTATTATCCGACAGAATTATAATAGATTATGAGATTTATATTACATGACTTCTTTTAAAAATAAACAACTTATAGTAAAATAGTAATCTAATATTTGTAAAAAGTATTTAATTTGTTTGCTAAATAATTTGTAAAACCAATTACAAACATAAACAAACATCCATGACAGCAGTTTGATTCAAACTTACTCACATTCGTTAAAAAAAAAATTGCGGCCAGGATATTTTACATTTACATTGTTGTTTGTAGATACTTAAATATGATCATGACTAACATCTATAGACTTATGGTTTTACCTGATAGTCAAAGTACAAAGATTAGACATGATTTCTATTATCCGATAGAATTATAATACATTATAAATTTTATATTGCATGACTTCTTTTAAAATTAAACAAACTTATAGTAAAACTAGCATATAGCCCGTCATATGACGGGATCAGTAAACTTTTTAAATTTTTAGAATTGTAAAGTACCCTATAAGGCAGGTAAAATAAAAAATGGTTTGTTTTTTAGTTGAGAATTATCTGTTATGAGATCCATAATTTGTTTATCTTTACTGACCGCATGTTAGTTGAGAACTTTAATTTATCTTGTCATATTATGTGATAGGATGGCTTAATCGAAGGAGTGTCCTCGACTTAAAATTCGTCCAACACATTTCCCAAAGCTGTTTTGTGTAATAGATATAAATTTTCTGTCCATTCAATACATTTTCTAGTTGTTTCAATAAAATGGGTTACTTCTACAATGATCTAAGTTCGTTAACTAAGTTTCTTGTCCCTTAGGAAAATTCTATGTTTCTCTCTCAGGGGTACACCTCTATTCCAGCAAAGTATTTTTTTGTATCATTCTCTTGCCTGCCGTTGAGTGGCAGAAATGTCTTTTTAGCAGCTCCTCAATAAAGATTAAGTTGTTCTCAAAATTGTGCTTTTCTTCAAAGTGGCACAACTGCAACATTATTCATTAGTCTAGCTGCATAGGCTTCTCCTTGCCCAGTAGCCCGGGCAAGTAAAAAAAAATAGAAGCAACAATAATTGTAACCGGCCTTTTTAGAATTTCTGGATTACATATATATATATATATATATATATATATATATATATATATATATATATATATATATATATATATATATATATATATATATATATATATATATATATATAACACTTTAGAACATTGAATTTTGATTGTAATTTTTTAGATTAACTTGATTTACAATTATTTTCAAAGATGCAAATATAGCTTTTATCTGGCGATTTTCTTTCAAACTACATTAAAAATGCGAAAAAGTAGTTGTTAACACTACCAGCAGTTTTTAAACAAGACGAATTGATCTTTTATAAACATTCCCACCAATTATAAATTTATGTAATTTATGAAATAGGGATAGGTGCCTAAATTTCACGGTATTCCTGGAGAAATTCGAAAGAGCTGAAAATCATACCTTTAACTGTTATAGATAGTTTTCGTTTTTAACTGTAATGGCATAGAACTGTAAGAAAATATCACAATTTTCATTATTAGGTATAAATGGTTGTTAAAATTTACAAAGGATATAGTAATATTTAGGATTAAAATTTTACAATTATTCTTCTCTTTTCCAGACTTTGATCCTTGCAGCTTTAGTCGGCATTGCCGTAGCATCTCTACCAGTGGTAAGATATTTCAAATTTCTCCGCATAGAGTTAATATATAATTCCTGCAAAAGCATTTAATTTATCTTTTAATTAAAATTATATTTTAATTATAGTTTAGAAATACAGAAAGAAATTATATAGAAAATATATGAATATCATAAAGAATCATATTGGAACGTGATAATTAGATGCAGAAGAGGAAAACTGATGTATTTTTCAATATCTATTTGAAATATGATTTTTCAATGACGTTAGTCATTAAGGTATTATCCAATAAGAAGAGATTCTTGAATATTCATTATTAATCCTCTAAGCGGTTCGCACGTACATTTCCGCCAAAGCGGTTGTCACGTACAATTTTCGACCTCCATAAACGTTCCGAAAAGGGATGTATTGTACATTTCTGCCAGTGTTTTCCCCATGGAGTTTTGAGGTAGGAGGGTCAGATCGATTGTTTAGGAACTGCATCCCTCTTTGACTGACATTTATTGAGGGATGCATTCCTACTACCTGAGGCAGCTTTTCATGGCTTTGTAAATCTCTATTTCGAAGAATTTCGTTTGCGGTAAATCATGTATCTCTAACTGCACCACTTAAATAGCTTAGATGGCTTTCGTAAAAAAATATAAATCATTCTCTTAAAGAATATTTTTATTTTTACTTTTAGAATCCATTATTTCTTATAGGATGATCTTCGAGACTTGACGAGCTTTGTGTGTATTAAAAATTAACAATCTATAATGTCTATTTATATATCTATTTATAACCGGAAGTAAAGGGACAATAACGAGGGTGGGTTTCCCGTATTCAAATCTAGTCGACAAAGGGTGAAGTAAAAAATCATAGAACACTTTGGTCACCGACACAATAAAACTTTAGCGTACTTTTTGGAGACTTTTTTTCCTCAGTGTGTTCCACTCGGAGGGTTAAATTAAGTAAAGATTTTGGAATATAAGCGAGAAGTAAGTGTGGAGAAAGAGATTAGGTTTAAGAAGACGAATTTGTGCTATGTTATACATTTATTTTAATATAATATAGCTTTGGTTGAAAAGCAAAATTAAGTGGTATTATCTTCTTCGGAACACAGGAAGAATTACATAAATTTATTAAAAGGTAATCTTTCTATTAAGGTTCATGAGCCAATTTACAATTATGCTCCACTTTTATGTTGGTTTTCTTTAACACAACATTTTTATAATTCGACAGCCTGTTGAACATCATGCTCCTCAACCCTACAAGTTTGGATACGACATCAAGGACAAGCACGGTGAACAGTACAGGCAGGAGGAAGGCAACGGTGGCCACGCCGTGAAGGGAAGCTACGGATTCACCGACGACAGGGGTGTCAAGAGGCAGGTCGACTACGTCGCCGACAAAGCCGGATTCAGAGCTCAGGTCAAGACCAACGAGCCAGGCACCGCCAACCAGAACCCAGCTGCTGTCCTCATGGTGTCTGATGCTCCATATGCAGGAGGAGTAGGACTTGGATATGGAGGATATGGCCTCGGATACAACAATGCCGGTTACGGTCTAGCTGCACCAGCTCTTGGATATGGTGGTGGTATTGCCGGTTACGGTCTGGCTGCATCCGCTCTTGGATATGGTACTGGTCTTGCCGGTTACGGTCTGGCTGCACCAGCCTATGGAGGTCTTGGCTTCGGAGTACGAGGTGGATTGGGATTAGCTGGATACGGATATTAACATATATTAGCTTTACTCTTTATATGAACATGCAAACAATAAAATTGTGCTCATTATAAACAATTTCGTCAGAAATCATTTCTTTTGTGTGATTAAAGATACTTTTTTTATGTACACTATAATTTCTATTGATATCAACCATGACCCGTTTTACAGTGAAAATTTAAAATATTTTGATTGAAGTGCTGAAGACTGTAATTCCAATTTCTAAAGCTACCCTTCAGAAATTCAGTTTCACATGTTTTTTAACAAACATAATATATCAGAATTTTATTAATTTAACATACTAAACATAACTGATACCTAAATATGCATTTGAGAATGAAAAATTTATCAGCTTGATAAGATGTGTTTAAAAGTACGCTGCCGAGAAAATTCATTTAACATTACCTGAATTGTGAAGTAACTGATTAAGCCATTTACGAGGAGGGAAAACATAGTAAGAAGAATTTAGAAGTCTGCAGTATTATCGCCTACATCGTTCTTCCACAATAAAATGAATAACGAAATATAAAATCTGTATGCCAAAATAAATCAGTCATAGACTGCTTTTACATCCACTAGGTTCGCTTGCCTCGATATATGCTGTTCTCTCGCTTACTTAACTGCGAATTATCAGTATGTGTTGTTTCTTTGTTCCAATTATGTCTAACTTACATTGACTTTGCATTTATTACAACATGTCTGTGGCCTACAATAGTTTGAGGTGTTCAGATAGGTATCAATTGCGTTAGAATATAAGAATTTAATTACGCTAAACTCTTGTTTAATATCGTATACTTCATGCTTTGCTGATAATCTCCAGCAAAGGAACAGGTATCAATAAACAGTTTCGAGAGAGTTTAAGTATACCAAATTCTTTTTCTCAAGAAGAGAAATCAAAGTAGATGCAGAGATCAGAAATATAATAAACCTAAACATCAGTAAAATAGTGGAAATATAAGTCATTCAGCATTTAGTCATTTTTGACCATCAAAATACATTATTATGGATTCCACATCAAAATCAAATTTTTTCAACTTAATCTGCAGTGAATTCCTACAAAAACAACTATATAAAAAGTGCTTCAGACCAAGCAAACAAACAATAAAATCCTTTTTTTTCAGTTTTAATGAGGTTTTCAGGTTTTATATGAGGCATTGTAAGGCCTAAAAGGTATTCTATGAAACCAAACTCCTATTATACGTAAAGAGATGAACATGGAAGATTTTAAATAATGATTCTTTTGAAAAATCAATAAATTCTAACGTTTAAATGTATTAAGATTTTACCTTAAAATTAGAAACACTTTCACATACAAATAATACTATTAATCTATGTTGGAGTAGTTTACACCAAATAGTTTTTCCTCTGGAAACCATTTTTTCCATTTATCGCCGTAAATACAATCAAACTTTAATGTTTTATTTGAAACAAATTTATATTTCTAAATTATTTGATGCAAACACATTCTAGTTTTAAAAGAACAGTGCAGCTTTTCAGTGGTGAAAAGTCAAATAGATGTAGTTTAAAAATTTCATATTCATTTACTTAATGAAATTCTGTGATTTTTACAGTAAAAGCTTCTACAGCGTTTATTGTACTTGTAAAGGGAATTTTTATTATCCTAGTTTAATAGAGTCGAAACTGCGTAACATATTGGATTTGCAAAAAAATGCAAATTTTGTTTCTTTTTTTTAAGTGTTAAATTGTCAAATGTTATTTGAAAAAAAACTTTTATTTCTAAATTACTTGATGCAAATACCTTCTATTTTAAAAAGAAGAGTGCAGTTTTTCAGCGGTGAAAAGTCAAATAGATGTAATTTAAAAATTTCACATTCACGTACTTAATGAAATTCGGTGATTCTTACAGTAAAGGCTTCTACAGCTTTTATTGTACTTGTAAGGGGAATTTTTTTATCATCCTAGCGTAATAGAGTCGAAATTGCTTAACATATTGGATTTGCAAAAAATACAAATTTTGTTTCTTTTTTTTTAACTGTTAAATAGTCAAATGTTGTAGAAATAAAATTCTAAAATTCTAATTAACAAGAATATCATATCTGCAATAAAATTTAATATGACTGATATAACAGTTTTTTGTTACTACTATTATTATTATTTATCATTCTTATATACAATGAAATATTAATTAGCGTTAAAATATTTATTATTCTTCAGGATATTAACTTTCATTTACAAATATGATTATATGAGATTAGGAAATAATTAGGATTTAGGATGAGAACAAAAAGGTTTAAACAGAGAAACAGGATTAAAACAAAAAAAAACAAATATTTTTTATATTAAAAAAAATGTTTTTTTTTTCAACCCTGCTATTAACATTCTAAATTGTCAGTCAGGCTGTACAAAAACTTAAAATTTCACTATTCCCTTAATAGCATTTTTTTAAAATTGGAACAGTTTTCAGATTAATTATTTTTAAATTAGGGATAAATTAATTTACAGAAAAATATATATCTTTTTTTTATATAAGGAATAAAAATAAGCATGCATCCTCATAAAGCTTTTAAACGTTATAAAACTTTCTTTCAATGATTTTTTTCAGGCTATACAGACATTATCCTAATGCCTTAACAAGGCTGCGAACCTGTTGCTCATTACAGATACTTAGAATTCATCATTTATTTCTCGATTCTTAGAATAGTAAGTTAAAAAAAGAAAAGTTAAACTGTTAGTATGACGTTTATTTGTAGAAAGTGAAGCTAGCAAATTTGTCTTTTAACCCTCTAAGCGGTTCGCACGTACAATTCCGCCAAACCAATGGTGTCTTCAAAGCGGTTGTCACGTACAATTTTCGACCTCCAAAAACGTTCCGAAAATGGATGTATTGTACATTTCTACCATTGTTTTTCCCCATGGAGTTTTGAGGTAGGAGGGTCAGGTCGATTGTTTAGGAACTGCACACCTACTCCCTGAAGCACAAAGATGCTGACAGCTTTTCATGGCTTTGTAAATCTCTAGTTCGAAGTAATTCGTTTACGGTAACAGATTTATCTCTAATTGCACCACTTAAATAGCTTGGATGACTTTCGTAAAAAACGTAGAAATCATTCTCTTAAAGAATATTTTTATTTGTACTTTTAGAACCCATTATATCTTATGGGATGATCTTCGAGACTTGACGAGCTTTATGTGTATTAAAAATTAACAATCTATAATGTATATTTATATATCTATTTATGACCGGAAGTAAATGGACAGTAACGAGGGAGGGCTTCCCGTATTCCAATCTAGTCGACAAAGGGTGAAGTAAAAAATCATAGAACACTTTGGTCACTGACACAATGAAACTTTAGCGTATTTTTTTAGACTTTTTTTCCTCGGTGTGTTACACTCAGAGGGTTAAGAAAACACAAAGGATTAATGTATATAAGTATTCAGATATAATAAATGCAATGAGATTTTTCCAATGTAGCAGGGGATACATATATTATCCTAACGCCTTAATAAGGCTGCGAACCTGTTACTCATTTAGCACGGTTACTCAACCCACGGTTTCACTTGTAGCTTAAGGTATGCTACGGACTCGAGTAACATTACCCACACTGGATCCTCTTAATTCGGAAGAAGGAACCAAGAAGAAGATATTTTAAGTGCCCCATTCACCTTTAGTCGACACTGCGGATCTTAGGCCGGCTCCAGCTCCGTACCCGCAACCTTTCAGTTTCGAGATAGCTGCCCTTTGCCGACTGAGCTACCGCAGCCCCAAGTTACAAAACATATACAGTGGTAATTTCTCTAAGATTATTTGTTATGAGTACTTTAATACTGGGCTTATATTTTGAAATAACAGTAAAGTACTTTACTTTCAGTTTTAAACTGAATTTTCTAGAACCCCAGGGGTATATTTCTCGATGGAATATTGGAAGTACCAATATGTAAAACGTGACTACTGTTAAAAATTAACACTCTTTGAATCAAAATCAGAATAACAAATAAAAAACAGTAAACTTAGAAAGCTATGAAGTATTATGTGGATCATAAAAGGAAAATAAAATTTCTAAGAGAAAGAAGAATTAGTATTACTGCAATAGGAATAATTGAAAGAAAATTAATCCCTTCTTCAAACAACTGCCTCATCTCCCTTGATTAAAAAAAAGTTTCTACTCGAGACAGAGTCTACAAAAATAATACGTTATTAATAGGACAAATTAATCATTGCCACTACTGAAATTCCTGAATGGCATATAAAAATGACATGCTTTAAAGACTCGGTATTATAATGTCATTGCTATGTTAACCCTTTCCCTGTTTTGCACGTAGGCTGTACGGGCACAGCTTTCGGGCCTTTACCGATTTGCGTACGGGAAATCTGATTTCTATTTCGCTTGCACTGTTTCGGCCGTATTTTTTCCAGTTTTAGTAACAAATTATTCTTATAGTAATTTATTCGTCCAGTAAAGGATGGTTTCCAGTTTATTATATTTTCTACTCTGATTGGTTCAAAAGTGCGGGTTTTTTCGCACGTTTTGTGTAAGACGAAGTGTTATCTTTCAGTGTATAGCTTTCTGGTTATATTTTACTAACCGCCTGATAATTTTATTGGTGTAAGAGTTGAATAATATATTTTTACTTTTAAATAATAGATATATCAGAGCGTATGGAGCTAATTTCTTGTGATTCGAACTGTGACTCGGAATCAGAAACGGAATTATCTGTAAAGGATAGTAGCGAAAACTTACTAGATGACCTGGATAGTAATGACTCTGATAGTAGCACAGATAGAATCAGTCAAGCAAGATAATTTTTTAAAATTAATTGTGATAATCATTCGGATCCGCCTCCTAGATTTGCTTTCACTGGAATTCCAAAAAATAACTTGGATATCGATGAGACTAAAGGTAAACTTCAGTTCTATGATGCTTTCTTAGAAAACAAATGTAGTAATAAATGTTTAAAAATATTACAAATGTTAATTTTAATAACATATCTTTACTTAAAAATGTAAAATGAACAAAAAATGCAATAAAAAAATGTCACATATTTTTGACCGAATTCTTGAAAAAAAAATGAAACTGTCAAAGTGTTAATAATAAACATTGAGATTTCCGAAACCCAATGGTATATTCTTTCATTGGAACTTAAGACATTGGAAATACTAGTGGGTAATTCGTAGCTACACTTCAAAAAATTAATTACGCAGTTGAGTAAACACCGATAGAAAAATATAAAACAATAAATTAGGAGAGAGTAATTTAGAATTCCACTATTCACTCAATAGCACTCTTTTAAAATGGGAATAGTTTTCAGATTATTTATTAATCAGAGGTAAGTTAATTTACAGAAAAAATATAGATCTTTTATTTTTATATTACGATTAAAAATAAGGATTACCCCCCCCCTTAAAGCTTTAAAAAGTTATAAAACTTTTTTTCAATGCAGCAGGCGATGCAGACATTATCCTAACGCTTTAACAAGACTGCTAACCTGTTACTCAATATACAGACACCCGGGGAGCACGTGTATTTTACGGTATGCTACAGACTCGAGTAAATTACCACCGCTGGGTCCTTTGGTATCAGGGACCAGCAGAAGATTCCCAGGATTGGCCTGATATCTGCAGAGGTATCGTTTGAGAACTTGGAGGACTTTGTGACCACGAACATATTTTACATTTCCCAATCACCTTTAACGAACACGTCAGATCTTAGGCCGGATCCAGCCCCGAACCCACGAACTTTCAGTTGCGAGATCGTGGCCTTTGCTGACTGAGCTACCGCGGCTACAAAAAGGTTACAGAGGTCATTTCTCTAAGATTATTTGTTATGAGTACTTTCAAGCTGGGCTTGTATTTTGTAATAATAGTAAAGAACTTTACTTTCAGTTTTAAGCTGAATTTTCTCGAAACCCAAGGGTATATTTCATGATGGGATGTTGGAAGTAAAAATATGTAAAACTTGACAACACGTAAAAAATTAACAGTCTTTGAAGCAAAAAGAGAGAATTTAAAAAACACTAAACTAAAAAAGTGGTGATGTAACATGTGGACCATGAATGGAAAATAAAATATCTAGGAGAAAGGAGATTAGTATTACTGCAATATTAATAATCGAAAGAAAATTTATTCCTTATCCAATCAACTGCCTAATCTCTTTTGATTAAAAAACATTTCTACGCTGGACACAGGAGTCTATTTAAGCAAAAATAATACATCATTAATCTGACAAATTAATTAATGCCACTATTGAAGTTTCTACATGGAATCTAGAAAAAGACATACTTTATAGATTAGGTATTATAATGCCATGCGATTGTTAATTTTAATATAAATTACTTTATTTATACTGAGTTTTCTGAAACACAATTGTATATTCTTTCATAAAGATATTGGAAATACTAGCGACTAAATCGTATCTACACTTGAAAAAATTAATTATTCAGTGGAGTAAAAACATATAGAAAACTATAAAACAATAAACTAGTAGAGAGTAAAAGTAACTAGGAAACAAAAAGTAAAATAAAATTTCAAGGGAAAAAGAAGAAATATTATTACTAGAAGGAAAATAATTCAAAGACAATAAACATTTTATTCAAACAAGTATCTGAATTATAAGATTCTAAAAATTCATTTACTTGAGACACTAAATGTCTCGATTTAAACAAGGATAAAAAATCCTTAACAGGTCAAATTAATCACTGTCACCACAGGAGTTTCGATGCGGCAGGAAAAAAAAAAAAAGACTTCAGCGTTTGGATTTTAATATACCATAAGGATTGTTAACAAAAAATATAATCCCTTTTATTTTAAACCCCTTTATTTTTTTTATTTTTTCCCTTTTATTATTATCCCTTTTATTTTCTGAACCCCAAGCTTATATTCCTTCATGAGGGCGCTGGAAATTTCTTAAACAATGCTTATTTCTAAAATGCAGCTATACTTCAAAAATAATTTTTTTAGAGTAGCCGAACCAAAATAAAAAGATATTAAACAGTAAAAAAGAACGAATGAAAATAACTCACAGAGCAAAAAAGTAAAATAAAATTTCGTGTATAAAAAGATAAATAATATTAGTACAATTGGAATAATAAATGGAATAATAATAATAAACAATACGTAAGTTCTTGTCTGTGTCTTCCCAATATTGTAAAAAAAGCGCCTACTTAGAATACTGAATGATTTGATTAAAATAAAGAAAAAGTCATTCAGATTAATTAATCATTCACAATACAGAAGTTTTTACATGGCAGGAAAAAAAGGGAATTCATTGTTTGAATTTCGTTATACGTTAGGATTCGTTAGAATACGTTAGCAACAATAAATATGTCATCTTATATTTGGTCTTCATGCATAAATTTACTTAAGGAAAAAAGTAAAACAGTCCCCACAAATCAGAAACTTTTTTTTTTCTCGATTCTGTGCTTGTCTGAAAAAAAAAAGAAATTCAGAAAATAAACTAATTTTTTACCCACGGTGAATTTGCTTAAAAAAATGTTTGGAACGAAATGATTCTTTAGAAAATATAATATATTAATAAACGTATACTCTTTTGAAAAACCTAAATGACTACGACGCTATTGAAAGAAAAAAAGTGTATAAAAAGAGAAATCTGCTAAATGCGATCATCACACTTTTACAGCTGGAGTTACTCAAATTTCCATTTTTATCTAACTTTGTTCTCTATATTTTCACTCCACCAACCATATTTCACATATCCGTGGTAAGAGTTAGTATTAATTATTATACCACTATTTATTAACACTAACGCTTTGCATCCGTCAGGTTAGGCAGACTGGCGGGGGTTACCAAATAGGCAAAATAAAATCTCTTATAGAAGAAAAAAATCTCATTAAGAAATTATAATATAACCATAAAATTTACATCATTCCCTTTGTGAAAATAATCTACATTACCAAGTACACACATATAGATAATTTCCAGGTCCACAAAGAAAGAATCAATATCTGTTCAATTTATGAATTAAATGATCAATTTATAAACTAACTTACTTAATAAAACATAATTTATTTAATTTTGTTGTGAATTGAATAAACCTATAACTAAACTTAAACGTTAAACAGAGTTTGAATTACAATTAATAAAATTAAGGTACACACATAATTAAGCTATTGCTGTCCTAAATATAACATTTCAAAGTGATCGTGTTTAGTTACACCCTAGAGAGTTAATATGCATTATATTGAAATTTATTGTTATATGGCCCATTTGTTATAGACTACAGTCAAATGTGGAGTTCACGTCATATTAGACTTAAATGCTAAACTTCAACATTCAGTGGTTAATATCTTGAGTTACTTACACTTCCAGCATCAATAATATACATTTTATTATAATCTTTCCAATAAATATAGTAAATAGTGATTATACATTCAAATAAGGATGAGCCAAACAAGATATTATAAGAATCATAAATATAAGATGTTAATATTATAGTATAGCAATCATAAATTTTAACATTTTACAGCCAGTCGTTTACCAGTTCTTGCTCATAGCTTTCATAAAATTAAATTAAATTTTTTCATTATGTATCGAAAGGATTGCAATTAAATGAAAACGTCCACAACTGTATATATATATATATATATATATATATATATATATATATATATATATATATATATATATATATATATATATATATATATATATATATATATATATATATATATATATATATATATATATATATATATATATATGTCACGAAGACTCGAATGAACACATCGTTTGTCCTAAAAAAGACGAATTTATTGAAGCAAAGTAGCCACTCGAACTTTACAAGATCGAGAAGTTGCCTACAACTAGTGGTTATTAGCTTTTATACCCAAACAAAATATTCGAGAAATAACTAAGTTACATAATAAAGAAAGATCTAGAATGTTCGAAAACATAAGGTAACAATAAATAGCGTTTTTAAATTAAAAATCCATACTTTGGATCAACCACCACGAAGGGTATCGTACCCACAAATTTCGGGTCTGGACTGCTTTGACCATTCGGCCACTGAGTTCATCTACATATACATACATATATATATATATATATATATATATATATATATATATATATATATATATATATATATATATATATATATATATATATATATATATATATATATATATATATATATATATATATATATATATATATATATATATATATATATATATATATATATATATATATATGTATATATATATGTATATATATATATATGTATATATATACATACATATATATACACATATATATATGTGTGTGTGTATCAATTTCTATATATGACTATATAAATTGCAGACTCTTTGATGAAATTTTGAATTTAAATTCAAATGTAAAGAAAATTTTCTCATTCACACAATGAGTTTTGGAATTCACAACATAAGAAATCTTATGATAGAGTTTAACCGTCTATTTATAATTTTTTTAACAGGAAATCCTAGTATCAGAAAGCTATGTAATACTGAACTTGACACTGATCACTGTTACTTTCTTTCTTTGTTCTACTTTTACTCGCCACATATTTGGGGCATGTAAAGAAAATAGCAAATCACTCAACCTTAACCATTTTTTTAGTTATTTATTAAAATACTCCGTTTCCGTTTGAGTATAAAAACCCTTTCCGCTTAAGACCCAGACATTACTTTCACAGATTTCGAATTCCACAGCATTCAAAATGATCTCTAAGGTAAGTATACCTCCGAACTAATTTTAATAACATATTTTTAAAAACGCTTCATATATTAAAAAGCTTTTCTCTAAAGGTTTGAAAATTTCCAAAACTTTTCTTTCTTACATTCAATGTTAATTTTTTTAGATGTAAAAATCTAAAACGTCCTAAATTTTTCTAATAATTTATGTAAAAATTATTTTTCATTAATTTAAACTATATAAAATATTCCAAAATTTACTGATTTTCAGAAATATTTGCTGAAGTAAAGAAGTTTTTAAAAATTCGAACTTTTGAAATGAGTGAAATACTGAGAGACACAAAATAAATTGTTCAAAAATCAATGGTAACATGTATATAGATTGTATGTTGCATTTCACTGCTCCCCAATTATTTCGAATGGTAACTAAAATGTTCAATATATGTGTTTCATTTTAAGTCATTTCTAATACAAATACCAAAAATGTTACTGATATATTTTTCTAGAGTATACTTTTTCAAAACCTTTCATACATTAAATAGTTTTCCTCTAAAATTTTGAAAATTCCCAACAGTTTTCTTTATTACATTCAATGCCAATATCTTTAACATGAAAAAATCTTAAAAGTCCTTAATTTTTCTAATAATTTGTGCAAAAATATTTTTTATTAATTTATAATGTATAAAATATTCCAAAATTTACTGATTTTCAGACATTTTTGATAAATTGAAGAAAAGTCTTTAAAAATTCGAACTTTTTAAATGTAATAAATATTGAGAAGCACAAAAGGAAATTGTTCAAAAATCGATTGGAACATGTATCTAAATTGTATGTTGCTGCTCTCCAATTAATTTCGAATGGTAACTAAAATGTTCGATATGATAATGTGTCTCATTTTAAACCCTTTTCACTACAGATACAAAAAATGCTACTGCTATATTTTAATAGTGTATATTTTTCAAAACGCTTCATACATTAAAAAGTTTTTTTCTAAAGTTTTGAAAATTTCAAACACTTTTCTTTATTACATTCAATGCCAATATTTTTGAGACTAAAAAATCTAAAACGTACTAAATTTTTCTAATAATTTGTGTAAAAATTATTTTTTACTAATTTATGCTATATAAAATATTCCAAAATTTACTGATTTTCAGAAACTTTTGCTAAATTGAAGAAAAGTCTTTAAAAATTCAATTTATTGAAACGTGAGAAATACTCAGAGGCACAAAATAAATTGTTCAAAAATAAATGGTAACATGTATATAAAGTGTATGTTGCATTTTACCACTCCCTAATTCATTTCGAATTATAACTAAAATGTTGAATATATGTCTTAATTTTCGCCCTTTCTACTACAGATATTAAAAATGTTACTGCTATATTTTAACAGAGTATATTTTTTCAAAAAAATTCATACATTAAAATATTTTCCTCTAAAGTTTTGAAAATTTCCAACACTATACTTTATTACATTCATTTTATTACATTAATATTTTTGAGACACAGAAATCTAAAACGTCCTAAATTTTTCTAATAATTTATATGAAAATTATTTTTTATTAATTTATACTATATAAAATATTCCAAAATTTACTGATTTTTCGAATGTTTTGCTGAATCCAAGAAAAGTCTTTAAAAATTCAGTGTTTTGAAACGTGAAAAAGCTCAGAGGCACAAAATAAATTGTTCAAAAATCAATGGTAACATGTCTATAGATTGTATGTTGCATTTCACTGCTCCCCGATTTATTTCGAATGGTAACTAAAATGTTCATTATATGTGTCTCATTTTTCATCCTTTCTACTACAGATATCAAAAATGTTACTGATATATTTTACTAGAGTATATTTTTTCAAAACGCTTCATACATTAAAAGGATTTTCTCGACAGTTTTGAAAATTCCATAAACTTTTCTTTATTACATTCAATGAATATATTTTTGAGACACAAAAATATAAAACGTCCTAAATTTTTTTAATAATTTATATAAAAATTATTTTTTATTAATTTATACTATATAAAATATGCCAAAATTTACTGATTTTCAGACATTTTTGCTGAATTGAAGAAAAGTCTTTAAAAATTCAAACTTTTGAAATGTGAGAAATATTCAGAGGCACAAAATAAATTGTTCAAAAATCAATGGTAACATGTATAAATTGTATGTTGTTTTATACCACTCCCCAATGTCGCGAGCACGGCTGTTTTTGGTTTTCCGCCGGTGGCAACGCGGAAAAGAGATGGAAAGTAAAATAAAATGGTTGTTGTTGCTGATGTCGAATGTATTATTTTTGAATACTAATTTGATCTCCCAAAGACTATTTTTTAGAGAATAGAATACCAATTCCTTTCTAATGGTAACTAAAATGTTCAATATAATAATGTGTCTCATATTTAACCCTTTCAACTACAGATATCAAAAATGTTGCTGACATACTTTAATGGAGTCTACTTTTTAATAGATTAAAAAGTTTTCTCGTAAAGTTTTGTAATTTTCTAAAGCTTTTATTTATTACATTCATTGAAAATATCTTTAACAGGAAAAAATCTTAAAAGTACTAAATATTTCTAATAATTTGTGTAAAAAATATTTCTTATTAATTTATACAAAAGAAATGTTTCAAAATTTACTGATTTTCAGTAAATTCCTGAATTTTCAATATTAAACATAAAAGGGAAGTTGAACCTTTTTCCAGTGAAAAGCATTGTTATTTACAATACAAATACAGACGCATTTCTCCAAGGATTCTTCAGACCATTAATAATTTCCATCTTCATTTCCAGGTTTTCATCTTAGCTGCCGTGTTTGGCATCGCCTTAGCATCACTTCCAGTTGTAAGTAATCATATACGTTAATAAAATCTTTAAAAGTAATAATAAGTAAATTTATTTGTTAATCGATGCACAGAAGTGATATTAACAATTAGCTTTAGCAATTGCAAATTTGGCATGAAATAACTGTAAATAAAACATATTAAAAACACAGCAATTAAACTTATTGTTTTCTCAATCTTCAAATATGCTTCCAGACGTTGGAACAAATTTTCAATCTCCTGTTTTCGTACAAAGAATTTTTTTAATCATATAGAATTTTAAAAAATCAGAAAGTATTTAAAAAAAAAAAAAGTAATATATCAAGGTCGTAGGAAAGGGAACTATTTAGGAAGACTAGTCCCCCTCCAAAGATCAAAAAAACCCGTTTCGTGGAAAGAAAATGGACTATAAGTGTGATTATGTCATGTGTCTAACTGTGCATAGACAACAGCGTATTTAGTAATGTTAAATTAAGGTATCCGTCTACGTTCGGAGAACTTTTTTCTTTAAACGTAGAAAATAGTTTATGTTTTTACATTTTTAGGTTTATTTTTTATATTATCATAGAGAATTGCACTTAAAAAATTTATTCCTGGAGAAGTTTTTATAAAATTTCTAATAAATGAAGAAAATTTAGTAAAAATATCGGGTTTTTTCAAAAGGTCTAATTTTTTAATAAATTAAATTATTTCAATAGTTTTTGATTCAACACATTTCTTATACACTGGACTAGTGAATCATCTAAAATCTTTGCTTAATTTACATTTGGTAAAAATTTGGGTCCTTCAAAGTCATACACATTGAATTTTTAACGAATTTTCATTACCATTATATCTAACCATGAGTGTAACATCATTAAAAATTATCTAAATTTAAAGCTTTTAGGTCATTCACTAGTAAATACTATCAAAGGCATTCATAAAAATTTTCAACAAAATATTTTAATGTTTTGAGAAATCACATTTCAAGTTTCAACATTTTATTAAAAATATCGTTCTGAGAAAAACGCATTTGAAGTTCATGAAAGCAACTTTAACTATTAAAAAACTAAAATACATGTTTAAAATTCCCCGCACTTTCTTGCTTCAAAACTTTCAAATTACCAAGTTGCTAATTATTAAAAATACTAGAAAAATATTTAAACTAATCTTCATGAAAATTTAAAAAGTTTTGTCCAAAAAATGGTCTTTAAAAGGCTTTAAATTCATAACTTCCGGTTCCGAAATCCCTACTTCCGTTTTGTTTTGACATCTGTCACTGGTGTTTAAACAGCTGTAACTTTCCTTTAAAATGCCGTAGAGACAAAAAAAAACAGATTTAGAAGCCTAAAAGTTGACATTTTTCAATAGAGAAATAAAAAAAACTATGATTTGGGGCAAAAAATGACGTTTTTAACGTAGTTGGATAACTTAAACAGAAGAGGCAAATTGTTTTCCACCAGTAAGAGCAGATTGATAGCACTTTTAGAAAAGCATCCCATTAATGATGCACAATACGGAAAATTTTTTGCACCCTTTCAAGCTGAACAAATTTTATAATATATAGAGATTAAAAAAATCGGACATGTTCATTATCTTTTCAATATTATTCTTTTTTGTTACTTATACTTCTGTTTTACAAAATTAGAATTGAATCCCATGTATAGATTTCAATGTTAATTTTACTATTAACACTAAACATACCAACACTTAATACATACCTATTTCTACCATAGCGGGTCAAATGACCGGACTTTATTTTTCTGATTATAAATGTATGAAATATGAAAATTGGAAGGGAATAGACAAATAAGCTTTATTATAATTTAACAAAATTGTATATTGTCAATTTTTATGTATTGCAAACACAAAGAATAAGAATTTTTAATTCATTTCCCATCGCATTTTTTACATAAACCTTATGGGTCATTTGACCCGTTATATGGTATGTTTAGTGTTAAACTGATTGTGTAGTTAGTTCATTACACATTCTAGTCTTTAAATTTGTTTATTTTACCATATAAGAATTTTGAAATTTTAAATCTCCATTGTATTGTAATACTCATTGGGATATACATACATAAAAAACCCTGTAGTTTTACTGAAGTATCATTCACAAAAAGCGATGTCTTTAACTTTGGTTTCCTTCCGAATATACATTTTGGCTACGGTGCAGTAATAAATATTAAATATAGACTTTTAAAAACCATTATAAATGTATCATCATTTGTAATAAAAAAAGCTTCTTAAAACACCTTTCAATAATGAATGCAATATTCTTTTGTATATAGGTACATGAACCAGTTCACCATCACGCTCCTCAACCCTACAAGTTCGGGTATGACATCAAGGACAAGCACGGAGAGCAGTACAGGCAGGAGGAAGGCAACGGTGGCCACGTCGTGAAGGGAAGCTACGGATTCACCGATGCCCGAGGTGTCAAGAGGCAGGTCGATTACGTCGCCGATCACGGTGGATTCAGAGCTCAGGTCAAGACCAACGAACCAGGCACCGCCAACCAGAATCCAGCTGCAGTACTCATGGTCTCTGATGCTCCATATGCTGGTGGTGTAGGACTCGGGTATGGTGGATATGGTCTTGGCAATTTCGGTGCTGGATACGGCAATGCTGGTTACGGATACGGCAATGCTGGTTATGGATACGGCAATGCTGGTTACGGCTACGGCAATGCTGGTTATGGATATGGAGGATATGGCAATGCCGGTTACGGATACGGCAATGCTGGTTATGGATACGGAGGACTTGGTCTTGGAATCCTCGGTGGTTTAGGATATGCACGATATGGATACTAAGCAAGAAATATGTATATGTACAGATTTAAAACATAAATAAATTATTTTTAAAAACAATTTTCTCATTTTATTTCATGAATTATAAATATAGCAGTATAGCAAAAGTATAGATTTAAAAAATAGATTATCTTTAAACTTATTATATCATTTTATTCTATGTATTATAAATACAGCAAATTTCCTCCTAAAACTAAGCTTTTTCACCTATTTATCATTCATTTATAACTTAAATATATTTAATATCTAAACAAAACAAATGGAGAACTTAATTGTGGCTATTTTTGCTCTCTATGATAGTCAACTTTTCTCGGATATTAATTTTATTGTTCCTGATATTAAAATATCGATTCAAAACAAACCACTTCTATTTAATGTGACGCGTCTGGTGTTCAGGTTTATGTATAAAAATCAATCTATTATTTTATTTTAGGACAGAATACTTTGTGTATTACGTCTGACACCAAAACGAAAAATTTAAGTGTTTTCCACATATAAATAGCAATATATAATTTATAAGTATTTTTTATGAAAAATATTTCTTTAGTCTATCTTTCTAATATATGTCAATATAAAAAGCACTGTGATAATAAGGCATTGTTACGTCTCTATTAAGATTTATTTCTCAGATAAAAAGTATCATTTCTTTGAAATTTGCATAAAAATGCATAAAACTAACATAAATGTTCATGTAATGTGAATTACTATTTTAACTAAATCACGAAAGATGTTATACTTTTTGTTAGATCGAAAGATTTAATGCAAATTGGATCGTCATTTAGACACCTGGTATAATAATTCCAGCAATTTAGGTTAATCAGGTACAAATTTTGAAAGTGGCAAAATCGAGGCAAAATATTTCAGTAACATAAGTCATTCTGGGAATAAAATAAGTCCTTATAATATATCTCCCAGTTCTCTAAAACTATAACGACTCAACATAATTTCAATAAAAGAGTATAATGTATGCAAAAATCCTAGTTATAATACATGACGTCATAATACCTAGTCATAATACATGACACACACAGATCATCACTTTACTAATTATTAACCCACTCATTAGGCGACTCACACCCGTATATAATGGCATATATATATTTTTACTACTTAAGCTCCTAAAGACTAGATGTCCAAATGAACTCATGTCTTTATTTCCAAATTTTCCTGTATTTTCTTTTTTCCCTCCAACTGCATATGGATACCAATTTTTCATTTGCGGTGGGTTAAATTTCCCATTACACACACACACACACACACACACACACACACATATATATATATATATATATATATATATATATAATATATATATATATATATATATATATATATATATATATATATATATATATATATATATATATATATATATATATGTATGTATATATATATGTATATATATATGTATATATATATATATATATATATATATATGTATATATATATGTATATATATATATATATATATATATATATATATATATATATATATATATATATATATATATATATATATATATATATATATATATATATATATATATATATATATACATACATATATATATATATATATATATATATATGTATATATATATATATATATATATATATATATATATATATATATATATATATATATACATATATTTGCATACATGTATGTGTGTATGATGTATTTACATATAAATGTATTTATGTGCACATATAATCTCGGTCCTGTGCAACTCAACCCAGCGTAAACCCTCGTCCACCCCCAGATATTTTTTCTATATTCTGTATAGAAAAAAAATTCCAATCGACTATGTCGTTTTATACAAAATAAACTAAAATAATAGAAGACTAATTTAATCGCTAATTAGAAGAGAAATCACTTTTACTTGCCAAATTTGGTAACTGACTAGGTGATATTGTGTGTATGAGGTCACGCAACACTCATTTCCATTACATATTTTCGTCACATCCTTTTCCTATCACATGTGATAGTAAAAATGACAGTCATTAATAAAGAGACGTAAAAAAAGTTAATACGGAGATACATAGTCACAATATAAAGAAATATATAGAGAGACCAGTTTTCTTGCATGTCAGGGCATATACAACATTCTTACGCGAAAGAGTATAATGTGCATTGAATATGCATTCAAATTCGAGTGTCTTATTTATTCTACAGATTAATAAAGTGCTCAAAGAATAAGTTAAGCCTCCTTTCGTTATACAGTAGTGAAAAAAAGCATATAGCAGGCTTGGAAACAAAAATATTCACGCTGAGCGAACACAAATTACCTAAAGGTTTGGTGCCTTTTAAATGCGTATTACTGGATACCAGAGGTTAACACTCCAATAAACTCTATGTAAATAAATTAGATGAAAGTTAAACTTTTCCCAATTTCAAATGATTGATAACAGCTTACAAACTTACAGTCTGTCAGCCGTGTCAGAGGAATGATGTTACTACATAAAAAACCTGTTTCTATTATAAATCATTTTTCCTCCGGTAAATAAGGATTTAAGAAAAAACAATAGCGAGTGGATATTTCAAAGGTTACACAGTGGGATTGTTTAAGGTCGAACTGTTCATCTCTTGTTAGAGTTATTTTAAGGAAATAAGGTCATTAGATATTTTCATAATCTAACATGTTTCTAAATTTATTGTTTTAGAGATTTTAGTTATTTGCTTTTTGTTTATAGATAATCGAAAAACCAAAGAATTGTAAAGTACAATGACATATAATTAACTATGAAGTAGTGAACATCATCTATAATTTATAAATCCGATACAATGTTTATAGGCATGCATACATGTATTTATATATGTTTGTGGAGTTTAATTTCTAAAATATGTGTTTGCTATACAATATTGCTGGATCGTAAACAGTTAATGTAACACTAGTTGTTTTCTCTTTAAACTAAACTCCTCAGCGCTACAGCCCAATTTGTACCAATCTCCGTTTCCAAATAAAAGAGCCCTGAGGTACGAAGTATATGTCCGGTTAGGTGGTCAACCTTACGCATAGCCCCTAGTGTTTGCTTCCCATTTATTCTTGGTCCTCAGTTTGTCTGCCCACTGAAGGGATAGAAGGTGTTGGGCTGTAATATATTATTACAATCCCATGAGTGGGTTTTGTAGTGGAGTCAAAGTCTATTAACTACTTAAAACATGTCATCATGTATGGCAGGAAATAATCCATACGTTTTAAAGCAAACACAATATTTATTTAAAAAGAATCAATACGTAGGTGAAAAAGTAAAATGATAAACATCAATAACATATAAATTAAGAAGAATTTCACAGATGAGGGTCTTTACATAACATAATAAAACCTAAAATAATACACAGTGCCTTATATATGCACATAAGTATTTAGCTCAAGCATTTCATATTAACCAGCGACGAGGTGAAACTATTTCGTCGGAACTTCTTGCAAGTGAGGGGAGAGAAGAATCAAAAAACCAAAAAGCCAGTCACAGATTTAGTCCTCGACTGTCTTTATACTACATCCACGAATTCGGCAGGCAAACAGTCCCGAAGTTGCTCTACTTGAAGTTATAGTTCCCGAAGTGCTGATACATTTGAATTTGCATATCTAATATAAAGGCTGAGCCAATTTTTCCCAGCTCAGATATCTAGCCCCAGACCCGTGTTGTGTAAGCGCTAATCGATACATCAAAGCCACTGGGTTTCTGTTTTCTCTTTACGAAGAGATATACTGTTATGTTGTTATCATAATATGTGAAGAGCATGGTTTTAATATTTCTCCATATAAAAAATTATTCAACTAATAATTCAATAAAATAATGTTAGAATTAACATCAGTCTGGGAATAATGTATGTAACATACACCTTGTAAAGTGTATGTGTACTTATGTGTGTTTAAGTAGAACATAAAAGACATTGAAAAAATAGTCGATATTGTACTGTAATTATAAACCAGTTTTCGTTCTTTTTACAATAATTCTATAAAATGTTTAAAGTGGAATTCATAACCACAATTATAAGTTCAGTTATAAGTTTTCTACTACATACTTTATCTGTCAGTAATTAGCTCTCCACAATTATTTAGTTTCTCAAATGCCAATCGGCTATAAATCATAATCACATCTATTTTTCTATGTTCTTCTTCAAAATACATTATAAGATATATTTTTTGTAAGCCATAGTACCATCTCGAATTCTAGTAATCGTATCTAAAATTTTTCTATTCATAAATACTACTATTTTACTTCCATTGGATAAGAATAAACAAAAACCGCATGTTCCACTCTGATAAACTAATAACAATACACACACAAAAGCAATAAGGATTTTTTTTTTCATGTTACGCGATGACAAAGTTATACATATATTTTTGAAAGACATTGTGTTTCATAAATATATCAAGTGTGCCCCATAGCTTTTAACCACTCCAAAGATATTCATAGTTATTTTCTTTCCTTCTTTTTATATCCTTTGTGATTTGTGGTGAACTTGTAATCATTTAGAAGCCCAGACAACGCTGAGTGCCTCCTATAGGTAGTAATATGTAAAAAAAACAGCATAATATTATATTTGAACTTTGCGATATTTGCTTCAAGGAATAATTGATAAAATATTTGATTCTACTATAGGCCAACTTTTAGCATAATAGCTATAAATATTTAAAAGTTGCACGTTTTTTAATGCTTCAAACTCCGGCACATCAGAGGATCGAATATGAAGAGATTTTTTTTAAAAATAATTTGTGATATTTTTAACAATCTCATTCCTTATTGTGCATCAGTATCTAGTGATTAATGAATAATCCTCTTAGAATTTATAGTACTAGATATTTATTTATTCTTTGATTGCGTAATTGTTCGTTTCTTTTTACAATTTCATATTCGTTTTTTATATAATGAAATATTTTTTCAATATTTGTAATTTGTTAAAATGTTTTTTAAATGTATTCTATGGAATATCAATTCTTCCTTAACACGCGCACATCGCGCATTTCGCTTTCAATAATACCATTCGCCATTGGTTGTGATAAACCACTACTTGAAGTGTCAGAAGTAATCAACATTGTCTTTTACAATATCTTTAACAGTAAAAAATCAAAATATTTTAATATCACTCAATAGTATTCTTTCCAAATTTTTTTCCATGTTGCTACAAAAACTCCGGCATTATTTTCACATAACGAAAGAGAGTATTTTAAGTGATAAGCATTACACGTGCACTTTAAGCATTGCACATCACCCAGCGGGCTTACTTACAACAAATGACACCCATAGTGAAAACACCAATAAAAAAAACTAATCATTTAGTAATTGTTTAATCTATAAAATAATAGAATAATAGAATATAATCAGTGCTATATTTTTTATTTTAAGAAAGAATATTTTCAAGATAATCTTTTGAGAAATATTTTGTTAATTTACATTTACAAACTAATTTTGTGTCAGAAATCTACGAAATTTGAATATTCATAATCTTAATTTAATGTTTCATTGAAAGTACGTGAGTTGTTCTAGACCACTAAATATTTTATCAATATTTTGTATTCTTTTATAAATTTCATTAATACTTTCAATAACTTATTGTCACACCAACTAGATATTCTAAATTTTTAAAATTTTTCTAACATTAATATGTTCTAAGTATAAAAAATTTTTAAAATATAAGTAAAGTGTCTATTTTAACTCAACACTACAAATATTAAATGTTTCTTAACTTATAATTCATTAAAAAACATTCAAGTGAACTACATAACAAATATGCTCCAATCTTAACTAATAATATAAAATAAAGTTAATCAAAAATCAAAAATTATTAGCATAAATCTAAAAAAATAATATAGAATTTTAAAAATACAATTGCAAGGAGATGTTTAATTAAAGCAACTACAATAGATCTTATAATGAAGTATCTTAATATAGATAATAGATTTATTTTTAATGTTTTTGAAGAATATTGGTTAGTCTAGTAATCTAGAACCTACTTTTAAAAAAATAGTTTTAATAATGGTTAGCAAACGTAAGTCTTTTAGTAGTGCAAAAAATAATAAAAGAATATTTATTTCTATTTTTTTTTTCAGAAAATGTGATTTTGGTCTTTAATAAAACCACTAGTTTTAGTAAATATTTTTAAATAATATCTTTTTTAAAATATTAATATTAAATTTAACCAGCGCGATATCTCTTTCCATGAATAGAAGAAATTCATATCGTGAATTCTACATGATACTAAATCTTGTATCAGTAGTCAGCTATTGACCTATAACATTATAGAATGATATTACATTTCATGAGTGCTACATTTGTTTCAATGAATCTTCTTCGGAAGGCTAAATCTTTTAGCAGTAATGAGTTAGTTGTTAACCTTCTAGTAATGGTTAAAAAACGGAGTAATCGTTTAGTAGTCTCAGTAATCTACAAAACAATAATGAATAGAATATTTCATTAATGCCATAATTTTTTAATGTTTGATCGAAGGGAATATGGTGACTTTTTCTACAGACAGCTAAATATTTTAGTAGTTATCAGCTAGTTCTAAATCGTTTATAAAATAATAGATTAAAATTATATTTAAGCAGCGCGATACTTATTTCCATGAATAAGTGAAATAAATATCGTGAGTTCTACATGTCACTAAATCTTTTAGTAGTAGTCAGCTAGTAACCTATAAAATAACAGAATAATAATATATTTCAGTGCTACATTTTTTTCAATGAATCTTCTTCAGAAAACTAATTTTTTAGCAGTATAAAGGTAGTTGTTACAATTTAGTAATAGTTAGCAAACGTAGTAGTCGTTTACTGGTCTTAGTAATCTAGAAAATAATAAAAAATAGAATACTTCATTAAAATCATTTTTTTTAATGTTTAATCGAAATAAATATCGTGAGTTATTCTATAGGCCACTAAATATTTTAGTAGTAATCAGCTAGTCCGTAAATCGTTTATAAAATAATAGATTAATATTATATTTAATCAGTGAGATATTTATTTCCATGAGTAACAGAAATAAATATCGTGAGTTCTACATGTCACTATCTATTTTAGTAGTGGTCAGGTAGTAATGTATAAAATAATATATTGCATAAGGGCTACATTTGTTTGAATGAATCTTCTACAGGTCGCTAAATATTTTAGATTGATCTAAAGTTCAGTTTATCCACCTCCTATTTTTCTGCATGGCAGATTCAAACAGGGATTCACTTAATAATAACTATTATCGAATTGTGTTCTGGTACATTTCGCAGTGGAATTGTACCGGAAGAGGGCGTTTTGCGTGTAAATATAGCTATTCAGTTAAATCTCAGTAGATCGAAAATTATTTAATTTTTAAACCAACTTTTCGTATTTTATAATGAAATATATAAACAAATATATAAATAGAAATATATAAATAACAACCATAAGATTTTTATAAACAAAAAAAAATTTTTTTAGTGAATAAATTTATAAAAGTATCGTGAATATGGAAATTCAAATAGAAATAGTAGTATATAGTTTTAATTTTTTCCTGTTCTTTGGTTGCGCATTGACTAATGTAAAAACTAGTTTGTATTTGTCTAAATTTTTCCAGAATCTGTGTAGTAGAAAAGAACATTGGGCTTCGTTTTCCTGTATATACCGTTATTTTTGTACCCACAAACAAACCATGTTGTTACACTAACCCGTACTCGTACGTGACCCGCGCTCAAGTATCAATCGTCAGAAAACGTACTAGTACTTGTCCTGAGCTCAAGTATCAATTGTCAGAAAAGGTACTAGTACGTGACCCGCGCTCAAGTATCAATCGTCAGAAAACGTACTAGTACGTGACCCGCGCTCAAGTATCAATTGTCAGAAAAGGTACTAGTACGTGTTTAAGTATCAATCGTCAGAAAACGTACTAGTACGTGACCCGCGCTCAAGTATCAATCGTCAGAAAAGGTACTAGTACGTGACCCGCGCTCAAGTATCAATCGTCAGAAAACGTACTAGTACGTGACCCGCGCTCAAGTATCAATTGTCAGAAAACGTACTAGTACGTGACCCGCGCTCAAGTATCAATCGTCAGAAAACGTACTAGTACGTGACCCGCGCTCAAGTATCAATTGTCAGAAAACGTACTAGTACGTGACCCGCGCTCAAGTATCAATCGTCAGAAAACGTACTAGTACGTGACCCGCAATCAAGTATGAATTGTCAGAAAAGGTACTAGTACGTGTCCCACGTACAAGTAACAATCGTCAGAAAACGTACTATTACAAGACCAGCTCTCAAGTATCAATTGTCAGAAAACGTACTAGTACGTGACCCGCGCTCAAGTATCAATCGTCAGAAAACGTACTAGTCCGTACCCCGCATACAATGTGTTAATACTTACTTCTCTGCCATCCTTGGCGAACAGAGAGATGTTAATTAAAATATCTTGAATCGCTAAGTTAAAGTATCACGGAGAGTATTTTTCAGTGCTATTCTTAAAACATTATCAAACATTTCATAATACATGAAAATTTTTATTTCTCATAATATCTTCGCTAATATGTATTAAAATACTACAACTCTTAATCCTAAACTTGACATACAATAAACTGTTATTTTTATTGTTAAAAATGCTTTTATTCCTGGGCTTCGTATTTATTTTTTGTATGTCGCAAACAACAATAATGGAAAAATCATTCAATCGTGAAACTCTAATCCCATTTACTCTAAAATTCCGCACCAAAACTTCAGTATATATAAACGGACACTTGTTGTAGTTGACATCAATTTGACACTTGAAGAATTACAAAATGATTTGCAAGGTTAGCACGTTTTCTGTATCTTTCATACTTTTGTAAGCTTGTTTTACTCATTGACATTTAGCTTAATATACGTTCGGTATTGCATGTATCGTGTATGTCTTATTGGAAGACCCTATAAATGGCAAATATTACTCTTTATAAATATATAACAAACATTTTCCCCTACTTGATGTGAATTAAAACCAAATCAAAAAAGTTTTAGAGTAGGTATCATTGCAAAAAATAAAACTTAAAAGTAGAGAACTTGATTATAAAGAGAAAATATTGAAATTTCTTATATTTTAGAGTAATTATCATTTTAGAGAATTTTTTTTATTAAAAAAACTTCATGCTTTATTTACTATCTGTGAGTAAGAAAACTAAAAATTACCTAAAGCACAACTACATATTCATATATTTAAAGAAAACTGTAATTTAGCTTTTATTTCTATTCCAATACAAATATTTTTTTCTCTTAGCAATAACTAATATTTAAACTTTAGTCATTTTTGTCATTTAATACTGGAGGCATTTACCAAATTCAAACCTCAAACGGAAGTATTTTTAATGTATTAACATTTTTCCATTAAAAACCGCTCTTTGGATTTATTTCGAACTCAAACCCGAATAGGTTTAAATTTTTAAATAATTTATATTAAAGGAAGCCTTTTATTCAAACAGAGCCTATGTTTCAAGCACAATATATAATATACGTTGCAGATACTTATTACTGTATATGATACTTATTGACAACATATGTGATACATTGTGGTCTGTATGCGTAAAAACAGTAGGAGATATACTTAAAAACTATAAAATAAGAAATCAGAGCAAAATGATTTTTAAGCTTAAATTAAAGGCTAAAATAGGACCCATTATACAAATATTTTCATTTGACAGGACTGTCGTTTCATGAAAATCAAATTACAAAGTAGTTAGTATCGAATTGTTTTGAAGATTTTCCAATTAATACACATAAAAAAACTATTAGAAGTTTTAAAAATTCATACTTATAAGACCCCTTAAAATTTATGTAATAGTTGTTTTTAAATAATGAAGTAATAAGAATAAAAAACTTTTGTAGTTTGTAATATATAACTGTAACATAAATCCCTGTTTAAAATTGAAATATTTTCACGTGCTTTTATTTCAGATTTTCCTTTTTGCTGCCTTTGTCGGCGTTTCCATGGCTTTTATGCCAGTGGTAAGTACTTTAACTTTCCCATTTAGATTTAAAAAATATGAATAAACTTGAGTAAATATTATATTTTAAGCAGGCTAATCGAAGGAATATAGTTAAATATAGTGCACAGCCACTGTAGATTTCAAAATAATTGAAGCTTACTTCCTGTGATTCAGATTGGCATATAAGACGAGAATGTGTGCATTATAAAGACCCATAACAAAATAGGTATTCCCCATATATATACAGGGTGTTTAAAAAATGACCGGTATATTTAAAAAATCGATAAAAATTAAACGGATATTGATAGAAATACACAATTTATTGCAATATGCTTGGGACAATATTAAATTTTTAGGCAGACAAACTTTCAAAATTAGTTACAATGTTCCACAACAGATGACGCTGCAGCCTGGAAAAATCTAAACTACGATATTTTCCAGATACCCACCATGCGCAGCAGTAATATGGCTTGTTCTCCGAAATTATCAGAAACCCGTGTAAACATCGGGATGGCTTCACATGTAGAATAGATGTACTGTTCCAATTATTCAATTGTTTCTAGATAGTGGCGGTACACCTGGTCTTTTAAGAGTCAGCACAGACAAATAACATAGTTTAGATTTTTCCGGACTGCAGCGTCATCTGTTGTGGAATATTGGAACTAATTTTAAAGTTTGTCTGACTGATAATTTACTACTGTCCCAAGCATATTGCAATAAACTGTGAATTTCTTTCACTGTCCGTTTAGTTTTTATTGAATTTTCAAATATACAGGTCATTTTTACATACTCTGTATATGTATGTATATCATTCTGACTTTAAAGTATAAAATTACAACTCATTCTAAAATAATGAGTCTTTGCATAAATGTCTGAATATATTTTTGAAGGTAAAAGTAATGTCACATATTTCTTGCATCTAGCCAGTTGTTCAAATAATATAATAATTCATCCGTACTTATAATGAAATATGTGAAAATATTCCTTTAAATGGGTAAGTTTTAAACTCAAGAAGTAATATAAATTATTTTACTGTCGCAAAGCTACTCATCATAATAATAATTTCTGTACAATAAAATAAATGTAGGTATCTTTATTGAAACTGTTGATGGATGTCACTTAAAAGCTGATAAGCTAGAATGATGAGTCACTAGTCGTAAGCGTATTTCGCCTCATCTATCCAGTTGTCACGATAATGCAATGACACATATTCTTGCACTGAACGTTTTACTGAGAACTAAGATATATAACATACCACAGTCTCATATATGATCGTGAATTCCCATCGTGATACTTCTGTCTCTTTCCTCAACTCTATGTTCCTCTAAAAAGAAGCCATTTCTAAAACAACAAAGCTGGTATAAAAAGTGCAGAGGCTGTTTTGAAATAACTATCAAAAATGTACTTGCCTGTCTGTTTAAGAAGTAGACAAAACGCTAATACAACTGCATTGCGTCTCACGGTAGTTACTTCAAATAATATTGAGTAAATAATGACTATTAGTGTTAATCTGATTTCAGCATAAATGTAATCCTTTTATTTGTATCAGATCTCTCATATGAAACATAGAAAAGTTATTTTAAATTAAAGAAGATTTTCTTTTTAGACGCACGAGCCAGTTCATAACCTCAACTCTATATACCTCTAAAAAGCAGCCATTTCATTAAAACAACAAATCTTGTATAAAAGCTACAGAGGCTGTTTTCAAATAACTCTAAAAAATACCTGCCTGTCTGTTTAAGAAGTAGACAAAACGTTAATACAACTGTAGTGCGTCTCACGGTAGTTACTTCAAATAATATTGAGTAAATAATGACGATTACTGTTAATTTGATTTCAGCATAAATGTAATATTTTTATTTATAGCAGATATCTCATATGAAAACATAGAAAAGTTATTTTAAATTAGTAAAGAAGTTTTTCTTGTTAGATGCACGAACCAGTTCATCACCATGCTCCTCAACCCTACAAGTTCGGTTATGATATCAAAGACAAGCATGGTGAACAATACAGACAGGAGGAGGGCAACGGTGGTCACGCAGTGAAGGGAAGCTACGGATTCACCGATGCCCGAGGTGTCAAGAGGCAAGTTGATTACGTTGCCGATCATGGTGGTTTCAGAGCTCAAGTCAAGACCAACGAGCCAGGAACAGCCAACCAGAACCCAGCAGCTGTACTCATGGTCTCTGATGCTCCATACGCTGGTGGTGTAGGACTCGGATATGGAGGATACGGTCTTGGCAACTTGGGTGTTGGATATAGCAATGCTGGTTACGGTTATGGTGGCTATGACAATGCTGGTTATGGATACGGAGGTTATGGAAATGGCGGTTATGGATATGGAGGACTCGGTCTCGGAATCCTTGGGGGTCTGGGATATGCACGATATGGATACTAAGTGATACATATATTATATTTGTACAGATATATTTTTAAATAAATAATGTTTAAATTATATTATTATTGTTCATCATTTTAGATATTTGATTTTGTTCTAGCAGGAAATCAACATTTATAATATTATACATTTTTGAATGATTAATCGATCTTCAATACAGATTAGAGACAAACACATTATTTAAGTTGAGATTTTCTTCATCTATAATATACTACAAATAGATAAAAAAGTCTACTTTGATATAATATCATTTGATCTGTACCGGATTTCTATTAAATTATCGTACCCATGTTGTAATGATGAATAAAGGACATTCCCTTGAGATTCTGTAACTTCTATTCGGTTATTTTTACTACCATATGTAATTTTTACGGATTAATATTTCGAACAATTTCCTTCTTTGGTAAATAAAAAATTGGTATTAAACTCGTAAAATAATTTTTTAATTAAATATTTCTCTGAGAAACAAATCTCATCCTGTTGTAAAAACATTAATTTGAAACTAATTTCTTTTAAACAAGAAATACGATTTGTTTTATAATTTTTTATCAGACAAAAATACACAAATATTTTTGAAACATGCTTAAGGTCCTATAAGCTTAAAAGGCTGTTTTAAAAACTCACCAAACACTATTTTTCCTTGAAAGTCAAATCTATTACATAATTCACATTAACATATTGCAAGCATATATGGTTGGTTTCGCCAATGATACTAGGACCTACTGTTTAAAGACAATTTCAAACCGCTATGCATAATTATGACAGTAAAGCGATTCGAAATTGATGACTTTGATAACGAAGAGCAGCACCTTATACTTTAGTTTTTATGAGCAATTACATAAATAAAGATTTTTTTTATATACAGTGTGAGTTACAGTCTTTCGTCCGGAATTAGCTATATTAATATACTAAGTGATTTACATTCAATCTGCAAAACAAAAGGGAGAAGGAGGGATAAGCCTATGTAAAACATCTTTATAAACATTACTATTTCTACCAAAAAAACCTATTAATTTCTTATTAGAGTAGAATTATTACTTAACACTTTGACAGTTTCATTTTTTTCCAGATTTCGTCACAAAAAAAGTCCCATTTTTTATTTCATTTTTTTTGTTCATTTTACATTTTTAAGTAAAGATATGTTATTAAAATTAACATTTCTATTATTTTTAAGCATTTATTGCAACTTTTTTTCTTTCTATGAAATCATAAAAAAACTGAAGTTTAACTTTAGTCTCATCGATATCTAAGTTAATTTTTGGAATTCCAGTGAAAGCAAATCTAGGAGGCGGATCCGAAGAATTATCACAATTAATTTTAAAAAATTGCTTTGTTTGAATGATTCCATCTGTACTACTAGCAGAGTCACTACTATCCAGGTCATCTAGTAAACTTTCGCTACTATCATTTACAGATAATTCAGTTTCTGATTCCGAGTCACAGTTCGAATCACAAGAAATTAGCTCCATAAGCTCTGAATTATCCATTATTTAAAAGTAAAAATATATTATTCAACTCTTACATCAATAAAATTATCAGGCGGTTAGTAAAATATAACCAGAAAGCTATACACTGAAAGATAACAATTCGTCTTCTAATAAAAAACATGCGAAAAAACCTGCGCTTTTGAACCAATTAGAGTAGAAAATACAATAAACTGCAAACTATCATTTACTGGACAACTATCGCCATATATACTAATAATTTTTTACTAAAACTGGAAAAAATACTGCCGAAACAGGGCGATTGAAATAGAAATCAGATTGCCCGTACGCCGTAAAGGCAAATCAGTAAAGGCCCGAAAGCTGTGCCGTACGGCTTACGGGCAAAACAGAAAAGGGGTTAAAAAAGGAATCATTAATGATTACTATTATTAATATTTTTAAAATGCAACTGCAAATTGTTAAATTTATTTTGTTTGTAAATACTGATTGTTTAATTTTTCCGACTTATGCCCTTTGAAATACCCATACCCTTTAATCCAAGTTCAATTTCCAATAGAATGTGAACTTATGCTGAGGAGCACCCCATATACTCCTATTATTTTAATCCTAGAACTTTTACTGTAACTATTATACAAAGGTAATTGTTGGCATAAGGTTACTATTAGATTTCGGATCAAGCCGGCGTTGTTAATTTTGACCGTCCTTAGCATTTCGTATGGAGTGGAAATTCTGTTTCAGGAACTTGACTTCCGTTTCCGTAGTACCTGCATGCATTCAGGCTGGTTTTGTTTTGATATTTGAAAGCTTCCCCTTCATGATCATGATTCAGGTTTTTCTCGCTCTCAATATCAACTTTCTTATTACCAAACACCTAATCACTTAACTTTTCTACGATTCACATTCCATAGAGTTTTTCTTTCACGTCAGATCATGGCATGTGGATTGACTCAGGAAACCCTTTAAGATTTCAACGACGCTACTGAAATTGCGTTCAGGTATGCTCAAAATAAATGTTTAGTGTTTTCAAATTGCTTGTACGCATGTACAAATGTATTATTGAAACTTGTCAAGAGGGATTCAGGTGTCAAAAAGAATATTTATTTCCATAGAAATCTGGATGCTGAAGATTTTCCCGATTACTATAGTTCTTTTACCTCGTACAAGAAAGTAACAATAATATAAAGTGAATTATTCGATGAAGAAGAGATGAAAACTATCATAAGAAATTCTAACGCAGAAAAGTTGAAGAGAGACGAAGAAATTAGACAAAAAGAATGATCAAAAGCTTTGAAAATAACCAAGAGTGTTGTGAAAATTCATAGGTCTAAAACTATAAATACGATTTATCTCTTTTCCATTCTTTCTCAGGTCCTTGAAACAAACAGGATGAATAGATTAACTTATGAAGATGGCTAGGTATTGTAAGTCCTTAAACTAATTCCGTGGAGTAATTTCTTATACTTAAGCAAAGACATTCATTCGCTTGAATTTATTGCTTCACCAGTTTTACATTATCGTGTATTTTGTTTAGAATTAGGAAAAACGATTTGTTAGAGGAACGTGGAATTTTAACTAAAACAAGAATAAATTTGATCCTAATAAATAAATATTTATATAGATCCTATTAAAATATTATGATGTTTTGCATGTTGTACACCTTTACTACTAACCAACTAATGGGATAACCTAAGTCTTCCCTTTTACTGTATTCGTGAAACTATTTCGGGTTGTCAGTAGAATAAACATAACACTTTAATTGTACAGCAAAAATAGTCACTAACGAATTTAACCTTATTTACGTATTCCATGATTTGGAATACATGATACATCTATGCCGTCTCATTTCTGTATCTCTCTTCTCCGTATATATACACACCCATACACGTATATATAGAGAGAGGGATGCATTTTATGTATCCATCTTTTTTATATGTTTGCATCTACCTATCTAGATATACGATACAAATAATATATTCTGGTGTACACAAGTTTCAAAGTTAAGTTTAGAAATACATGTCTTGGGATATAGTGGGAAATAATTGTTTTATTTAAAAAAAAGATTGGTATAGAGAGTGTATATAAGATAACATATTGAATAAAAACAGACAATTTTAAATAGGAGATACATTTATTCATCAAATCGGGTCCATTTGGCCCAGAGGCTTTACAAACTTGCCCCAGCAATTGTTGCCAAATTGCAAGTACGGTAAAGCCGTACGCAGTAGTTTCCTTTAGGAGTATCTACCCCTCTTGTCGTGCCGTAACTGTCCATGCGAGTGACCGCATTAGAAATAGGGCCGGAAAGTAATTTGGGAGGAAACTGGATTATCGCAGTTTTCGTACCCTTGACTAAGGAATTAATAATCGGAACAGGATGGCTTGAACTCGGCGTGATATAGGATGTACATGGTTAAGAATAGAGCATTTAGTACGAAAATTAAGACAATAAGGCATACTACATTTCCTGATTTTGTTCTTTTAAACTGGAGTGTGTCCACTTTACATAGCACACGTCAACGTATGAACATGTAAAATTTAAATGAACTTACCGGTTACAGTTTATTTCATTCGTTTCGGTAACGGAGAAAATCCTATTTTTCTGAAATGGAAGTTTCTTACAATTAACGCAAGAATGTATCGACACTTTGTTGAACTTACGAAAGCTTTTATATGGTATTAAAACACCCTATATATATATATATATATATATATATATATATATATATATATATATATATATATATATATATATATATATATATATATATTTATATATATATATATTATATATATATATATATATATATATATATATATATATATATATAGATATATATATATATATATATATATATCTATATATATAAGTTAGGCGATATTACTCACCATTTAAGGAGAACATTATTATTTTCTAAAGAAGCCTTAATAGACTAAGCTCTGTGAGATCTCACATTTCCCTCTAAATATTAAGTCAGTTCTACAATTATTTAGAGTAGTTTGGCATAAGTTATAAAGGCCTTCAACAGCGCTGTTTTTTTCTCATCTCTCACTAATGAAGCGATGTTATTTTTTTTTCCTACGCTGAAGAAGAATCCATTTTCACTCGAGTGTTTGCTTTATGTTTTTTCAATACGGCGGAAGTCTTTTTTTATTAGCATTATCATTTCTTCAAATCTGTATGTATTTTTTGACCATTTCATTTCGCGGATCACCATTTCGTAAATAAGAGGTTGCGGGTTCGGAACCTGAGCTGGCCTAAGATCCGTGTTTGTTAAAAGTGACTGGGGCGCGTTAAATATGTTCGTGATCAGAATTTCCTCCAAGTTCTCAATCAATACCCCTGGAGGTGACAGACTAAGCCTATGGGTCTTCTGCTTGGTCCCTGCTTCAAAATTACGAGGACCCACTTGGACAAAGTCGTTCTTTCACCTTAACGGTGCTCATTAAAACAAAAGGTAAATCCCCGTGCCATCATCCGAGTAGCATATAGCTCAGTCGTGCTTGGTTTGTCCAAATGGCATCATCGACAACAACAATCATTTAAATAGATCATTTTTTTTCTCATTATGAAGAGAAGACACAAAGGACAAACAAGTCTAACGCGGGATTTGAATCTACACCCTCCAGATTTGTAGGCGAACATTTTAACCACTATGCCCACCACACAGCGTGGTTGGATTTACTTCAGAGTAAGGATATTGTGTAGTGCGTTGCATCCAAATTATGACACATCCAGAATGTCTTGGTTTACAGAATCTCAAATTATCCTAAACACAACCTAAGCGAAGGTTTACTTTGCTCAAGAAAGTTAAGGTAAAATTTTAACCTTAAAGCTAAAAGTCATTTTCATTTCTTTTGCTAACATTGCTGCCTGTGTAAAACAGGAGTACTGACAACTGACTGCGACTACAGTGTTAATATCCGTTAAATTTAGATATTTTCGTCATATGCAGATTTCGTTATTAACTAAAACATTTCACTGTTACAAATCTGGTGTTTGACATAAAATGCTGAATTAACTTCTTGAAATATAAAATCCAGTCACTTCATTAACCGCCGATAAGATCGCAGAAAATATTTATGAAAATAATACAAATCATAATTCTGAACTTGACACATTTCAATTGCTACTTTTCTATTTAAAACTGCTTTTTTTTCGAGCCTCATATTTTTATTTCACATGTCGCAATAGAAAAATAATTCAAAACCCGATCAATCGTGAACTTTTAATCCCAATTATTAAAAAATACCACTCTAAAAATAAAGTATATATAGCCAGCCATTCTAAGTACCTGGCATTATTTAGAATTTGCGAAGTTCTACATTCAACAAAATGATCTGCAAGGTTTGTATATTTTCTGTGCATTTTATACTTATTTAGCTTTCTGCTAGATACATTGGTAATATTTTCTTCTTTTTAAACTATTGTCATTTAAAAATAGAAAAACACTACAGGCGGTAAAAGTTTGTCTTTATAACCAGAAAGCAGAAAAATATACTTACTATTCCGGCAATAAATAGTAGGTACCGGTCTCATCAGCCCTCGTGTTGCAAAAAGTAAACTGTAGTGTTCCAAAACAAAACAAACCGGCAATGAATAACCACTCAACTTAAATCTTAAAATCTCTTAACTCTAATCATATAGTCTACTGATAAATTATATAAAACAGATATTGATATTTACAAAAAAATTAATTTTCAAAATAAAAGACAGTCGAAATTTCGCTGTTTTTCTATAATAATTTTTTTTCTTATAAACGATTATTATTAATTATTTTATTTGATATTAATATTCACTTCTGTATGAGAATTATTTTGATAGTTCATAATAATAAAGCCAATAATTGACAACAGTGTGGTTCTTCTGCTTGGTCCACAGTGGCGACAATGTTACTTGAGGTTATAGCATACCTTAAGCTACGAGTGCCTACCGGGTGGTGCTAAAAGGGTAACGGTATTAGCATAAAGTTATGTGCCTGTACTGCCAGATGCGTTGGAAAAAAATTTAATAACAGAATAAATTATGATACCTTTCGTTAGTTTTTTAAACTGGATGTTTGGTTTGGTTTGGAGTGCTACGGTCTACTTTTTGCAACACGAGGTCTAATGAGACCGGGACCTACAGCTTAAAGCCGATTCCGAACGGCTACGAACATTCATACCACAGTGGGATTCGAACCCACAAACTCCGGTTCCGAAGGCCAGCACCCTAACCAATCGGCCATTATTCGGCAAACTGGATGTTTGAAATACTGTTTTTAATCCCAAATCTGGAGGTTTCAACAATATTATCTAAAAGTTAGATGTGACAGAATTAGTATTCCCTTTGCTGCACTTAGCTGATAGTTGAAATGTATATCTATAGTATAAAATTTACCCACGTTCACAACCTTTTTTGGAAGAAAATTTGTCGCCTTAGAAGTATTGCCATAAATAAAGGAAAACTAGATCTCCAATACAGCTATAGTGCATGTCCATACATACATTTTCACATCGATGTATAAATATTAATTGTATATACAAATATAGACAAGTATAAATAAAATACGGAAGAGTGATTAAGGCATCGAAGACACATTTTATTTCGTATATAAAACATTTTATTGTATTTCTTCTGTCCATGGATATGTCATTTAGATATCCTTTGTTCACATTTTTCCGACAGAAACCAAGAGTGAAGATTTCGGTGACTGATAACCAGCCAACAATTTAAATCGCTCTAATCACATAGTTCCTAAAAATTATATGAAACAGATATTGATATTAACAAAATCAAATTCCTATTACTTACTTCCACGTCAGCTTCTTTACTCTGTTTTTCCGACGTCAAGAATTTTTTTTCTTATTAGTTTTAGTGGGAATTCCAAAATTTTATTTTTAACATTTACTTCCGTATGAGAATTGTTAAGTTCAGAATAATGAAGCCAATAATAATAGACAAAAGGGATATATATGAGTTGCTAAGCTATATTTTTTATATATATAAATTAAAATACATTTTATATATAATCTGAAATATTTACAAAATATAAAAGTATAGAGGTGCTAGATTTAGTATATATTCTCTGCATATATATATAGTTGAAATTATATATCTATCGTAGATATAATTTATCCCGTTCATATAGTTATAAGAAAAAAATATATTATCGATCTATATATATATATATATATATATATATACGAGATAATAGAGCTATATTGCATTTGCATGCATATGTATATATATATATATATATCTATATATATTATATATATATACGTGTATAAATATAAATATATATGCATACATATATAAATATATATGTATATTATATATATACATATATATATATATATATATATATATATATATATATATATATATGTAATATATACACATATAGATAGATATAAGTAATTAGTATAAATGAATCTCCAGTAAGTATTGAATTATCTTTTTTGTATATGAGTTCACAGTGAAATGTATACATTTTTTGTAGATAACTGTTTTGCAAAACTAAACCATCCGTCATTATCAACAATTATTATGCTCTTTTGATATAACAAACCAATTTCAATTTCTGGTCATGCTCTTCTCTCGAGAATTTAGCTCGATTCTTAGCTTGAATGCAAATGTATACCCGTTTAAGCTGATATGAATAACAAACAGATCAATTCATGCACAGTAAGAGGGTTAAAATTAGAAAATTTTAAAAAAATGTTAAGACAGATTTTTGAGTTAAATAATTTAAGTTTAATTAAAATTTCTAAATTACCAGTTCAAAGAATCTAAGCAATACTACTCCATCAATGAAAGGATATAAATATAATATAATTAAATATTCTGATAATAAATTTAATTGACTTATGTCATTAATTATGTTTTTTACTTTCAGGTTTTTCTTTTTGCTGCCGTGATTGGCATTAGCATGGCATTTATGCCAGTGGTAAGTATCTAAACATTTACTTATTAAATCATAAATGACTTAATGTAACTTTAAACAAAACAAAGAAAAAGGTAAAATAAGAATAATCCTTACATATCATAACAATATAATTCAATGAAGGAAAAAAAAGTTTTCTCAAGATGAAAATTACAAGACATGCACTTATAAAACATAATTTCTCCAAAAGTGATAAAAAAAATTTAGAATTTAATTTATTTAATAGAACTCCACAAAGTAATGTTTATATAAAATAAAACAATTTCGGATGGTGTGAACATTTCTTTAAATTATTTTGCTTTCTTTTACAAATATGTTTTATTTCTAATAGTAAAAAGGCATTAACTATTTAAATCACCGAAAAACTTTAAAAAAATCTCTTTTTAAAATTTTTAACAATACTAAGTAATAAGTCCATTTTATTCCATTATGATTCAAAAACATAAATAAAATGTCATTAAAGCTATAAATATAGTAACCTTTAGTAAGTTTCCTTTTTATCGGGAAACAAAATTAACAAGCAACTGTAAGGAGTTACATTGCATTAGTTTAGATTTAATATGTATTTTATACAGTGCAAAGTTCAAACTAATCAAAATGTTCTGAACAGAATGCTTTTATTTCAATAATACGAAATAATAGGCGTTATCAGTCCTGTAATAACAATATAGGAGAAAATAAATCAATGATTGCTTACACTAAAATTCTAAGATATAGCATATAATTTAATGCATCACAAAATTTAATGCATCTTAATTAGAAAAGTATTTTAAAGATTGTTAACAATTTAACTATAGTTCCAAAGGAAAATTAAGTTCAAATATATTCTTTAAGACACTCGAAAATGATACATAAATTTATAACATGGTTTATTTTATATTTAGGTCCATGAGCCAGTTCACCATGCCCCTCATCCCTACAAGTTTGGCTATGACATCAAGGACAAACATGGTGAACAGTACAGACAAGAGGAAGGCAACGGTGGCCACGCCGTGAAGGGAAGCTACGGATTTACCGATGACCGTGGTGTCAAGAGGCAGGTCGACTATGTTGCCGATCACGGTGGCTTCAGAGCTCAGGTCAAGACCAACGAGCCAGGAACAGCCAATCAGAACCCAGCAGCAGTACTCCTGGTCTCCGATGCTCCTTACGCTGGTGGTGTAGGACTCGGATATGGAGGATATGGCAACATCGGTTATGGAGGCTATGGCAATGCTGGTTATGGATACGGAGGATATGGAAATGCAGGTTACGGATATGGAGGATATGGCAATGCAGGATACGGAGGATATGGCAATGCTGGTTATGGATACGGAGGACTTGGTCTCGGTATTCTTGGTGGTTTGGGATATGCACGATATGGATACTAAGCAAATAAGATTTTTGTTTGTACAGACACATTTAAAAAATAAATAATGAATTTTTAAAACTATTCTTTATGTCTCTCACTTTATGTATAAGTCGTTCATATCAAAGCATTTAGAACACTAAAGCTTCTGCTGTTTCTGATGATTTAAATTGTTGACGCATAGTAGTGGAAGGGCAATTTTACATGAAAACTCCTTGATTATTAGTTTATTTAATAATCACTTAGATTATTTATTTATTCAATTGAAAATAAAGACTTGTAAACATAAAATCTAAACAGCATGGATATTGGATAAAAAAATAGCGTAATTTTTCTCACTCGTTTACTTATTCCACGGTTACAGTTCTCACGAGGAACTTTCATTCTTATTCTGATAAATTCTTCATAATGCTTATTCTTCATAATTAAACTGGTTTTGTACATATCTTAACAAATATCTAATGAATTATTACGAAATATTTTATGATTTTTTGGAAATAGTAACATTAAAACAATTCAAGTTTATCTTGTATTATTGATGAAAATATAAATAATTGTAATCCCAGGATATTTATAATATTATTAAAACATAAACTGGAAAACTTGGAGGTGACTAAAGCAAACTATCTTTACAGATATGTTTAAAAATAAATATTTTTATGTTATTTTCTTTAAAGTATTATTTGTTATTAAAGTACCTCGAAGCTGCAGGTCTATAGTTGCAATTTTAAAAGTTTTCCTTTTTAAATTAAATAAATTGAAGTTAGAAACAATGAAATTACAAAATAATGTTTCTTATAGTCTCAAACGTATCCGGTGTTACAGAAACAGGACTTGGATATAATACCATCGGTAGGAGCCAGCAGTTACTGTACTGGTATATCCCTATCAGATCAGCCATGTGTTTATGATAATTTAAGTATCAATCTTTCACTGAATACTGAAATGCCCAAAGATATATACATTACAAACTGAAATATACATGCTACAAATGTTAAAAAATCATAATATTATTTCCTCACGTAGATAGAAAATAAATATAAAATAGTTGAATTCCATTTTAAATGAAATAATTTTTATTTGGTGCAAATCCTTATCTCTAGAAATAGGACTAATACACAAATTTTGCTTTAGGTTTTAACTGTTGTTTATAATACTGATTCTGATCCTTGAATTTCATTTCTTTTTAAGTACAATCTGATAACGGAAGTATTATGTTGATAAATCTTAATTAATTTAGACCAAAATTCCAAAAATTACAGCAAAGAATTTTTATTAACCGATTCTCTTCATCCATTACTGCCTGTGCAATTCCTGTCGATGCATACCAATCTATGTATTAAATCTAATTTATTTTACTCCCAAGGGTAAAACAAATATGAGGTTTGATAAACGTTGAATATTACTACTTGTCCTCATAAGTAATCGGCTGTCATTTTAAACATCATAGGATGTTGTGTATAAATTAGAAAGAAAGCATGGGAAAAAAAATTAACTTGTTATCACTTGTAAGAACAATAATCCAAAGCGAAGCTTTCTAATATATTGGATGATTTTTTATAAACTGTCTCTTTTGCGAGTCAAAAAGAAAAACATCGGATAAAAAACTATTTGCTATTGTATGTAAATACATAACACTGAAGAGTTGCTTTATGACTGATAGAGTTATTTTTAACTGACACTATTTAAAGCAAGACAAATTGAATAAAAACATTATTTGCTATCAAATCAAGCGCAATAATCCAAAGTGATGTTTTGTAGTAATTAATCATATTGGTGTACTTTTGGAAACATAAATTTATCTGATAGGGACAAATAATATAAAATGTTGCTCCATATGATAAAAATTTAAATAATTTAGATGCTCAAACATTTTGAGAATTGTGTCTTAAGTTCCTCTCTTTACTTCTCTAAAACGTAAAAATTATTCCACCAGAATTTTTAACTGAGCTTAAAAGGGGAATCTAGAAATTAGTGACGGAAATCAGGGAAGTGAAAATATTACAGATATCAATAAACCACTGAGACCACTAAACAATATAAATATTTACGTACTGCGGACGTTATTCTAGAGGATTATCAGTGATTTTCTCAAATTGTGTTACAGAACTCAACTGTTTCGTCTTCCTTTTTTCAATGAATCCTGGTTGGGAAAAACAATTCTGAATGAACCTATCATTTAGCATGGATTGTTGCATCCGTTTACGCTAATTAAAGTTTTGGAGTAAATAATAAAATTTTACAAACATTTTGGAATTTTACAAACATTGAAGATCTGTTTTAACTTCTAAAATATTATGAAATTATCCTTCTCAGTTGATTGCAACAAAATATATATAAGATAAATCTTACAAGAGCAAACCAAAACGTAAAGAAACAATAATGATAGAAGAATTTAAATGTTACATTTCAATCTGTAAGATTTAAAATAATGTACTCAACAGATAAATCAAATTATTTTCTGGTTGCATACAGTTTTATTGTCGATATAATGAATTAATATGAATCAGTTAATTAGACATCTAACTTGTTTATGAAAACTTGTTATTTTTTTTAATTCAAATTCTAATTTTCTTCATATTTAAATGAATGTCTGATTTTTTTATATCAAAAATATTTCTTTATTATTACTTCGATTTATAGAAAGTAGTTTTGAAATAACTTTAATTCAAGTTTTAGCTAATATCTATATTTTAAAACGACTTACCTTGTAATATGTTCAATAACATCCTTTTTCTAAAATTCTCCTGTCTTGATTCTTCAACATAGTAATATTATAATCATTATAATATTTTTTTATGATGTATAAAAATTTTTAGTTTTTATAATTTTAAGTTAGATTCCAAATATCTAGGAAAATTTTCTAATTTTATTACGTTGTTAAAGGTGCATTGCCTATCAAAATATAGACACTTAAAGAAAGCCTTAAGTATCATTTATAATGTTTGAGACAACTTAAATATTTGGTTTCAGTATACATGATTTTACAAAAAAAAAAGTATTTCTTAGGGCTTGTACAATCCTTTTAAAAGTTTACTAGTAAAAAGGATAATAGGTCTGTAAATATTTAACAGTAAATAAAAACATTTATTAGTAATTACCAAATATAAGATGTTTTTTATCCGAAATTTAAAAAAAAGATTTCAATTGCAATATTCGTCCTCTATTAAACCGTACGTTCAACAACGAGTATAGAATCAGAGAAATTTTTTTCACCAGCTATACTTTTTCATACCAAAATTAAATCTTCATTAGTTGATAAAGCTTTGGACAAATTAATCCTTATAAGAACATACTTTTAAAAAATATTAAGCTATAAAAATTGCCTATCACATCTGTATTATTCTTTACATTCCTTCGTTTCAGTTCTAGCCTTTTAAAACTTTTACTAATATTTTAATAAATATATTAGTATATAAATTTTATTATTGAATATTTTCTTGATATTTAAATGTTTACATTTTACATTAGTTATTATTCAGTATTTTGCCTCGCAATAAAAGTGCAAAACCAAAAATCATTGTATGTATTTGGTAATATCTTAAGAAATTGATTAGTAAGTAAATTTTATTGTTAAATATTTTGTCGATTTTTAAATGTTTACATTTTATATTAAATCCTACTCAGAAATCTGCCTTGCAATAAAAGTGCAAAACCAAAAATCATTGTATATATTTGGTAATATCTTAATAAATTGATTAGTAAATGGATTTTATTATTCAATATTTTGTCGATATTTAAATGTTTACATTTTATATTAATTCCTACTTAGATATTTGCCTTGCATTAAAAGTGCAAAACCAAAAACCATTGTATGTATTTGGTAATATCTTAATAAATTGATTAGTAAATAAATTTTATTATTGAATATTTTGTCTATATTTAAATGTATACATTTTATATTAATTCCTATTCAGATATTTGCTTTACAATATAAGTGCAAAACCAAAAATCATTGTATGTATTTGGTTATATCTTAATAAATTGATTAGCAAATAAATTTTATTATTGATTATTTTGTCGATATTTAAATGTTTACATTTTATATTAATTCCTATTTAGAAATTTACCTTGCAATAAAAGTGCAAAACCAAAAACCATTGTATATATTTGGAAATATCTTAATAAATTGATTAGTAAATAAATTTTATTATTGAATATTTTGTCAATATTTAAATGTTTACGTTTTATATTAATTCCTATTCAGAAATTTGCCTTGCAATAAAAGTTCAAAACCAAAATCCATTGTATTTTGTACCTGATACTTACATTATTTTCATTTTAATTTTTTGAGATTTAAAAAGAAATGCCGGTAAAATGCTGGTACACCAGTATTCCGGTTTTTATTTACCAAATCACCAATAAATGGAAAAATGAGTAAAATTACAAACCTAAACATAGTCCGATACCACAAAGGCCCTAACATTCCATATCTGAATTACAGTCTATTAGGCATAAAACTCAGCCATGTTAGAGTGGGAAATAACAATAACAAATGAAAAATACTTTTAAAGTATTAAAAATAAATAATGACTGTATGTCTTACCTATGTTATTATCAGAAGTATTACACATATTGCTTCATGTCAATATCAGGTTTTTTCTTCCTAAATATGTTTCAAAACCTTCTTAATATCTGATAAATTTTGCATTTCTTTAATCTCCGATGATATCAACTTAAATATGCAAGAAAAACTGTAAATAATAATTCTGAACTTGAAACACATAAACTGTTATATTCTTATATGAAACTGCTTTATTTTTACTTTCATATTTTCATTTCATATGTCGCAAAACTTAAAAAAAGTGGAAAATAATTCAACCGTGAACTCTTAATCCCATTTATTAAAAAATACCACACTGAATGTAAAGTATATATAGGCGGACATTCTGTGTATCTGACATGAATTTAGCATTTACGAAGTTCTACTTACAAAATGATCTGCAAGGTTAGTATGTTTTCTGTTGCTTCTAAACTTGAGAAAGTATTTTCATTTAATAGAGTGAGGCTTTGTGCGTTTTGGACAATTTTCCACAAGTAATTTTTGCCATTTAAACACATTTACATCTTTTAGTAGTCTACTGACGTTGCAGTCTACGGAAGACCTCACAAATTAATTTCTTATTCTAGTATTCATCTAGATCCCAATTAGTAAAATATATTAAATCGTTAATGACCACACCATTTCTCCCAAATGTATATTGATGAATATTTTAAAGCTAAATTATCATAGGTTCTTAGAAATAAACGAATTGTAAAATGTAAGGAACTATGAATAATACCAGTCTGTGTTACTGGTAAGCTAAAAGCTTTTTAAAATTATAGGTAAAAAAATTGAACAATAAGATGTTTATTCGCTACCATATGTAATCACAGTATATTAGAACCTTTTAACACATTGCATGCGGGTCACGTACTAGTACGTTTTCTGACGATTGATACTTGAGCGCGGATCACGTATTAGTACGGGATTGTGTAACAACAGAGTTTGTTTGTGGGTACAAAAATAAAGGTATATACAGGAAAAAAAAGCCGAATGTTCTTGTCTACTACATAGATTCTGGAAATACTTAGACAAATAAAAACTAATTTTTACATTATTAGTTTAAAATTAAATAATTTTTAATCTATTGAGATTTAACTGAGTTACTAAATTTACGCGCAAAATGCAAGCTCACGGTACAATTACACTGTGAAATGTGCCCGCACAATGTGTTAATATCCGAGACATTTCTGTCGATTACATATAAACTTAAATCAAAATTATTATGGAATGTATAGAATAAAATAAATATGAAGTTTAAATAACTTTGAATACTACAGCACGTCACTTTACTGATCAGCTATCATTTTAAACATCATAGGTTGCCATTTATAAAAGAGAAAACTAGAAAGAGAGGAAATGAAAAACTAGAAAAAAGATTTATTTGGTGTTACATGTAAAATAAGAAATGAAAAATGGATTTTTTTAAATTAAAACAATTTGTCATGATTTCAATCTATGTGCCTTTCGCAAAAGTAAATTTATGTGTGCTGTTCAGAGAATCATACAATGTCGATCCAAATAATACATTTATATGTAATAGATACTCTTGAAAAATTTGTAAATTGTTTTTAAGATTTCCCTCTACCTATTCTCAAAAGGAAACCTTGTTCTAAGAAAACAAAAAAAAGATCTTTTAGTGGCATCAAAAATAAAATGTAAATATAAAAGTGAGAATAAAAGTAAAATTTTAAATATAATATTAATAATAGTTAAAGTAATATTAAAGTAAATATAGCTACCGGTCCTTATTTCAATAGAAGCACCTGCCGAAAAAAGTCCTGTGCGATGCTTCAAAAATCAGAAGTGCTGATTTAAATAATAAATTTAAAAATACTATCAGAAAATTGAAAATTTGGTAGACATTTTACCTCCACGTACCCTCTCTGAAAAAGAAATCTTTAAAATGAAAATAACAGAATTTCTACAAGCTATTCTTAACTGTCTCTAAAAAGAAGCGATAATATTGATGGGATCTAACGTTAATTTTGAAAGAGGATAAAAGAGAAATAAAAAATTAAAACTTTTTTACTATTTAAAATTGAGTATATTACTAAACTTTTTGTAATAACAGTTCTTCTTTCTAATAAATGTTGTCTAGTTAATTTCTGTCATCTAAATTATTTCTTTAGCATTGAAAATATCTGAGTAATGAGGAACTAGCAATTGCTGGAAAAACAAAATTACATTTTAAATTACTTTTCTGTTTAAAGCAAGACCCTATATTTTATTCCAGTAGCTGGTTATTGGTATAATATTCTCTTTTCTTGTTAATAACTAACATAGCAGATCTCTTTATCTAATATTTTCATTTCGCATAAGAAAGGAAATTACGAATGTATACTAATTTCACAAGGAGAATATACCATGCTCATTTTTAAGTGAAATATTGCTGTCTACTTAACTTCGATGGTAAAAAGATCACCAATCTTATTAAGAAATATCTACCAAGAATCTTGTTGCCTACACACTTATTAAAAACATCATGCATAGTTTCTTAATCTCCTTTTATTCAAATACGAAATTCTTTTGCTAAAAATAAAAGAGAATATTAACAGTTTAATTAATTTTGTTCATCTGATTAAGATAGTATAATGGATTTAATGACCTAGAATATTGGTAATTTTTATATGAGATACCTTAGCTATACACAACTCAAACTCAATTTTTATTTTAATCAATTTCTTCTTTTTACAGATTTTCCTTTTCGCTGCCGCCCTTGGCGTTACCATGGCTTTTGTGCCCGTAAGTACTTCACCTTCTACTTTCTAACAACTACTACTTAACTCCAATACGTTTTAACGCTTCTATGTACAACGGAAAAAATCTTACTAAAAAGACACGCTTATATACATATAATAGAAAATAAAAAAGTGTTTTCCTGCAGTTTCAAAAATTTTCTAGTATCTGTAATCAATAATTAGCAAAACTGATATTTTATTTGTGACAAAAAGTCGAATTTGGAGCACAGACAGCTTTCTTTAGCAGATACCTTAAAGTGTTAGAACAGTTATACTTCTATAAACACACAATAAAAACCTGTTTAAAATCCAGAATATTACTTGTGCTTTAAGAAATAGAAATGCTATACGTTATAAAATAATCATTTTAGGTATAACAAGGTTAGAAAAACAGAATGGGATTGCATTCCTTTAATCAAGTCTAAGATACGCAATCGTTGGTATTATCATTTTATTCAAAACCTATAAACATTTCATACATAGGTAGAAAGAAAAATTCAGATTTCTTTAAACTAAGGAAATTGCGGCAATTTGAAAAAAAATGATACTAACATTACTTCTTCCACTGTAGGTACATGAGCCAGTTCACCATGCTCCTCAACCTTACAAGTTTGGATATGACATCAAGGACAAACACGGTGAACAGTACAGACAAGAGGAAGGTAATGGTGGCCACGCCGTGAAGGGAAGTTACGGATTCACCGATGACAGGGGTGTCAAGAGGCAGGTCGACTACGTTGCTGATCACGGTGGATTCAGAGCTCAGGTCAAGACTAACGAACCAGGCACCGCCAACCAGAACCCAGCTGCTGTACTCATGGTCTCCGATGCTCCCTATGCTGGTGGTGTAGGACTCGGATATGGTGGATACGGCAACATCGGTTATGGAGGCTATGGTAATGCTGGTTACGGATACGGTGGATATGGAAATGCCGGTTACGGATACGGTGGATATGGCAATGCCGGCTACGGATATGGCAACGCTGGCTATGGATACGGAGGACTTGGACTCGGCATCCTCGGTGGCTTAGGATATGCACGATATGGCTACTAAGCAAGAAATATTTCTGTGTAGAAATGTGTGAAAAATAAATACTGTATTTAAAAATTATTCTCTTTTTGCCTTTTGATTTATACATGATTTGTTTGTTCTTTTCAATGTATTTAAACACTAAAATAATGTTAGAGTACATCCAATTTTCATGAATATGAGATTAGTAGTTGAATAGCAATTTTATAAAAATGTTTGCTAGATAAGTTAATGGTAACTTCTAATTTAGTAAAGGGATGTTAGAATAGAAAAATAACATGTTATGAACATTCTCTAGTCAACCAGCGTGACTGTTTCCGCTCAGTTAAACATATCATTATTACAGTTATATCGTTGAAACAAGGAGATAAGTGTTCATCCATAGGCGCTTCTATAAAAGATATGAACATGTTTAATAAATTTTAATTAATAATGAAGAAGTAGATAAGTTTGCTCTGTGTGAATGAGGAAAATTAAAATTATTTCATGTAATGTATTCGTAATTTCTTATATAACCATTATATTTAAAAACTAAAAAAGTTTTAAAACTTGGGACTCTTTATACCATGCAATAAAATATTTTAAATCTATCAAAGGAGACTTTAAAAAAATTGAATCTTTACACATGTTTTACAAATAACATACACTTTTGTACATTTTTAGTGTTTAAATTACTTCTTTCAGTGAGAATTCAAATGTAAGATTTAATTATACGAGTTCATTTTAAATCGCATCTTTACAATAAACTATAATGCAAAAATTCATTTTCAGAATTTAAATTGCACCGGAACATTTTCAGTTATTAATTCTAAAACGAACAGTGAATATTTCTCAGTTGTTTAAATTTGATATTAACGAGATAATTCCTACTTTAAAGTCCGAATTTTAGTGATTATGGTAATTTTTAGCCAAAGCGAATTATATGAAAAATATTGCTTAAAACCTATTTCTAGAGGTTATTATAACCTATGCACTGGAATTCTATTTCTAGTTCCGAAAACAGTAAATGGCTAAATCTTTTAAAAGCAGCAATAACACAACTTTCAATAACATCTGCAAATTTTTATATTACCCTTAACTTTATACTATTTAATGTCATTTATAGCTATAAAAGAATTTTACAACAAATATCATCATTATAGATGTCTAAGTGAGCAATAATTGTATAATAACACCTAAATGATTAATGATTACTAACTACCACTAACTACAAATCAAATAAAGGCTATATTTTTACATAATGTGGTAAGAATTTTTAAATCATGGATTTATTATCTAATCAGACTTAAAAATTTAAAAACTTATACGACTTTTTTCAGTTAATCATGCCGAAATATCAGGCAGAATAATTAATTCCAATATATAGTTCAGGAAACAAAAGATTATTAAAGCATTTAGACTAATTAATCCTAATAAGACAGATAAATATAACACTTTAGATATGTCATACAATACAGGTAATTGATATAAAATACTCTGAATTGCCCTAGCTGTATGTGTATAAAAATTATTCTTTTATTAATAATTTGAGATTGCTAGTTCAAGAAATCTTTCAAAATATTTTATACTTATAATGGAAAATATGAAATGGATTATGATTAAAATGGGAAAGCCATTAGAATCGCCTATAACCTATAACCTATTTAGAACAATTTTGGATTAAAGAAATACACACCAGAGAAGCATTCATAAAGAAGCATTTATTAAAACAATCACACTGCCATAAACTGAACAAAAATATTTGAATTTCAAACAAGCCTTGTGCGTTCTATTCTCTAAATGAATTATCGTGACTACTTAAGGTTTTTGGGTTCCTCTTGGCAAATTTGGCGAAAATATTGGCGATATTTACTAAAACATAAATCCATCCAAACCTTGTATTTCTTGCTTTTTCTGGCGACTTTAATTAATCCACAGTACGTCATCGTAATAGAATTTTATAGTCTTATTTAATTAACGAAAACGACTTGAAAACCGGACTTTTATATTTATTGGCAATTAATCCCTTAACAGTTTACAAAAGCAACAGCTCCAAATTATTAAAAATCAGCCATAGTGAACCATTAAAGGTTTGTTATATCTAATTTGTTTTAGCGTTACGCACTTTTAATATAAAAGAAAAGAGTTACACAAGGAGAGTTGGATGAAAATATCATATAAATTACAATATAGATACAGATCGTTTGGACACGGTGAGAACAAGAGAAAATGTTAGTCGACCATACTTAAACCATTATCGCCAAGTTGGCGGGGGAACCCAGTTCTTTACTCAACCTGAATGGTCTTTGGCAGAGCTTTTTGTAGAGTTTATTCACATACTGACGTACACTCACATAGGCATTTAGGAGTCTTAAACCCGAAGGTGGGGTCAAATTTGATTCTAAAGGAAGCAGCTTTTATTCTTCAAGAAATGTATTCGATTTCGTAGGCAACAAGACTCGCTCCATTTTTTTTAACTCAATTTCTTTTTACGTTGCCAATCGTGGAAAACTAAAAACAGCCGAATCAATCTCCAGCTTACGACATTGAGTGAGCTATTGGTCTTGTAAAGACCCTCTTTGTTCAGAACACTAACGAATGAAATCAGCTGAGCTGGGTCCCACCTGTTTGAATCATTTATTAATGTTTTGTATTTTGTTTTCTTGTTTATCCTCCAACTCAATGTTTTACATTTTGCACTGCTATGTTTTATGCTCAGTGTACTGTTTTGTTTTGTAGTATAATTTAGTTGCATTTTTGTGGCAACACTTTTTGTACTTTAGTTTAAGTGAGAATTTTGAGAGTGATGGCCGCACGTTGCTGCTGGCATTATGATTATTAAAATAAGTTCAAAGACAAATGTTATTGTCTACGTTTTGTGTTTGTGCTATTGGTCCGCCTCGACACCACCTGCGTGACAGACTACAATAGCTCGGCGACGCAGTGTCTGGGATGTTGACAGTTCAATTGAATAGGGGGTCACTCTCTGATCGGTAGTGGTAATGATTCCGGAACATTGCTTCAAGAATTCTGGAACGGGACAGTTAGTGAATGAGAATTCGACTAATTAACTGGCTGTAACTTTAGGTGGAGTTCTCAGGTAACTGGAATCGTAACTGATAAGAAAACGGTTGACGGGGCCGTAACTGACCCCCAGGTATAAAAAGCCTAGAATTTTGGGGCTTTTCGGCATTTTTTACGTAAGTGCTTTGATCTCGTGGGGACTTCCGTACTGTTGACCAAGCTTTTTAGTGATTACGTTCGGAGACTCGGAAAAAGTCTGCTCATATAAAGAAGGGCAGGGTCTCTACACCGAACGGGAGATAGATGGCCTCCCCATTTGTGAGCTTATTTAATATTTTTTTTTCGACTGTGATCGTCGTGGTTATTTTAAGCAAGCAACAATTCTCTACATTTCTATTGTTTTGAGATAATTAGAATCGCGTTTTATGTATCAAATATTTACTCCAGAAAAAATAAACTGATTTCCAATTCTGTTACGACTGTGATCTTTCTTCACGCGACCTCTTTACTCAAGAACACTGAAGTCGTCACACCATCGTTAATTGATAATACTGGGGATAAATAGTATTTTGGGTATCAACTCCTCCACTATCCTTTCAGTCATATGACAATTCTCCAGTACGTGCTCTGTAATTCGATTACATCCGGACTGTAAAAAATTACACGCGTTCAACGCTCGTCTCCAGGAATGCTTCGAACTGTTTACTTTTTCTCCACTGCTATTTTTTCTCCCGTCTTCTTCATTTATTAATCTTTTATATTACTTTATATGCAGGGTGTCCAACTCTATATACTCTAGCTTATACAGCTAGATTCCTCGTTAAGAGTACATAAAAAACTGCAAAGAAGTGTTCCAGTACGATCATAGTTTACGAGAAAAAATACGAAAAAACAAAGTATGACGTCACTGCCGGTACAGGAAAAAACACTTTATTGGACTTATCAACAACAGTTTTTGCATATCAAATGATAATGCTTAAAACGTTCGCAGCTCATATCGCTTCATGCATGCGCGCGCTCCATGGAATGACGTTCAGCCGCCGTTTCACCGGTATTTAAAAGGCTACATCTTTCAGCTACCTGTAGTCTGCGTATGGTGGCATGTATTCCGTTCGTCACGACTGCTACATGTACCTGATGTATGGCCGATGTAATGGAAATGCCTTACGAACTGTTAGGGAGTATGCCCGTGCATATGACCGGACTAGCTTTTTAGCAGTTACGGACTCGCAAGTTCGCTCATATAAGAAACGGCAGGGTCTCAGACACCGAACGGGGAATGTATTGGGTACATGTTGCACCCTGAAAATGCCTCAATCGTGTGAGAATATTTAATTCTATTTTTACGAATGTGATCATAGTGGACTTGTTATCCAAGCAATAGTTCTTTACATTTCGAAACTGTTTTGGGATATTAGAATCCTTTTGTATATAGCCCGTATTTACTCCAAAAATTAAAATGATTTCCAATTCTGTTATGTCTGTGATCTTTCTTCACTCTACCTCTTCACTCAAGAACATTGAAGGCTTCACATTCTTCACTCATTAACATCACATATGATTGTAATTTCTGATTCTCAGCTTTTACTTCATTTATAGGATGAAGAAGTATCTCTCCCTCAAAAAATATTTTAATGAGAGAGTTTTTAACCTTTATGCTTCTACACCTTATGCTATTTATTAATAGCAGTTAATACTTACTTTAACACAATTAACAGAATAAAAGCATTTTTGTTATAAAACACACAAGCATGCATTTACTTTTGTATTAAATAGCATATAAACATTTATAAAAAAGATATAAATTGGACAGTTTTAATGGAAAGGTAAGGAAAAAAACTATTTCAAAAATACATGAAGTCACATGCGTATTCTCACAAACGATAATTAGATAACTTTAATTAGAAAACACACGAGATGCAAATTTCTTTTGTATTAAATACATATATAGATTATAAAGTTTTGAATATTAATTTTTTGTAAAATACTATTGGATAAGTCTCTAATGTGTAACGGTAAAGTTTCATAACTAGAGTTTGATTTGCGAATAACCGAAAATGTTTGTAAATGCGTAATTTTTGAATATCTTCAAAAATTAATAATTTTTATAAAGAAGCTAGACGACCACAGACGTTGTATGTTTTTAACGCTGTAAATTCAAAAATTGTAAAAGGTTTTTAAATAATTATAAATACTGTTTATTCAAAAATAAGGAAAAAATTTTATGTAAATACTTATGCTACCATGGGTCTTTGAATACAAAGAATTAGTTTAACAGAGTTATAGCATATCTATAATTATATATATATAATATATGATATATAAAAATATCTATATATATTATATATATATAATACATATAATATATATTTCTTATATATATATATATTTATCTATATATATATATATAAATTTATATATAATATAAATAATATATAATATTCTTTATAATACATAAATATAATTCTTATATCCATAAACATATATACCTTATATATATAAATATATATGTATATATATATTATATATATATATATGATATATAAATATAAATATTATACTATTATAATTATCTAATATATAATTAATATAATGTATATATCCTATCTTAAAATATAAAATAAAAATATAAATACATACAAACACAATACACACAACAAAAACACACAACACACAATAACACATACACACTACACATAATTATAAAATTACACACATATATAAAATAAAAACACACACACACACAAATAATACATACAATAAAAACACACACACACATATACACAAAAACACATAGACACATATATATATATAAATATATACACACAACAAATACAAAACACACATATAAACAACACAAATCAATACAAATAATAACACATAAACAAAAACACATATATATATAAACTAATATACAAACATATATAAATATAATTAATATAACACAATAATACAATAAATAAAATATACATAATAATATATATACAAATAAAATAAATATAATAAATATAAATGAAAAAAACACTACATAACAAAAAAAAATAAACATAATAAAAAAATAATAACACAACAAATATATATATATACAAAAAAAAAACACACTCACATAACAACAAAATATATTAAACACACTAACACATAATAAAATAATAACTCCACACACACATACACACAAACACAATATAATATATATTACTAATATATATATATATAAATATATATATATTATATAATAATATATTATATATATATATATATATATATATATATATATATACATAATATATATATATATACATATATAAATATATATATATATATATACACATATATATACATTATATATATATATATATATATATATATATATATTAACATAATATAAATATATATATATATATATATATACATATATATATATATATATACCTATATATAATATATATAATATATATAATATATATATAATATATATATATATATATAATTATAAATACATACATATATACAAAATAAATACATATAAAACAATAAATAACACACACATAACACAAAATAACAAACAAAATAAAATAATACATATAAAACATATATCTAACAATATATATATACCACATAAACACCAACAACAATACATACCATAAAAATAAACATATACATATATATATATATATACTATAATAATATTATAAAATACAATATATATACAAATTATAATAAAATACAAAATATATAATTTTATAACATATACTATGTGATATATTATCATATACCCGACAACTGTCCATGTTTGTAACGCTGTTAACCTAAAAAATAATAAAAAAAAAAATTGGACCTGTTTGATGCAAATAAAAAAAATAACCGAAAACACATTTGTAGCCAGCATGTGTACAATCATCACAAACGTAATTATATTAAATTAAAATTCCCCACATGGCCTGTACGGAGATTCAATTCTGGGACTGTTTGTAGTACAAACAGTTGCGCTGACTACTGCGCCACAGATACGTTGACAGTGAAGGATTTCAAGTGGCATTACAATAATCTCAATAAGAGCGCAATACTGGATTTTTAATTAAAAACAACATTTTCTGTCGGATCAAATTGTGAATCTAAACCAATTTCTATTAGAAACCCATGGACAGAAGAATGTTATATGTAAAGATAAAAATTGTATCTATGGAAAATAAAAAATAAACATTAATTAATTGAATTTTTTATTATCACGTTAGTATATATAGTTTTAATTTTTGTAGGATTATGGTAAAAGAATGATTTTTATGAAGCATTTCCCCCCCCCAGCTTTCCTCCTTGGCAACTGTGTGTACTTCTCAAGATCAAAACCACTGCTCTAGAGTCAGAATTATCTGCGTGGATGCTAGTATTATAAATAGAAAGCTCATGATGCTTAGTTGATCACTGGACACTGTAGTATTTCTGGGAACTAACAGCTGTCGTTTGTCTGGGAAATAATAGCTGTCTTTTTTGTGTCGTTCAAAATATTTTAATTGTTTCATTGAACATCTCTCGTCCATTATTTTGGTAACTACTTTATCATTTAGTAAGATTATATATTAAAAAGAGCATGAATAGAAATTGTAAAATATATTTGACTCTTAACAGAAGAATGACATGTCTTTACCCTAAAAATAAGGCAAAAAAACTGGTCGCTATTGATTTTCCAAACTCCTTGCTTTTCATTAAATATTCTTCCAAATAGCAGAAATAAGGAAACACCTGTTATAAAAGCTTGAATATTCAAATGGTGGTACAAAATTTCTACTTAACTTTATATCTTGCAAAGAGGGAGGATCTTTGAAATTTTCCATCTTATGACTGAGATTTGTAGAGAGGTTAGTAAGGCAAATTTGTGGAAGGTTGAAAAATCTTTTTACATATTATTGATAAATTGAAATTATATTCTTACACGTGACAAATTTCCAATGTATGCTTTGGTTATATATAACTTCATCGTCTTGGCAAATATGGTTTTTATTGGTGAGCTACAATACTCTTAAAATTGTATTCTCAAACATAATTTACCCATTAAAATAATTTCCTTATATAGATTTAATTCCTTACATAGATTTATTTTATTCCTTATTTATAATTCCTTACACACATTTATTGTTATTTATTTGTCTATCATTCAAGTCATTATAGTAAAGACCTCATAGAAATCTGTTAAACAGGAAAATTATCAATTAATTTTCACGTCTGATAAATATCAAAATAAGACTTCAAATTTCTATACTCTTTCGTATATGTCGTGATGCTTCTCTTATTCTTCAAAGATGGGGATACTGTTTTATTACGGAAGCACTGAAGAAAGATGCATATTCTTATGGTATAATACAAACTTCCACTTGATGGATACCTAACTACTTATACTTCACATTTTGTCCAATAGAGGGATACTTATTCAGTCCTTTGCCATTCCTTAAACTCTGCATCCCATAAAAGTGCACTGAGCAACCCTGAACTTTCATCATTTAAACTATCACTAATAATAATAAGCTATTAATAGTAATTTTTCTGCTGCTTGATATTTTGTCACGCGGGGGAATTTGGTCATGATGTATAATATCATTTTTACAATAGTGATAATCTTTTTTAATTCTAAAACTTTTTGCTGAGTTTCGGCTGTTGTTTGCATGGATGTTCGTAGCCATTTGAAATCCGCTTTAAGCAACAGTTATTGGTTGCATCAACCCTCATATAGCAAAAAGTTGACCCTAACATTTCACACCACACCAAAGTAAAATCTTTGCGGAATCAAAGACTTCGTTGTAAATTCTTGGATTGATAGCACACACATTATGATTAAAAGTTTTATAAATATTTCTTAATACAATTCTAACATGGATTCACTTTATTATCTCCCTTGTACTATACATTGGGACTCATAGAATTGTTTAAATTCTCTTCAGAACAGCATTTCAAGGCCATATAATTAATTTATCATATATGCAGAGACAGTGTCATGAGTTCGGCTGTTTTTGTTTTCCCGCCGGTGGCAACGCGGAGAGAGATGGGAAAGAAAATAAAATGGTTGTTGTTGCTGAAATTGAACGTTTCATTTTTGAATACCAATTTGCTCTCCCAAAGCTATTTTTTAGAGAATAGAACAGATAGTTCTTTACCTTCACTTCTAACAGTTAAACTCAATATTCCTAAATAACAGTCGGACATCCTAGACCATACAATAAAATAGCAACACAAAAGTTTTTTTTAATGTATTGATTGTATCACTAAATTGTATTATGTAAAGAAATAAGCAAGTTTCTTCAAAAGATTCTCGTCAATTTTTTCTAAAGTACATATCAAAATATGATTTTAATAAAATTGTTTTTCAGTTATCCCAAATATGTCTTGAAATGCCCAGATAAAAATAGAAATCCTTATTCTGAATTTCATACATAACATTCCTTTCTGAAATTCTTCTTATCCTTAGCCTCATATATTTGTTTCTAGTGTCGAAAGAACAACTATGCAAAACCATTCATTCGTAACCTTTTAATCCCAATTATTAAAAAATACCACCCTAAAACAGAAGTATATAAATGCGAACATTCTGACTAGAAGGCATGAATTGAGCATTTGCGTAGTTCTACATACAAAATGATCTGCAAGGTTTGTAATTCTTTTTTGTCTTTTAAACTTTTGTGCTTCTGTTTCCTCTAATGTGATTTTCACCGTGTTCTTTGATATTTGATAAAGTTCGATGAAGTTTTATTTCTAAGTGTGGAAACACCTTTTAACAGTCTCTTGACTTAGATGACCCACACCCACATCCAACTCAAGGGTTTATGGATGTGATAGCCCTAGCGATGGGAAAATCCTTCGACAATATGGATTTTAAAATTATACACCGAATTATTAGCTTAAAATTTAAAAACTTTTTTTTATTATTATCACCATTTTATAAATATTTTAATTTATTTCAAAATTTAATTTGTATAAAAGAGTAGTTTGAATTTAATATATTATAAATTTAACTTATTAATATAATTGCGATTATTTATTCTTTTAAAGTAATCGATCTGTGTTTCGTTTTCGTATTTTTTAATAAACATAGGAACAAGATTACATCCAATCCACTGAGGGTTACTTACCAGTCCGTATTTACAATTTGGTGATTCTAGTTTTCTAATTTTATGCAAGTAGTTAGAGAAACTTCCATGACCGGTTATAAAATAGTTTAAAATATTATTTTCGAACTGTAACTTTTCTTCAACTTTTGATATTATAGTATAGGTTGCTCTCATTTTTCCCTTTTATTCCAAAATTCTAGCTAATCTTCAGTTTTCTTTCATATATTTTTTACGTATTCCTCACAGCCTCTGTATAGGTTTATAATTTATCGATTTAGTGGCGTTCTTTGCTAAAATATCTGCATATTCGTTACCAGTATTCTCCGTAAGTGCTTTGATCCAAATTATATTAATTTCTCGGTTATTCATGTTTTTGCATTCTTTTTGTATCTCTGTAATTAATTTTGATTTTGGGTACTAATTGTTGTAGGCTCTTATTACGGAAAGATTGTCAGTATATACTTATGTATTGTCTTCACTCAATTGTTTTATCTTTCTGAGGAAATCAAGTATTGCAGACCCCTCAACCTGAAATACAGTATTAGGACAATGCAATTTTGTTTTACAAGTATATACTATGTTATTTCTTTTTTTATTATTACATAACAATAGCCTGACCCTGTTTCCATTTTACTTCCATCTGTAAAGATTCATCAGTCTCTGAACATTGCTGCAAAAATTTGTTTTGTATAAAAATCGAATCTGAAACATTTACGGGAAACTCTTAACAATAACCGCCACTATTGTTAACGGTTAATTTTCTAAAGTAATAAGTTATAATTTAAAATTTTTTTTTACCTCAATGTGACCATATTATTAATGTTCTATTATTCTCCTATAATGATCATTATACCATATATATACATTACGTGCATTTTCATTCATATAATTGAATACCAGTTTTTTTTATTTGTCATGGGCCAAGAATAGAACATAATGCATATTTTCCTTGTAATGCATATTTTCCTAGCCCGAGACATTTTCTCTTAACACTAACCGCCAATAGTGTTAACGGTTAATTTTCAAAAATAATAATTTATATTTTAAAAGTTTTTATCTCAATGTCACCCTATTATTAAAGTTTTATTGTTCGCCTATAATGATAATTATTCCACATATATATTTTAAGTGCATTTTCATTCATATAATTGCATATCAGTTTTCTGATTTGTCATGGGCCAAGAATAGAACATAATGCATATTTTCCTTGTATAAGAATCCAGCCCGAGATATTGTCTCTTAACACTAACCGCCAATATTGTTAACGGTTAATTTTGAAATAAAATAATTTATAATTTTAAATTTTTTTATCTCAGTGTGACCCTATTATTAAAGTTCTATTACTCCTATAATATCACTGTACCACATATATATTTTACGTGCATTTTCATTCATATAACTGCATATCAGTTTTTTTATGTGTCATAGGACAAGAGTAGAAAATAATGCATATTTTTCTTTGTTAAAAATCAAAATAATTACTCAAGTATACCAGAATTTTTTAATTTATACCCATCAAACTGAGATAAAGGGTACTTAAAAAACAGGAAAAGTAAAATAGAAAATATATAATTAGTGGAAATAAATAGTAGAAAATAATACATATTTTCCTTTGTTAAAAATAAAAATAATTACTCAATTTTACTAGTATTTTTATTATTTATATCCATCAAATTGAAATAGTGGGTATTAAAAACACGAAAAGTAAAATAGAAAAATATATAAATCAGTAGAAATAAATAGTAGAAAATAATGCATATTTTCTTTGTTAAAAATAAAAATAATTACTCAACTATAGTAGGATTTTTATAATTTATATCCATCAAATTGAAATAGTGAGTAATTAAAAAACAGGAAAAGTAAAATAGAAAATATATAAATCAGTAGAAATAAATAGTAGAAAATAATGCATATTTTTTTTGTTAAAAATAAATATAATTACTCAATTATACTAGAATTTTTATAATTTATATCCATCAAATTGAAATAGTGAGTAATTAAAAAACAGAAAAAGTAAAATAGAAAATATATAAATCAGTAGAAATAAATAGTAGAAAATAATACATATTTTTCTTTGTTAAAAATAAAAATAATTACTCAATTATACTAGAATTTTTATAATTTATATCCATCAAATTGAAATAGTGGGTATCTAAAAACATGAAAAGTAAAATAGAAAATATATAAATCAGTAGAAATAAATAGTAGTAGAAAATAACGCATATTTTTCTTTGTTAAAAATAAAAATAATTACTCAACTATACTAGGATTTTTATAATTTATATACCATCAAATTGAAATAGTGGGTAATTAAAAACACGAAAAGTAAAATAGAAAATATATAAATCAGTAGAAATAAATAGTAGAAAATAATGCATATTTTTCTTTGTTAAAAATCAAAATAATTACTCAAGTATACCAGAATTTTTTAATTTATACCCATCAAATTGAAATGGTGGGTAGTTAAAAACACGAAAAGTAAAATAGAAAATATATAAATCAGTAGAAATAAATAGTAGAAAATAATGCATATTTTTCTTTGTTAAAAATCAAAATAATTACTCAAGTATACCAGAATTTTTTAATTTATACCCATCAAATTGAAATGGTGGGTAGTTAAAAACACGAACAGTAAAATAGAAAATATATAAATCAGTAGAAATAAAGAGTAGAAAATAATGCATATTTTTCTTTGTTAAAAATCAAAATAATTACTCAAGTATACCAGAATTTTTTAATTTATACCCATCAAACTGAGATAAAGGGTACTTAAAAACATTAAAAGATAAAATATATAAATCTAGTTTTGTCCTTACAATAAATTCTTTATTTAAACTTTTTTAATAAGCATTTAAGAATAACTCAATAATAGGAGTCAGAAATGTTTATTTTCAATTTAGAATATAATTTCAATGAAAATAAGTACTTATTCAAATTCGATGTTTTATATCGATCTTTTTTCTTTCAGGTTTTCCTTTTTGCTGCCATCCTTGGTGTCACCATGGCTTTTGTGCCAGTGGTAAGTACTTAAACTTTAACTTTTTAGGTAAATACGGATAGAATCACTGTGCAATTTGAAATAGAAAAATCATTTAATGAGATTAGTAATAATGGGTCAGAGAATATAATAAGCTAATACCTACTAAATTTGTGAAAATCTCAGTTTAGTTTAGCCACAATTTAAGACATTTAAAGGCTATGGAATTAAAGTCACAAATTAAATAGAAATTCAAAGCAAACGTTTTCTTTATATCATCAAACAAATTTCTTCATACAAAGTGAACTTAGTTGTTTGTTTGTAATGGTTTGGAGCGCTACAGTCTACTATTCTGCTACATGAAGGCTAATGGGACCAAAATATAATACCTAAAGCCCATTTCAAACGACTACGAAACACCATGTCGTCAGCGGGATTCGAAACCGCAGCTCAAAAGCAGCGCTCCACCATTAGGCCATAGTCCCGCCCTAGTAGTTTCAACTATCCAGTACTTTACAAACTTAAAAAAATGTCTAGTTTAGTTCAGTTCAAGACAGTAAGAGTGTCATTGCTGAACAATTAATAAAAATTTAAGTATTCAAACAACTAAATACCAGGTTTCATTATACTTTAATCTTTATTTAGCGTATTTTCCCATATTGAGATACCATTCATACTTTATTGCATTCTAGAATAAGTATTTTATTACATTTCACCTATAAATCACACATATAAGTCACATTTTATCAATTTACAATGCATACGTGTACATAAATTTCCTGAATACCATGAGCATTTTACTACGCAAAACATTTTGCTACACTTTTACTCCAAACCTGCTTTACTTTATTTTTATTTATTTATTTATTTATTTATGTATTTATTGTACTTTAATAGTTATAACATCTTATTAAAAATAGTTTTAAATCAACTAAAATTTTTCATAAATAACTTCATAAATAATACCTCTTTCTCACATCTTAAAAAAAAAATAAATATGATTCGAAATATATCTTGATGCTATTTGAATACTGCATAAATATTTTCTTTTATAGATGCATGAACAAGTCCACCATGCTCCTCAACCTTACAAGTTTGGATATGACATCAAGGACAAGCACGGAGAACAATACAGGCAAGAGGAGGGCAACGGTGGTCACGCCGTGAAGGGAAGCTACGGATTCACAGATGACCGAGGTGTCAAGAGGCAGGTCGATTACGTCGCCGATCATGGTGGATTCAGGGCTCAGGTCAAGACCAACGAGCCAGGAACAGCCAACCAGAACCCCGCAGCAGTCCTCATGGTCTCCGATGCTCCCTATGCTGGTGGTGTAGGACTCGGATATGGTGGATATGGCAACATCGGTTATGGCGGATATGGCAATGCAGGTTACGGATATGGTGGATATGGTAATGCCGGTTACGGATATGGAGGATATGGAAATGCCGGCTATGGTTACGGAGGTTATGGCAATGCTGGCTATGGATACGGAGGACTTGGTCTCGGTATCCTCGGGGGATTAGGATATGCACGATATGGTTACTAAGCAATTACGATTTTTTTTCTGTACAAATACAATTCAAAAATAAATAGTATATTTTAAAAACTACTCGTTTTGTTTCTCTTATTTTATATATCAATCTTTCTTATTAAAGCATTTAGAACACTAAAGCCTTTGCTGTTTTTAACAATTTAAATTGTTGAGACATAGTATTTAAAGGGAATTATCATTAAAACTCTTTGAAAATGTTGGTTACTGGTATGGAAATGCAGGCTGTGGTTACGATGGATATGGAAATCCTGTATGGATACGGAGGATATTGCAACGCTGGCTATAGATACGGAGGACTTTTACTGGGCATCCTTGGGGGCTTAGGATGCGCACTATATGGATACTAAGCAAGAAATAGAGCTATGTTGAGATATATTAATAAATACTGTATTTAAAAAATATTCTTTTTGCCTTTTAATTTATGTATGATTTTCTTTTTAAATTATTTTAAACATCAAAATAGTGTCACTATACATCTAATTTTCATGATTGTTAAATTTAAGATCGTGGTAGTGATATTTTATATAAATGGTTACTAAATCAGCTTTTGGCCATTTGAAATTTAGTAAAAAGATATAATCTTTTTCTCGGTATCCTCGGTGAATTAGGATATCCCTGATATGGTTACTGAGTAATAAATATATCTTTGTACATATATAAGTTTTAAATACATGTTGCGTTTTATAAATTGTTTATATTGTATATACATTGTATTACTCAATTTATACATTTGTATTATTCTTTTAAGTATCAAGAAAACTATCGCCATGATAAACCTTTAATATGCGTCAAGACAGTTGAAAAAGTTTATGCAAAATTTTTCATGTTTGCTTTTGTATAAATTTCATTGAATTCACAACAAGTTTAAAACATGCTATATCATTTAAAATAGTAAACAATGGGATTGTTTGTGCTCTGATAGTTGTTGCAATGTTTGGTACGGTGGGACAAAGCAAGGTGATAAGCCCTGCACATAATACAAGCAATTCCTTCAAATATTATATTTAAAATAAAACAGAAAGATAATTTAAGAAATATTAATGAGTATTGATAAATAATTAACTTTAAACAACTAATATTTGCCAGTTCCAGTTGTCAAAATTAAAATTCCAAGTTGAAATTATTCTGTGTTTAAATCTTTTGCGAATGAGACGTTTCGCAAGAGATAAACTTTTCGTGTGCATTAAAGCGTTAAAGAAGAGAATTTCCAAAAATGAATTAGAATTATTATGTTTGAGACAACTTTCATAACATTTCAGAATAGGACTAATTGATAGTATAAAAGGATGGCTGCTTTTCAATGACTATAAGACGTATTCTTAAAGGTATCACTGTCTGCAGTAATATTTTCCTATTTTGTATTATATTTAAATATAAATAACTTTTTTTGTTATTAAATTTGATCCTGATGATGGCAAAATAGGTTGAGTGCTACTTTTCTGTCCTGGAGTTCGTGAGTTTAAATTCTGATATAGATATTTGTAATTTTTCGGAAGTAGTTTTAAACAATATGCTTCATTTAATTATGAAATAGATCCCTTTGTGAGCAATTGCTTTTCAGTAGGTGACTTTTTTGTAGCCAATGTCATACAATGACATGCGCCACATTTTAATACAATTTTAAATATAACATTTTTAAATAACTTTATACAAAATGTAACACAAAATTTAGCAATTTGATCAGTTAGAAAGTTGCTACGAATCTCCGAGTAATCTCGCATCGCGCAGATGTTTAAATTTCGAAACAGCATATAATGAAAATTGATGTATTTACAAAATCAGCATTTTGAGCTTCGGATAATCTTTGGCGAGGTTCCCCTAACCCCCTCCGTTTCCAAAAATATTCCTTGGATTTATTAATCAGGAATATACACAAGTGGGCAGATGATAAATCTTTTAATTTAGATATAAATATATAACTAATGTTATCCATGGAATATCTAATTAATCTTAGATTTTTCTTTATTTAATAAGATGATTTAATTTTTGATGAAAAACAAACTTGAAAAAATCAAATTAGTGAAAAAGAATAAAAAAAAGTACAAATGTTGAGAAATAACGTTTTAAATTCGCATTCGAGAAAACAGTTTCGAAAAGAAAAACCCGCGAGAAAAGAACAACAAAATAGGGGAATTCAAGTACCCGTTGAACGACCAGTAAGCCATTTTATCATAATTGTAACATTGTTAAAGCAATGTGAAGTTCTCCACACTACAACAAAATTTTCATCAAATCAGTAAAAAGGCGTCAAATTCTAAAAAGCAAAATGGCTGAAGGTGGTACATTTGTCTCCTAAGTAGTCCTAGTGTTGAAAATTTGACAGTAGTATACCAAACCATATCATTTCTGGGAACATACAGGGCTAAGATAAATAAATAAATAACAGGATTTTAGGTCTTTATATTTTTTAAACTATTACACATATTATGATAAGTGATTACAAAATTAAAGAAAAATACATCTGTTTTCTTTTTCAGCTACAAATATTCGATGTGTGATTTGTTTGTTACACAATTAAACATCCAATCTGTTATGGAGATCGTTCCATACATTTTGTAGCAGGACTTTCAATGGTTTCCTAGTATTGCACAATTGTAGTGAAATATTAACTGTTATAACGATTGAAATATTAACAGATGTTCAAAAACAATAACTTATATGCAACCCCATAAAATAATCATATGAAGGGAATTCTTCTACCCAATCCATTGTCTTACAAAAATGTAAGGACTAATGAGCTAGGCTCCATTCTTTTCAGACCCAAAATTTCTGCTACCCAAGTATAGTTATGTAAATAATCAAATATGCAACATTTCCCGGTGATAGTTACTAAATTATTACAATAATAAAAAGGCGCATAAAGTTTTGTGGCTCAGCATGAAAGCAATCACTTTTTATAGATCACTTTACAACTTCTCGGGCGTAACAGTTGATAAGATGTAGATCTACGATCTACCGTTTATGCTACAGAAGGGCTAATCAGATCATGTCTTAATACTGATTCCGAACGAGTAATAATTCCACTCACTTTTTCTTCTCATATATAGTGTTTTAATATATTTCCCACTGATATTTGCTTAAAACTTAATTTGTTTAACTGCATAATAGGGATAGCATATAAATAAGCATATGCCTGTTGGAAGACCTAATCATCAATATAAATAAAGCAGCACTATGATTCTCACTAGTGAAAAAACTGAATATCACCTGGTGGTGGTGAATGATCACATCTTCGAAAAAAAGTGAATTTGAAAATGAGTTCAAATATATCAAAACAACTGTTACCTACTAGAAGGAAATAAATGTTTAAACTGATTACCGCTTGATGCTGGTAGACATATTCTATTCCTGCATAAGAAACCAACTAAGATCACCACTCATTAGCAATAGACCTAAAATGTGTAAAACATTAATTCAGCCAGTAATCATCTATGGTAGCAAAAGATGGATATTTAATAAGCATAACCAAAACAGACTACTGATATTTTAAAAAAACGCAAAATTTTCAATGATGTCCAAGAAATTAATGTCTGGAAAATTCTTTACAATCCTAAAGTTTACAATCAATAGCCAGACATCATTAAAGTTATCAAATCAAGCTAAATAAGGTACCTAGGACACTTATTTAGATCAGAATATGACAACCCCACCAAGTTATTTATCCTCAAAAAACATGAAAGCACCAGGAGACAGAGAAATCAACAAAATGATATTGAGGGTGACATAAAAATTAAATGTCACGAACTGGAAATATATAGCTTGTGATAGACTCAGATGAAAAAAAACTTGTTGGAATGGCCTTGGCTTGCTCTAGAATGTAGTTCAAAGTAGAAGTAGCTATTTGTATGAAACCCCTTATCCCCGAGGTGCTTTCAGAGAGATACTGAAATACCCTTCTCTATAACGACTATAGTTCTTTTAATATTCAACATTCACTTTATAATTTCTTAAATAAGATAATTGCATTGGCTACAAAATTATGAAACAAAGATATTGTTCCTTTTTTACTTTTTCGTATGCACAGTAAGAGGGTATTAAAGAACAATCTTAATATCAAATCAAATATTTTAAGATCGAATAGTTAACTTGTAAGTTAAAAACGTTGAAAACTTTAATTTGTAAATTAACAACTTTTCTAGTATCTGGGGATATAAACTCTGTGAACGAATAAAAAATGTTGTAAAAGTGATATTACAAATGTTACAAATCATATGCAGCCCTATTATACAATGAACTTATAATCCAATAAAAATTCTTTCATATACGCTAAGCATTCTTTTTATTGCATTTTTAACTTTAAGCATTTTACAAAAATTCTAAAATCTAAATTTTTATGTGATCCCCAGTTTCTTTCATTATATTTTATGAAAATCATCCTATTAGCCTTAACTTTCACCTCTGTGACAAATTATGACGAAGATGTATGTACAATTATTTTTCTCCTGGCAAAAGCAGGGAGGAAATTATTCATATCACCATACCATCACTTCCAGTTAGGACCATTACTACCATTACTTCTTACGAGCAGGAACTTTAGCTTATTAGGATCCCAAAATATTATGATATTACAAAAGTATCAAATCATATGCAGATCTATTATACAATGGACTTATAATCCAATAAAAAATATCTTCCAAATACAATAAGCATTATTTTTATTGTATTTTTAACTTTAAGGATTTTACGAAATTTCTAATATCTAAATTTTTGTGGGATCCTTGGTTATAATTATATTTAATGAAAATCATACTAGTAACCTTAACTTTCATTTCTTTCTGACAAAAGATAACGAAGATATATGTACATTTTTTTTTTCTCCTGACAAAAGCAGTTTGGAAATTATTCATACTACCGTCCCATCACTTCCAATTAGGATTCTTACTTCTTACGGTTAGGTACCTTAGCTTATTAGAATCCCAAAATCTTATAATATTACAAAAGTTAAAAATCATATGTAGCTCTTTATACAATGGACTTATAATCCAATAAAATATCTTTCAAATACAATAAGCATTCTTTTTATTGTATTATTTTTAACTTTAAGCATTTTACAAAAATTCTAAAATTTAATTTTTTATGTGATCTTCATGTTCTTACCATTATATTTAGTGAAAATCATCCTAGTATCATTAACTTTCACTTGTCTGTGACAAAAGTTGACGAAGATGTATGTACAATTTTTTTTTCTCATGGCAAAAGCAGGGAGGAAATTAATACCACCGTCCCAGCACTGTCAGTTAGGACTATTACTTCTTACTAACAGGATCCTTAGCTTATTGGAATACCAAATTGTTACGATTCTACAAAAGTTACAAATCATATGAAGCTCTATTACACAATGAACTTATAATCCAATAAAAATTCTTTCATATACGCTAAGCATTCTTTTTATTGCATTTTTAACTTTAAGCATTTTACAAAAATTCTAAAATCTAAATTTTTATGTTATTCCCAGTTTTTTGTCATTATATTTAGTGAAAATCATCCTATTATCCTTAACTTTCACATCTCTGTGAGAAAAAATAAAGAAGATGTATGTACAATTTTTTTTCCTGGCAAAAGCAGGGAGGAAATTGTTCATACCACCGTACCAGCACTACCAGTTGGGAACATTACTTCTTACGAGCAGGAACTTTAGCTTATTAGGATCCCAAAATATTATGATATTACAAAAGTATCAAATCATATGCAGATCTGTTATACAATGGACTTATAATCCAATAAAAAATATCTTCCAAATACAATAAGCATTATTTTTATTGTATTTTTAACTTTACGCATTTTACCAAATTTCTAAAATTTAATGTTTTATGTGATCCTCAGTTTCTTGCCATTATATTTAGTGAAAATCATCCTAGTATCCTTAACTTTCACTTCTCTGTGACGAAAGATGACGAAGATGTATGTACAATTATTTTCTCCTGGCAAAAGCAGTGAGGAAATTATTCATATCACCATACCATCACTTCCAGTTAAGATCTTTACTTCTTACGTTTAGGTACCTTAGCTTATTGGAATCCCAAAATGTTATGATATTACAAAAGTTACAAATCATATACAGCCCTATTATACAATGGACTTATAATACAATAAAAAATCTTTCAAATACATTAAGCATTTTTTTATTGTATTATTTTTAACTGTAAGCATTTTACAAAAATTGTAAAATCTAAATTTTTATGTCATTCCCAGTTTTTTCTCATTATATTTAGAGAAAATCATGATATTATCCTTAACTTTCACTCCTCTGTGACAAAAGATGACGAAGATGTATGTACAATTATTTTTCTCCTGGCAAAAGCAGTGAGAAAAATTTTTATACCACCATCCCAGCACTGGCATTTAGAACCATTACTTCTTACGAGCAGGAACTTTAGCTTATTAGGATCCCAAAATATTATGATATTACAAAAGTATCAAATCATATGCAGATCTGTTATACAATGGACTTATAATCCAATAAAAAATATCTTCCAAATACAATAAGCATTATTTTTATTGTATTTTTAACTTTAGAAATTTTTAAAAAAATTCTAAAATCTAAATTTTTTATGTGATCCCAGTTTTTTTGTCATTATATTTAGTGGAAATCATTCTAACTTTCACTTCTCTGTGACAAAAGATGACGAAGATGTATGTACAATTATTTTTCTCCTGGCAAAAACATGGAAGAAATTGTTCATACCACAGTCCCAGCACTGTCAGTTAGGACCATTACTTCTTACGAGCAGGAAACTTAGCTTATTGGGATCCCAAAATATTATGATGTTACAAAAGTTACAAATCATACGCAGTTCTATTATACAATGGACTTATAATCCAATAAAAAAATCTTTCAAATACAATAAGCATTCTTTTTATTGCATTTTTAACTTTAAGCATTTTACAAAAATTCTAAAATCTAAATTTTTATGTGATCCCCAAATTCTTGTCGTTGTATTTAGTGAAAATCATCCTAGTAACCTTAACTTTCACTTCTCTGTGACAAAAGATGACGAAGATGTATGTACAATTATTTTTCTCATGGCAAAAGCAGGGAGGAAATTAATACTACCGTCCCAGCACTTCCGTTTGGGACCATTACTTCTTACGAGCAGGAACTTTAGCTTATTGAGATCCCAAAATATTATGATGTTACAAAAGTTAAAAATCATATGTAGCTCTTTATACAATGGACTTATAATGCAATAAAAAGAATCTTTCAAATACAATAAGCGTTCTATTTATTGTATTTTTAATTTTAAGCATTTTACAAGAATTGTAAAATCTAAATTTTTATTTGATTCCCAGTTTTGTGTCATTATATTTAGAGAAATTCGTCCTAGTACCCTTAACTTTCACTTCTCTGTGACAAAAGATGACGAAGATCTATGTAGAATTATTTTTCTCTTGGCAAAAGCAGGGAGGAAATTATTCATAGCACCGTCCCATCACTTCCAGTTTGGATCCTTACTTCTTACGAGCAGGAACTTTAGCTTATTGGAATCCCAAAATCTTATGATATTGCAAAAGTTACAAATCATATACAGCCATATTATACAATGGACTTATAATGCAATAAAAAGAATCTTTCAAATACAATAAGCATTCTTTTTATTTCATTTTTAACTTTATGCATTTTACAAAAACTAAAATCTATATTCTTATGTGATCCTCAGTTTGTAAACATTATATTTAGAGAAAATCATCCTAGTGACCTTAATGTTCTCTTTTCTGTGACAAAAGATGACGAAGATGTATGTACAATTATTTTCTCCTGACTAAAGCAGGGAGGAAATTGTTCATACCACCGTCCCAGTACTGTCAGTTAAGACGATAACTTCCTATTTGCAACAACTTAAACTTACTGGGATCATCGGTAGATAGTAGAGAGAACCAAATCTACTATGCACTTAATGAACAATACTAACCGGTGATTTTAGACGGTCTTTGGAAAAAAACCAATCCCATCTTGGAAATCCAGATTCCCGAGAGTTTGTCCCCAGTAAAAGAGGGAAAGGTTTCCTTGTTCTAAAGGAGTGTATCCATAGCAAAGTTGATATACATTGTATATTTCGGTAAAATTATCTCGGTACCCTTACACCATAAAAGGGATATTTCAAATTAATCTAAAATCAAGTCACTGTAGTTAATCATTTAACCCATTCTTCAACTAAAAGAAATTTCCAATTTTCTTAGTTTTTTAGTTTTAATATCTCGGACAATGTTTGTCATAGAAAAGTGAAATTGTTTTGGATGTTTTTGTATTTTATAGTCTACAAAAATAAAATTTTTAAAATGAAAAGTACCATAAAATTAATGATCATTTTGTTTAAAGGATTTTACTATGAACCCTCTATTTGTTGATCTAAAACTTTTTTTGACTACAAAACTTATGCAATTGTGAGCTCTACCATATTACTTTCGTAGTTAAAACCCCCTCCGTTTCCAAAAATATTCCTTGGATTTATTAATCAGGAATATACACAAGTGGGCAGATGATAAATCTTTTAATTTAGATATTTAAATATAAATATATAACTAATTTTATCCATGGAATATTTAATTAATCTTAGATTTTTTCGTACTTAACTTTTTATTTAATGAGAGGATTCATTTTTGATGAAAAATACACTTTAAAAAAATCAAATTAGTGAAAAAGGATAAAAAAAGTACAAAAGTCTCAAAATAAACTTTAAAGTTTGCATTCGAGGAAACAACTCCAAACAAAACACATGAGAGAAATTAACAACAAAATATAGGAATTTAAATACGCTTTTGAAAGACCAATCATTTTATCAGAAGTGTAACATCTCCAAAGCAATTTGAAATTTTCCACACTACAACAAGATTTTCACCAAATCAGTAAACATGCATCCTATTCCACAAAGTAAGCCAATGCATGCAGGTAGTACATTTTTCTCCTAAGTAGCCCTAGTGGTGAAAATTTGATAATAATATATCAAACCAATTCATTTTTAGTAACATACACAGCTAAGACAAATTACTGGATTTTAGGTATTTACATTTTTGAAACTATTACACATATTATGATAAGTGATGTACGAAATTAAAGAAAAATATATCTGTTCTCTTTTTCAGTTACAAATATTCCATGTGTAATTCGTTTGTTACACGATGAAACATTCAATCTGTTCCACACATTTTGTAGCAGGATTTACAATGGTTTCTAATTTTGCATAATTGTAGTGAAATTTTAACTGTTAAAATATTGACGGTTGTTTATAAACAATAACTTATATGGCACCCCATACAAAGATCGCATGGAGGGAAGTCCGAGTATCTTGTTGGTCATGTATTTAAGGGTAAATTACTGTTTCCCGCATACCCAATCCAATGGTGTGGCACCTCATTGTTAAGTAAGAAAGCTCATGGAAAAATACAAGACTAATGGGCTGATCTCCATTCTTTTCAGACCCAAAATTTCTGCTACCCAAGTATAGTTATGTAAATAATCAAATATGCAACATTTCCCGGTGATAGTTACTAAATTATTACAATAATAAAAAGGCGCATAAAGTTTTGTGGCTCAGCATGAAAGCAATCACTTTTTATAGATCACTTTACAACTTCTCGGGCGTAACAGTTGATAAGATGTAGATCTACGATCTACCGTTTATGCTACAGAAGGGCTAATCAGATCATGTCTTAATACTGATTCCGAACGAGTAATAATTCCACTCACCTTTTCTTCTCATATTTAAATTGAATTTAGATATTACGTAAAAGAATTTCTCTTACATTTGATGCAAAACTTTTTCTTTTATATATATAAATAATAGATTAGGTACATATGTGATAATTTTAAATTTAATCACTGATTATTCTTTGATGCAAGATAATTCTTAGCCCAAAAACAAACCATTTTTTTAGCTACCTCATATGGTACTTTACAATTTAGAAAAATCAAACATTTCACTAATCCTCTCATATGATGGGCTTTATGCTAGTGTTATAAGAAACATTTTGTTTTTAAGAGATTCTTAGCATTTTATCTACAATAAGTTTCATAACTTCTTTTAATATCAGAAAAAACATTCACTAATTCCTGATTATATCACAGTAGATATTCAAAGAAAAAAGTATATACATCATTATCCTGCACTTGACATATTAACAGCTATTTTCACATACGACGACTTTTTTTAATTTTCAGCCTCATATCTATTTCGTATGTCGCAAAGAACAAGTATGTAAAAATCACTCATTCGTGAAATTTTAATCCCGTTTATTAAAAAATACCACCCTGAAACTGAAGTATATATAGACGGACATTCTGAATTATTGTCATGAATTTAGCATTTGCGTAGTTCTACTTACAAAATGATCTGCAAGGTTGGTATAATTTTTGTATCTTTCATATCTTTATAAGCTCTTTTTTCATAAGGATAGCACACTGACACTTTGTTTTATATCCATACTTTTATATTGCTTGCCATTTATGAGAGAATCCTATAAAAAATTAAAGATTATTTTATACTCAATATTAGTGTATAGAAAAATCTTACCCTTGCCTAAAATTGACCCCAAATCATTAAAGTTTTGGACACATATCGCTTTTTAATATATTATAATATATAAATCACTCTATATTAGAAATAAAGATCATACAATGCTTTAAATTAAAAAGAACTTATTATTAAAATGCTATTTTCTTAACATTTCACAGCTTATGTTTTTGTTCTATAAGTATCATGTTTCTTTTAAAGTTAAAATTAAGAAGTAATTATGTAACGGAATATTACTTCCAAAAGACCAATGGATATTCTAAACTTTATTTTTAATTCCAATCCCATAATTTTTATTTTATTTATAGCATTAATGTTATATATTTATCTTATTTAAAAGTGGATATTCTAAATTAAACTTTTCAATACCATAATATCTGGGGCTGAACGATGGCCGAATGGTTAGGACACTGACCGTCAGAACGGGGGTTCGAGTCCCACTGGAGGATGGATGCTCTTAGCAGTTCGGAATCGAATATAAGCTGTAGGTCTCATTAGCCTCGTGTCACAAAAAGTAGACCGTTGTGCTCCCAACCAACCCAGATTTGTGGTGCAAGATTTCCAAATGTGTAAAAGTCGATTTTTTAAGGAACCGTGGCTCCTAGATTCAAATCCTACTTCTTATAAAAATGTTCATAACCGTTCAGAATCCGCTTTAAGCAGTATTTACCGATATCATCAACCCCACGTAGAAAAATAGCCCACCATTGTACTCATCCATACCTTTCCTTCTTTTTGTTTTTTGCTAATATACCAATAACTTAATGTTTTACAACTTCTACCTATGCATGTCCGGTATTTTATTATGATAAAACCCTATAATTTGCTGATAATTCCCTTTGTTAATTTATAACACAACAGTATCTATATCGTGATTGGAAAATTCACCCAAAACCCCAATATAGATGTTCTTTATCGTTTTATAATAGCAGTGGCTTACTTACAGTGTAATATCTAAACATAAAACTAAATATCTAATAATTTAACTTTCTTTGCAGCCATAGGCAAACATCGTGTTATGTTTGTACCATTGTACTACCATTTTTCCTCCCTTATAAATACTTTACAGAACTTTTTCTGTTCTTTAAACTTTATTTTTCTCGTAGAAGAAAAATAAAAAAAAACGAATTAATGTGTTTTCTTTCAAACATATTCTAAATAGGTGACATAGGATGTCCTTAGATATTAAATTTGACTTGAAGCAATAGGTCCGTATCTCATTAATATTCGTATTGCAAAAATACGAACTGAACTAAACTCAGCCCTCCAAACCAAACCTACTATAGCAGCATTTCTTATTTTTATTACTCTGTCTGATTGTAATTCGCTGATTATATACATAAAATATTATAAAAATTATAACTAAGATAAAAATGCAACAAAAAATAGTTTTAATATAAATTGCTATACTAAATATAATTAAATAACTTGCTAATCAGGGACATGAATGCTTATTTTAGAATGTGGATATAATTTAATTGCAATGAATGTTGATTTAAACTCCTAATTGCTCATTTAATTCGTTTTTCTTTCAGGTTTTCCTTTTCGCTGCCTTCATCGGCATCACCATGGCTTTTGTGCCTGTGGTAAGTACTTCAACTTCCATTTTTAATGGGACATGATAAGCTTTCAAAACTTCTATTTAATTCTAAGAATTACAAAAAAACATTGGAAACATTTTGGATCTAATAAAATAATTTATTGAATAACTTTGGAAGTAAATGTTTCAACAATTCATATAATTTAAAAATTTTAAATCTTTTAAAAACATTAATAGTTTGTCTTAATTTTTTTTATCTATTAGGGAGAAATTCGTTTAACGGCTAATCGCGATTAATCACTGTTTAAATAGAAAATTTGGTCCCCTCATTGGTTGGCCCCATGAGTTAATCGTGGTTAGCCTTTAATCGACTATGGTGAAACCTGCTCTTTGAGATTAGTACATAAGTGTAATTAATACAAATGACGAAAAAAATGTATAATTGGACAGTATTTAAGAAACGATATCCCTTTAAATAGTTATAAAAAAGGTATGTTACATATGGTTTAAAAGTGGACATAGTCACAGTAGAGTTGAAAAGTAACATAACTGCTAGTTTAATCAGAGTTTGGCAAATTCCATATTGCGTTACCATACGAAACTGACAGAATGTCTAAAATATCTAATTTAGTAAAAATGCAAAGACAACTCCTATAAAAATATAGGTAAAATTAAGTCATATTAAAAACTGTTTCTTAGCCAGAATTGAGATGTTGAGTACTTTTAGTGGTCGAAGCAACCAATACACTTCTCTTTCCTAACTTAATGAAAACTCCTATTAGAATATGGGCAAAATTAACCATATTAAAAACTATTTCTTAGACAGAAGTGAGATATTCACTCAGTACTTTAACTGGTCGGATTAACAAATAAGCTTCACCTTTCTAATTTAATGACAACTCTTGTAAGATTATAGGCAAAATTAAGTCATATTAAAAACTGTTTCTTAGCCAGAATTGAGATATTCATTTATTACTTTTAGTGGTCCAAGCAACCAATAAGCTTCTCCTTTCTAACTTAATGACTTCTCCTATAAGACTATGGGCAAAATTAAGTCATATTTAAAATTGTTTCTTAGCCAGTATTGAGATATTCACTCTACTTTTAGTGATCGAAGCAACCAATAAGCTTCTCCTTTCTAACTTAATGATAACTCCTGTAAGAATATGGGCAACATTAAGTGATATTAAAAACTGTTTCTAAGCCAGAATTGATATATTCACTCAGTACTTTTAGTAGTCGAATCAACCAATAAGATTCTTCTTTCTAACTTAATGACAACTCCTATAAGAATATGGGCAAAACTTAAGTCATATTAAAAACTGTTTCTTAGCCAGAATTGAGATGATCAGTACTTTTAGTGATCAACACAAAAAATAAGCTTCTCCTTTCTAACTTAAACAAACTCTATGGCTTGATTTTGCTCCCGCTAGTAAGGATTCCCCTTAGAAAGATTCTCACAAAAAGGTTGCACAATTCAAGCTAAGGAATACTGTTTTTAGATAAAATTGCGTGGGGATCTTTTTTTATTGACTTTGTCATTATATCCTAACTACATTCTAGCATTAAGATTTTCTTCTGTCCAACACGTTCAATTTATTAAAACATATTTATTTCTTTTTCCAATGTTTGCAAAAACAAAATATTTTATACTATAAACTATTTTTATCTTCTATGTCAGTCAGTTGTATTATATTTATATTATTGATTTATCTTCTTCGTAGGACCATAAATCTTTTATTTAATAAAAGAGTAGATATATGTTTCATTTTTCTTCTAATGAATAATACTATTTAAATGATTCCATAATACTTTCTGAATCTATAGATGCATGAGCCAGTTCATCATGCCCCTCAGCCCTACAAGTTTGGTTATGATATCAAGGACAAACATGGTGAACAGTACAGACAGGAGGAAGGCAACGGTGGTCACGCCGTGAAGGGAAGCTACGGATTTACCGATGACCGTGGTGTCAAGAGGCAGGTCGACTATGTTGCCGATCACGGTGGCTTCAGAGCTCAGGTCAAGACCAACGAACCAGGCACAGCCAACCAGAACCCCGCTGCTGTCCTCATGGTCTCCGATGCTCCATACGCTGGTGGTGTAGGACTCGGATATGGAGGATATGGCAACATCGGTTATGGAGGCTATGGTAATGCTGGTTATGGATACGGAGGATACGGAAATGCAGGTTACGGATATGGAGGATATGGCAATGCAGGATACGGATACGGAGGATATGGCAATGCTGGTTACGGATATGGAGGACTTGGTCTCGGTATTCTTGGTGGTTTGGGATATGCACGATATGGATACTAAGCGTTTAATGTATCTTTGTACAAATATGTTTAAAAATAAATTATGCATTTATTAAAATTCTTATGGTCTACTTGATTACACTCTATTATGATCAGGTTTTGTTGTTAAATTATATTTAATTTTAATGCAAATATTGTGTATTCACATATCATTTATCTAACAATGAACTGCATTCTCATAAAAATGTAATACATCTTATTTTGTGAAGTATAATTCTTAGATATATGTCCGATATGATAAGTTCAAGTTTAAGAAACTAGAGCTGTGGAATGATATCAGTTACAGAATTATAGAGATCTATATCTAACACACCTATATGATTTTAAGAACTGTAAGGTTCAAGTTTGGAAATATTTTTTCTGCTTCATATTGATGAATAAAAACACATTTCAAGGTAATTGCTAAACTAGCCTGAATTTCAGATATAAAAAAAACATGGTTATCATTTTACTTCGATTCTAAACAAAGAAGAGTTACAAAGAAACTCTGATTTAAAAACTGGTAAGAATAAAAAATGGGTAGATACCTAACAAATTGTTAGACTTTTTTTAATTTTTTCCATAATATTAGTAGTAAATTATGGGGAGAAATATCCTACCCAAAGGGATTTGATATCCCCATCACAAAATGATAATCATCTACAACTACTATGAAGAAGTACAGGAGATCGTAATTAAATTTGGCCTTTTAAGACCTCTCTGCAGATGTAACAAGTAACAAGAAAAAGTCGATAATTATTTTTAGATAAACTTGTTGAAGCGCAATTCAAAGAATATGCTCGAAGATGCCACAAAATATTTCGTTATGATTAAATCCACTAAGGCCAATTTACAGCCAAAATGCTAGAAAAGACAGGAAATAAGCTACTGTGTACAACAAAAGAGACATTTAAGACTTTTATTTTAAACTTTTCAAGCATTTTAGCAGTTAAAAAAAGTTATATTAATATTTTAAAGTAATATTACATCTCTATAGATAACAAATGGGACAGTACAAATGAAGAATAAAATAACCTTATTTCCATAACCAAATGGATTGACTGCGAGTACGGGATATAAAGCGGACGAGATCCAGTGGCTATCATACAATTACTATGGCTATTAGGGCTATTCTGAAAAAGAAATCCGCTAAAGGTCATTTCACATCGATGTGATTTAAAGCAGCATTCCAATACAAACATCGTTATTTATAAAACAGTTTACCATACTAAAGCACATTGTTCAATGATTATCCCCTAATTACGGTGTAAGATATTCAGGAGGTTTATAGCACGCTTAACAGTTTACCTCAGCTAAACGTTAGTAATGCGCATATGCAACGTTATATGTTTCATATCCGGCAAATTTGCAATATTTCCCCGATAAACACCATTCTTTAAAAGACCGTATTATGAAAAATCCTACTTAATGATGTGGAGAAAAGATGGGAAAAAGTATGAGAAATTAATTATGTATCCCCTGTGATTCGCATAATGTTGCCACTAAAACCTCCGCAAAGCGTCCATTTTGTGGAAAGACACCATTTCACTCAAAAATTGTATACGCATGGCATTCTCAATTCTGAAGTTGAGATATGATGTTTCCATCATGTTACTGTATTTCAGAGCCTTATCAGAGTATGTTACATCGCCACTATTCTCATGTTCTACCTAGAAGAATGGAACCATACCAGTAGGCAACTTTAGATGAGTGTAGTGTTATGGAGTAGTAGAAATGTGAACTTTTAATACCCAAATTTAACAATTCTTGGTATTAATCATGCCATTTAGATAAAAGTGTGGTTTATCGCTCCAGAGAATGTTCCACGGAAAGGACTCATTTATTTCCATTTGAGTAAGAAATGTAAGAGCAAAAAATTTCAAACTGTCATTGATGGTAACAAGCAATTGATGGATGTAGCTGAACTTACATGGGAAAAACTTCACTATTTTTCTCAGTATGTGTCACACTATATCATACGATACATCTAATCGTCGTGACATTACAAGTGCAGTACTAAAGATATGACCATTTAACTCTGACTGCTTAATAACTGCTGTTACTACCTCTGAAACCTTATCATCTCTCATACGTTTTCACCCTCTGCCACAGTGAACACCAAACGACCCGGTATTCTCAAACCATAATCAATGTTATGACTCTTCCACTTTGTGAAGACATTTGCCTATGGCACAACATTTTAAGACAAATTCAAGAACTCAGAAGTTTTCTTAAAACAGTAACAGTTTTACGATTAACGACCTTTCTGGAAACAATTAACTCTTCAACATTAATTCCCTCTCAACCAGTTTGATTATGCTAATCAGATTGCTTTCTTTTTCACTTGCAACTGTCATGAATTTAACTCTCATACAGTTTCTAAAAGCAATAGTTTTAGTTATCATAATGGTTGGAAATAATAAAATAAAAGTCTTAAATGCCTTTTATGTCGTCCACAGCTATTTATTGCATATCTTTTCAAGCATTTGGCTGTAAAAGGCCACTTAACGAAATACTGTTTAACTAAATATTTTTGAGCTAATCTTTTGAATTACTACCTTCAAATTTTCGACTAAATCCATATATTATTTACGACTACAGACTGATCTGAATATTTCAAGCTCAATTACGATCATCTAGTATTTATTTATCAATAAATTAAATGAATAACGCAGTAAAATATCTTTATTTTTATGTTCAGGCAATTTTAAAAATGTTTTTTTTTCATTTTATAGATCCTAACTTTAACATTATTCTATCTATAAAAATGTTCTAAATTCATTCCAGTTAGATAATACAGGATACAAACAAAAATAACAATTGAAGAAACAACAGTATGTGAAATTACTTAACTGTAGTTTCCTTCAGTGCCTCTAGTTGGGTTTCAACTACGTAACAGCTTTCTGCTCTTTTTGTTCCTTTTTATTTGTTTATTTGTTTGTTTTAACTAAAACAAAATATTTTATTTCGATTACATTTTCATATTTTTACTCTAGCGCTTTGTTTCAATTACTGTAGCTTTATTTTATCTTGTCAATAAAAGGTGCACATTTAAGACTGATAATAACGGTTTGGAACCACACCTCCGCGGTATCTCAAGAACAATTTTGTGTCTGTGTCTCTCAGATAATTATGTTATAAAAATCATTCGTAACCTTCTCAACCAATTCACAATACTTCCTTTTCTTTAGAGTGATCACCACGATACGATTAAATAGATCTTTGTCTCTTCAAATGAAACTATTGCCAAACACTCTTGTATTCTGACTGAGCTAACTGCGTTTGTTCGCCACTTTAAAAAAAAAACGTGGTTATCGAGGTATGATCAAATAACAAGGTGGAACAGCCTACACAAACGGAGAAAGTTTTTTTTCCAAACTGGTGAGAGAAAAAAATGAAATATAATTATATAAATATGAAAAGTATTTTAAATCATTTTCATTGTAACAAAAAAGCGATAAAAATGCACGAAAAAATGGAAAAATAATTTTTAATAGACATGAAAGTGAAATAGTGTGAAAATGTTCTAAATGAAACTTGTAATGTGCTGATATAGAGAAATTTCTTGAGTAGCATCTATAATAAAAAAGCTAGATATTATAGTGTGATTAAACTTAAAAAAAATCGAGAGGCGTATTTGAAATTAGTATCAAAGTAGTATATTTTCAATAAAGGTGTAATTATATATGAGCTTATTTATATTAAAATACCAATAAATCACTATTATAATTAATGATTATTAATCGATCATAACTAATTATTATACTCTCAGTATGCCATGTTTTCGTATCTAGTCGCTTAATCCGTCATAACAACTGATCCATATGCTATAGAAGCTCCTCACGCAATATCTCCATTGTAATTATATATTCTCTATTATAATTATAGCAGATTAAATTTTTATGTAGGAGTTGAAGCTTTTTTGTGAAAATTGTACATAATGTACACAATTGTACACTTTCACACAATTTTTCTTTCATGCATTGTTTAAATTTTTTTTTTTACTTTTTAGTGCATTTTTACCGGGTTTTTCTTTTTTGTGTTTGAGTAAAAGCGCTTTTTAAATTACTTTTTTATATTATTTTTTTTAGAATTTTTAGCCTCAAATTTTGTAATCAATTTTCATTTGTAATTATATCAACATATATATTAAATCCACTATAAGACATTTAAAGTTTGCGCATGATTTTTTTGATTAAGTGTGGACTTTACAGTTTCAAAAAGATAGAGACAGTGAAATGTTTGAATCTATTAGTAAAGCTCTGCTATGCACAATTATGCACTATCGTAAGGTAAAACAAGAAAAGTGACCAATTTAGCATTACTTACTTCAGTAGAATCTAAACTAAATATCACAAATATACCAAAATTTGTTAAATATTCTTAAATATACAACAAATACTTTAAAACTCCCCAAAAGCATGAAAAATATGTATGTGTATCTTCTCGAGTTTTCAGTTATGAAGCTTGCAAACAGGTGATAAAAACTAGTTTAACCCGCGAAGAGACGCGAACATTAAAAAAACATTTCACACAAAATCATTCAATAGAAATAAATTTCCCAATTTTTCAGTAGTTGTCATGTAGGTTTTCTGAATCCCAACAACATCAGAATTTTCTCTGAATATTTTTCTCAAATTTATTTGTGCTCTACAGATACCGTGCATGAGCATACACTTTTGCATTTTTATTTAGTGTTTGTGATCGGGGGAGAGATGCTGTCAATAATACATCGTTATTTTATTAAACTGATGAAATATAATAAAATTAAAAGGTTTTATTTTAAGTTTTTTATTTGTGTGTGTCTTATATTTGTGCTTTCGGAATGATAATAAAAAGTGGACTACAGTCCAAAATACATTTAAAAATTAATATTTCAATTAATCTAGAATATATTTTAGGTTTTTAATAAATTACTACCATATAGCCCGTCATATGACGGGATTAGTAAACTTTTTAATTTTCCAGAATTATAAAGTACCCAAAGAGGCAGGTAAAAAATGGTTTGTTTTTTGGCTGAGAATTATCTGGTACACGCTCAATAATTTGTTTATCTTCATACTCCTCTAATGTCTTCCGATACTGTGAATGCAGTTTAGAATCACGTTGATTTCATTTAGAAAGATAATTCAAAGTTGTCTTAGCTACTTCGAAATTACCGTTAAGTTCTCCCCAATTTTTTTGCCACAGTAAGTCATGGAAGTAAAGGAATGAAACTATCCTTTCCACTACACCCTGGAGATAGAATTTGTTGTTAATACCGGTGATAAAATCTTCACTGGATTTAAACAAAAAATAATCGAGGATTAAATTTAAAACTATCCCATATGTATCTAATCTATTATTTAAGCGGAATTTAAAAGAAAATTATTTACATCGTATCTAAGTTCAGTGATAAAACGTATGAAAATAATGCAGACGATATTTAAGTAATTTAAAATAAGAAATGATTAAATGAGATGGATAAACAAAAGATAATCGAGGATTAAATTTAAAACTATCCCATATGTATCTAATCTATTATTTAAGCGGAATTTAAAAGAAAATTATTTACATCGTATCTAAGTTCAGTGATAAAACGTATGAAAATAATGCAGACGATATTTAAGTAATTTAAAATAAGAAATGATTAAATGAGATGGATAAACAAAAGATAATCGAGGATTAAATTTAAAACTATCCCATATGTATCTAATCTATTATTTAAGCGGAATTTAAAAGAAAATTATTTACATCGTATCTAAGTTCAGTGATAAAACGTATGAAAATAATGCAGACGAAATTTAAGTAATTTAAAATAAGAAATGATTAAATGAGATGGATAAAGGAATGACGTCATAATGCTAGAAAAAAATATTTTTCCTTATTTATTGTGTGAGAAATTGATAAATTTAATCGCATTC